>OZ022590.1:17313989-17530908 GCA_963669155.1 Arbacia lixula | reverse complement strand
ATATAATTTTCTGATTTCACTGCTCCGAGGCTTAATCGATTTACTGGCCTTCACCAGTTGTCCAACTAGTCGTATTTTGCATTCACATCATTGTGCCTGGCATTGATTAGAAGTGAATGGGTTAACTTTTAGATCGAAAGAAGAACTTTTATTACGATCCCGTAATGCACGGTTATTATATGTTGAACACAATCGTGATGCGAGGCCGAGACTCGGGGCCATATTTTATGTTCGCCCATTTAAAGTTATATTTGTTTGCTGTGGAAAAGCGGCGTGCCGTTTTGGACAAAATATACTACTCCTGGAGTAACAATAGTACACACCGTGTGTGGTTTGTACTCTTTAGCTCACTTATTATTTGCATGCTGACATCTTGAATAATGTAGGTCAACCATATTTCTAAAAGATTATGCAGTGTGTTTAATATCTTACTCCCCTTTACTCCTTCAAACAAAAACAAAGATACAGACAAAATGCACAATACAACATTGTGAACTATGCCATGTATATAAGTTATTTATTCATAACATAGCCCGGAAACTGCAGAAAAGCTGGACATGTACAATCCATTTGAAAGTATCCATTCATATATTCAACATGAATGACATATCATTATTAGCAGGAAACATGAAATGTTTAGCCTGTGTAGTTGTAGCAATAATTTCAAAGTTATTAAACTAGATTTAGTGATGCGGGTATAGCTGCTAGTTATCAATAACACAACACTATTGAGGTTTCCATCTGCGTGAACGCAGGGCTGGCTGGCATATTGGGGAAAAGTACGACATGATTTATGCGCAGTATTCGTGATATAGGATATTAATTCATATAGGGCCGGGGGATTTAACAACATACCATAACGTACACGCACAGTAGTATTCGCTAGTACTGAAGCGATACAGGCGCGTATCCTGGATTTTTGTGAGGGGGGTGGGGGGGGGGGGGGTGGGGGGGGGGGGGGGGGGGCTAGTCATGATTTTTTTTTTCAGCGCTGCAAAATTTCTTGCGTCATACATTATTAGGTAGGGGTACCGTTCGTCTACCTGACTAGTCCTGTAGACGGTCCCGCGGGTTGTGCACAAGACCTGGACATGTTCATAAGTTTTTTTTTTTTGGGTATTGAGGAAAATTTAGCTTGGTTGCCAGTTGGCAACCTTGAACATTTTTTATTTGCATAATTAGCATAATGAGCTAATTTGCATATTTTATATTGAGTTAAGTGCTCAATTGATCTCAGGAGGGCTAGATTTTTTTAAAAAAAAATGCAATTTTTCTTGGGTATTTTGGGGTCAAGGGTTCCATTTATTACATTTATTTATGCATACAACCATCGTTTCATTGTAAAATCCAAGATGGCTGCCCTAATTTGTATATTTCAAGGCTATTATTGTGCATTAATAGCCGGAATCATGCTTTCATTTCTATCCAATGGGGCTAAAATGAAAAACAATACCACTTTTTCTCGGGTTTTGGGGGTCAAGGGTTCCATTTCTGACATATATTCATGCATACGGCTATCATTCCATTGTAAAATTCAAGATGCCTGCACTAATTTGCATATTTTTATTCTATTATTGTGTATTAATAGCCGGAATCATATGCTTTTATTTCTATCCACTGGAAGGGCTGAGGTCTATCGAGCATTTAACTCAATACAAAATATACGCAAATTAGCTCATTATGCTAATTATGCAAATAAAAAAATGCTTAAGGTTGCCAAGGTGGCAACCAAGCTAAATTTTCGTCAATACCTATCTGGAACAAGATTCCATTAAAAAACCTTGTACTTATGAAAATGTCCAGGTGTCAAAAATTTCTACAGGACGAGACCGACCTCTCGGGAGACAAGCAAAAAATTAAATACAAAGAAAAAAAAAGAAAAAGAAAAAAAGGGGGGGGGGGGGAATCGGGGGTGAACCCCCCAAAATAGGGGGGGGGGGGATTTAACCCCCCGAAAAAGAAAAGGTGGGGGGGGGGGGGGGGGGGGTGGGGTGAACCCGCGAAACCCCCCCACCCCCGCATACGCGCCTGGGTCTACATTTACTAGCGGCCTATGGGTGTGAGATCTCGACAATCTCCAAGATGAACTACAGTAGCAGTAAGAAGCGACGCGCATTTGAACTGTTGGCCAGCGTGAGAGCAGGACTATTAAAACCAGAGTCATGGTGAGGGCTCAATTGATCGTTCGAGTATGTGAAACTGATATGAAATGGAAAGTTGCTTGAATACGGCATTCATGATATGACATGCTGATGATACCCAGAGGTACCTATATCAGAATGCCACGTTGTTACACGGATTATCAACCGGGAAGTTAGATTGGTTAGCAGGAAAATGAAAACAACCATGCTTCAGGGTGGACTTTCCGAGGCGATGGGCCTTTAAAATGCTTTGCATAACAACAAATATTAATAAGATCCATCATCCATCGTTGTTTTTTCATTCATTCGGCGTAAGCAAGAACACGACCTGATATCAATAATTGCATAGCATTTAGCTGATCATGTGCGTTTCGAAATTGCGATCTGTTTAAACTTAGCATCACCAGTGACTGATCATTGCTACACGCCATCTTGCGGCTGACAGCGTTTAGTCTCTTTATTGAATCATTCTATTTATTAGTAGTAGTATCATGTACCTTGGGTACTCCTTCCAGTGATCTAACACTGTTCTACCAGGGGCCCTGCGTTGAGAGTTTGACATTCTACAAAACATGGCTTACATGAATACAAACAAGAACGATTCACTGACAAATAATACATCATTATGAAATGTGCATTATTTGAGCACAAAAATGATAAGAAACATAAATTGTATTTATTGTATCCGGTAGACAGATACACACATTAGACCTATTTCATTTCGGCACAAATTGTAACTAAATGAACATTAGTTAGATGTAACAATACTATCCGTTTTTTTGCAGTGAAAAAGAAATAATAATTCAAAATTTGAATTCAAATATATATGTATATTGACACAGGTACATTATGTTCAGGTTTACATGCAGCTTGTTACAAGTATTTTCCCATATACTCCACGTTTAAAAACAAAATGGTATTATGACCGGAAGAAAGAAAACTGGACTTGCACTGGATACCATGTTTTGAGGACTACTCAAAATGCATAATGCAAAGAATAGCGTAGCCAGAGACAGCGCCCTTTATAGACAGAGTTTGGTCAACTTGGTTTCAATAGGTAACAAAGTGGCGCATATTATTTTGTTATTTGCTTGCCCAACAAAGCAACACTCGTCATGCTGCTTCCTATTGCAACCGAGGGGGCCAGACTTTGAGTATGAAGGGCTCTGACCAGAGATATTAAATAGCGCCACCGAGTGTCGGTAGGAGACATGGAAAGCATTTCAGCAACTATGGCAACATATCCATCACTATCGATCTTTCCATAATTACTTGTAGATGAGGATATACCTTGGATATATAAATATTGTAATGAATAATTAATGAATGGATTTTATGGATTGTTGTTGGAAATATTTGGAATTCTTACATTTCTCAGAATAACTCATTTCTTTGAGGGTATTGTGTTGGCATAAGATGCATGTTTAGCACAAATAAGACGTCTCTTGTGCCGACAAAAATATATCTTCTGGCGACTAAATAGACCTCGTGCTATCAAAAAAGAATGTTCCTTGTGACACAAAAGATTATGAAAACAAAACCACCCAATTCTGTGTCTGTGTAACTGATATTATCAAAGACAATGGGTTCTATATATGGGGTGCCGAGCCAATTCCCAGTGTGAGCGTGGCATTGTAGCCTGGCGCATTGTAAGGCCACTAAATTGATTTTACTTTTCAGACGGCATGTTTCACTAATACTAGACGAGGACACGGGCGGAGGGGGGGGGGGGGCATGTTTTTCCTCTAGTAACCGTTGATCGGGGGGGGGGGGGGGTGATGGATGCTTTTAACCCTGTAGGTGAAAAGAACTAAAACCGTA
Source organism: Arbacia lixula (assembly GCA_963669155.1). Taxonomy (NCBI): domain Eukaryota; kingdom Metazoa; phylum Echinodermata; class Echinoidea; order Arbacioida; family Arbaciidae; genus Arbacia; species Arbacia lixula. The sequence goes on along the minus strand of OZ022590.1, from coordinate 17,526,946 downwards.
TAATCCTGGAAGGGTAGAAACATGCAACCGCCCACACAAAATAACTACAGTACAAGCATACTGACAGTATTTTAAATTAAACTACTCAGTACCAAGCTTTGAAACCCACATTGGTTTGTTACACATATTGTGTGTCCATGGAATTGAGAAGGTCAAAGCTGGATAAACGGGAAGCATGGATAGGAATGATAATCTCAAATGGAGATTTCTTTTGCCGAAACATCATATGACATACGACCTCAAATGCAATCCCAACGAAACCAACGTCATAACCGTTAAGGCCTAAACTATGCGCAGCACGAGTAGACCTATGTGACAAGTGAAAAGCATTCTGTCCAGTTTCCCATAATCTAGCTTCTGGACTTTATATATAAAACGGATCTGGCAGAAGAACACTACTAAAGTAGAAATTGATCATTGGTGTTCTCCGGTTCACCTGGCATGCCTGGGAGAAAAGTACAGTAAGTGCTGTTAGTACTACACCGGAATGGCATTTTAAGCATAGAAAATGTCCAGCATATTGCAATCCAGGCTATACCCCTCTGAAGTAACCCGCTTATTTAGTTTAGTCTGATAGGCCATTTTGGTGGAAACCTGTCGCACGAGTTGGTCCACCACTCATGCCAATCCGGGAACTCTGGCTTGTAAAAGGTGCCCTCCTTCTTGGCCTTTTCGTCCCGTAGCAAGCGGTCCACGATGTTGGTGCAGACCTGCTCGGGCTCGAACAACCACTCCTCGATTGTCAGCTGCACGCGGCCGAACTTCTTCCACTCAAAGTACGTGTTGTACATCCCCTCGTCCTTGTTCAGCTTCTGCAGGAATTCCGCGAGTTCCCGGATGGAGTCGAAATCCTCTACGTGGATGAATGAGTCCGGCGGGAGCACGGATTCGTAGTCGGCACGCGGCGGGCCGTAGACGATCGGGACGAGGTTGTTGAGAAAAGCGTTGCGCCAGAGCTTTTCCGTAATGTAGTCTCGGCACGCGCTGTTTTCCAGCGCGAGGTAAAACTTGTGCCGGCGGAGCTGGCGGTTACAGCGCTCATCGCGCGTGCAAACCTTGTTCCCGCACTGTCCATACATGCTCACGGGCACATACTCGGCTAGTGCCTCGACAAAACCTTTGCGGTCCCATGAGACGGAATTACAGTTAGACGCCATCCACGCCACCAGATTAGATCTCGACCTGTTCTGCGCCCAGTTATACATCTTCGTAAAAGGCATCTCAGTATAGTCCTGGATGTACCTCCCGTAGGCCCCATATAGATGGGACTCTCTGGACCTATACGTCATGATATAGTCGTAGCTGTTATTGTAGTACTGTCTGGGCGGAACGACATGCCCGGCCGTGTTTATTGGGCTCTCCTGTGTGTAAAAGATCCACTTCTGTCCGCGTGGTCTCCAGTGATGCATCTCCGCCCAGTCCCACTTGGTCCGATGGAACAGGATCACCGCGTCGCTGCTCTTTAGACTCGCAACATCCGTATCAACGACAAACCGCAAGCCGCATGGCAAGCCTGGGCAGGGGAAGTCGCCGACTCGTCCTGAAAAACTCCGGGTTTCCTTGGACCAGAGATGGACCTGTCGGTAGCAAGGCCTGGTCTCGAATGGCAAGCTGCCGTTGGCCAGCATACTTGGGTAAACAATCTCCTTCACGGGCGCACTAGCTGGTTTGGACCTAATCAGCACTCTCTTGCCATTCCCTGTTTCGTAGTTATAACCGCCATCTGGCGCCCAGTGTTTCGCGCTCTCTCGATGAGAGCGGAACTGTCTTGTCTGATTTTGCAAGAAGGTCTCCGTTGGTGGGAACTCTGGGATCACTACCTCGATAGCCTCCTCTTGTTTCGCTTCTTCTTCCTTGTGTTGCTTTTGATGGTGGTGGCGATGATGATGATGATGATGATGATGATGTTCGTGTGTCGGCGTGTTTTTACTGGACGAATGCTTCTTTGAACTACCAGGCACAGTTTTGTGGACAGTCTTTATGTCACGTGGTTCACCTCCATGCGCGCTAGCGCCGATGGCGACCGCCCCGTTTACTTCTGAATCTCCCTCGATGGCGGCTCCGCGCATTTCCGCCTCGAGCTTGCGCGACCTGACAGCGATGATGGCGGGGTCAATGGCATCTGCCGACACCAGTAATGCTTTCGCCGACGCCGATCTCCGTCGTGTGTCGACTACCTCAGCGACATCGCTCTGGGGCGTCTCTGATGTCACGTGCTTCGTTGAGAGGCTGATGAGGGCGGTGGTCACCAAACAGGTAGATGCTATTAGCAGCAGGCAGGCGGTCCGGATGGAGGGCAACCAGGGCCACCGCCTGATGGACCGTGGGCACAATGAGCGTGGCATCGCGTCCTACGCCCTTGTGGTCAACTGAAGAAATAAACAGGAGAGTAATGATAACTTAGTTAATGCCTTGTTGTTTAAATTATGTAGTTTATAAATTAATGCCCCCACAAAAATAACAAAAATTGGTCTCTTCCTGTATCTGACTTACACTGAAATAGAGAGACGTCTTTCTATTTCTGTGCTCTTTTATGTGCTCGCCACCCCCAGCCACTGCACCCCCCCCCCGCCCACACACACACACTCTCTCTCTCTTTCACTATATCTCTCTCTCACGCTCTCTCTCTCTCTCTCTCACTCTCTCTCACTCTCTCTCTCACTCTCTCTCTCTCACTCGCTCTCTGTCACTCTCTGTCACTCTCTCTCACACTCTCTCTCACTCTATCTCACACACACACACACTCTCTCTCTCTCTCCCCCTTTCTCTACCTGCTTCATGATATCTCTACAGAGTGTTCTCTATCCTCTTCAAAACGTTTTTTTTTGCATGGATTTAACGCATGAACAAATTATGATGCGTACAATAATTTGGGGAAATATTCTCACCCCAGATGATTACACAGCTGAATCATGTAATCCAATGCATCTCTTAAGACACACTCGAAGAATATTGTTACAATAAAGAAAAATTGTTCTAAACGTGATATGAAGTTGCAATATATAAGTCTCGAATTCACACTATTCCGTATGATCATGATAGTCGATTAAAAAGTTGCTGGAAACGCTACTTTCAGATGTTTTCCTTCCTGACAAGTAAGATGAAAAACGTGCCCAGCCGCGCTTAAGCTAGTATTTTCATCGTGAAATGTATCAAATTTTGTGTTCGTTTGTCCGTATTAACTACATAACAAGCACTTAGTGACCTATTATAAAATCCCGGTGACCGTGACGCAATCGCGTATGCATCATATTGTTAAAGGTCCCTTGTCATCAAAATGTATGTCGACTTATGTTGATGAAACATAATATGTACATAACAAAATCACTAACTGTTCAATGGAAATACGTGTCCTATATTTTAAAATGATTTTTCTTTATTTTTTCTCAGCACTGATAAGCCCGCCTCCCAAAATATCAATATTCCCATCGTGATATCATCAAAGGTAGAAATGAGCAGTACAATATATATAATTCATGCACATGACTAGGTATAGCAATGACTACCACCTGCTCACAAGAGCATCACGTGTTTTCACACATTACCATCTAAGAACCGTTCATATGGGAATAATCGTTTGGTATATATGTCAAGGAAGAAGTAATAAGTTTGCATTTTATATGAAACAAGTGATGCTATTCAGCCAAACGGCAGGCACCGGAAAATACGCTCATTTTATTTTCAGCGAGGTAGTCGTGACCTTCACTTGACCTCTCGAACCGCGGAAAACGTCTCCTTTTCAAACTGCGATATCTTCATGAATATACCATATTTTCGTGCGCTTTCTTTTGTAACTGTATGTTGGAGGTCGAATTTTACCAAGTGTGAAAAAAACATTTCATTAAAACAGGCAGAAAAATATTGCAAATTCGAGATAAATATGTGGTTCTAATACAAATTAAACAAAATTAAGATAAACTCTATATTCCATTGTCAATCGCTTTTGAGCCCCTAACATTTAGAGATCATCTGAAGCGGAATTTATTGTACTTTATGGAGATACCATTATTTTTCAACCTCCCCCCATAGAAGGGTCAGGATCCAGCAAAACATCAACCATGTTCAAATCCAAAATGAGCGAGATATGACGAAGTTGTGAACGATCCTAACCAGCCAATCATAGTCCACGATAATAACGAAATTCTACCGGCGATCCAAGGGTCGCGGACTATGATTGACTGGTTAGGATCGCTCACAACTTCGTCATTTCTCTCTCATTTTGGATTTGAACATGGTTGATATTTTGCTGGATCCTGACCCTTCTATGGGGGGAGGTTGAAAAAAATGGTATCTTCATAAAGTACAATAAATTCCGCTTCAGATGATCTCTAAATTTTAGGGGCTCAAAAGCGATTTACATTGAAATATAGAGTTTATTTTCATTTTTTAAATTTTTATTAGAACCACATATTTATCTCGAATTTGCTATATTTTTCTGCCTGTTTTAATGAAACGTTTTTTCACACTTGGTAAATGTCGACCTCCAACATACAGTTACAAAAGAAAGTGTACAAAAATATGATATATTCATGGAGATATCGCAGTTTGAAAAGGAGACCTTTTTCGCGGTTCGAGAGGTAAAGTGAAGGTCACGACTACCGAGCTGAAAATAAAATCGTGTGTTTTCTGCTGCCTGCGGACGAATATCGGTTGCGAAGTCCGTATGATTTCTGAAAATTCGCGTCACTTTGAAGACGAATAGCTCAAATGTTTTATTTTTGAGCCCAAACAAAACTGGAATCAAATTCTCCGCTGGAGTACCGGTTTTCCAAAGCTGTAACTGGTATTGCCGTTCAATTTGTAGAAGGGTCAGGATCCAGCAAAGTCTGGGAGCTTACATATATATCGGTTGCGAAGTCCGTACGATTTCTGAAATCTCGCGTCACTTTGAAGACGAATAGCTCAAATGTTTTATTTTTGAGCCCAAACAATATTGGAATCAGAATCTCGTTGCCGTACAATCCATAGAAGGGTCAGGATCCAGCAAGGTCTGAGAGCTTACATATTTCAAAAAAAATTTGAGGCCTGTTTTTGATGGCAAATAACATAAAAACTCCTTTGCGGATTTCGAAAAAAAACTAAAAATATTTATTAAGAAACATATAATCTCAATCCCTGTCTAAAAAAATCCTGATCAGTATGCTTACAGAAGACCCCAGCAAAGATCTCGCGAGCATGTCGAATTCCTTCATAATCTAGGTGCAGCAAAATCTGCGCGTGAGATTTCGCGAGACGAAAAATAAAACGCTCACGATTTCTATAGAACGGGCGAGCGCTGCCGATTGACTGTATTATAAGCAATTGCAGGTTGTCATTACAATGAATAGCTATGTGCATAACTAATTTGCCATGTAACTTTGTCATAACATGAAAATGGTACACCCACTGCTTATGTATCACCACTAATAATTATCTGCGTGTCATAATGTGACTTTATTCACGAAGGGTTAAAGGGTTAAACATGTTAAAGGTATTGTATGCCATAGAGTATCGAAATGCCATAGAGTACCGAAATGTGACGCCATTAATGAGTATTATTGTCAAGACAACTGGTTCTGTACTATATGGGTAGAGCAAGCAATGGTAATCATAGCGGTGACTGTCATTGGGAGTGCCTGAAACCATTGTCCGCTAGACAATGTCAGACCAGTATCTCTCTCTCCTGAGGGATGTTGTGAACAACCAAACATCTGCAGAATAATGGGTATGACAGCACCACTTCGCGGGGACTCTATATTACAGCTAACACCTTTAACTTTTTGACACGTAGCTCATTTGCAGACAAGACAAAGTCCTTAATAACACTGTATGACGCATCACATTCTAAAAGTCGCGTAGGTCGAATTGTCTCCTCTTTCCTTTGACATAACAGAGTGAAGTTGAGGTTATCTGACTGGTCTTCAATAATTATTCACCACTATTCTACACAATCATATTTTACCACAGTGATGACGAGCAATGCGCCCAACCTGCGGATAGCAGCAGTGAAAGCGATATTCCTTTTTTTTAAGGGAATATATTTTAGTCGACTCGACAAAGATCCATATGAACGGCTAGTGTAATGCAATCGCAATCTTTGCGAGTACTTCCTTCTGTATGTATTTATTATGTCTCAGCCCAGAAAATGGGATTCGGTTCCCCACCTTTGATATACGATACATACTAGCTCTGTAATAGTGAAAATAACATGCTTAATGATTACAAATTCATTCATCAATCCGCCTGCTACGTTTGTTTTTCTAACCACGAAAACATACACCGACAACCAAAATAAAGATAGTTGGAAACCATACATACCCAATGGTGACAACACTGAGAAGCACCAGAAGAGCGAACTATAGGCCTGCTATTACACTTAGTCTGTGTTTCTCTCTTCCGGAAGACAAATCTCGTTTCCGTGCACATTCATGGTGTATTGAGCGCTATCCAGGCTTTTAATGTTTGCTAAGGTAGAGTAAGTGAAATCACCATGGCCATTGGCAATGCTTTATATACCATCGCGGCTTCCATATTTTCCTGACACTCTCCCCTCAAAACAATGATTTCGTTCCGACCGTGGACTAGCCGGCATTTTGGCATGTTTGGTGAGAGACGCTGTCCGGGGCAGGCGATCCATCGGTAATATGCGGTATCGCAGCATCACGATTATGATCATACGATGACAGATTAATAGGCCCGTGATTATCGTATTGTTAGCAGTAGCGTATCCAAAGTGGTTAAGAGTTGAATGTGGGATGGGTGGGTGGGTGGGTGGTGGTGGGGGTGGGGTGGGGGGTGGGGTAGGTAACACTTTATCTTAGTTTGGCTAAAATCACGTTCATTAACGTATGTTTACGAGTTATCCCAGTAGCCAATTACCCTGATTACTTCATCCAATCCTGATTGGTCATCCCCCCCCCCCCTCCCCATGATGGCTTTTGTCAAGTTTGGCACACATTAAACTTTTCAATGCCGGCTCTTCAGCTGAGTCCACATGCAAGCTTATTTCCCTCATTATGACATTTTGACAATTGGAACAATGTTACTTCAAAGTAGAAATAGCCATTTGGCGTATATCCAAGGCCATGGTGCTGACTGTTTGATTCAAATCCATGGTTTGAGCAGTAGTGCCTTCACATAAGCATGTATAATTATTTGTTATTATTTGTTACGTCTCTGCTTGTCTGTCTGTCTGTATGTGTATGTGTGTATGGCTGTCTTCTGATCTTTTTCACCCTCTCCTTACGTCTTTCTGTTCCAATTCTTCCCTCTCTAAAATGTATGTCTGTCTCTGGGGGGCATTTCATCAAAGGACTCGTCGGACGTTTTATCCGACAAACTGTTATAAGCTACTGAAATGCTTGCATCTTATTGGCCGAGAGCAAACTTGTCGGATAAAATATCCGACAAGTCCTTTGATGAAATGCCCCCCTGTTTATACCTTTAAGGTTCATCCTCAATAGTATGTCTCACATTGTGGCCTGCCAGCATACACACACACACGCACACACACATACATTAACATACATACACACACACACACACACACACACACACACACACACACACACACATTAACATACATACACACACACATACTCACACTTGTACTTTCACACCATTATGCTTTCTTTGATTCGTCTTAAAGGGAAAGTCCACCTTTAACTTGCATGGGTTTCAATGAATTTTAAATTCATAACTTAGTTACCCTTTGACGAACTATTGTCAGACTTTCAATTATCTATTTACGTTGTTTCTGACTTTCTGAACACACTTAACTTTAAGGAGGACTTTCCTTTTAGATGATAAGAGGTAGAATGATAAGATTACTGGACCCGTTATCATTGTTCAAACATTATCACTGTTATGCGTTATCACTGTTCAAACATGAATGTGTTATATGAGGTTAGCAAAGGAAGCAGTAATCGTCATATGATTCATCGTTGAAAAAAAAAACAATATCGGAACCTCGGTGACAACGGTAGAACACTCCTGCCATGGTTAACCAGCGTAACCACCCCTTTACTTAACATCCATTACAAGTAAATCTCTTTTTCAATGACGTATCATTTTTTTTTTATTTACCCGGTCTACTACGATACCATAACAAAATTAACGCTGAAGAGCAAAATGACATTCCATCATAATCTTACACAAGCGTATAATTGAAAACGTAATGTATAACCTCTTCATGGTGTATATCATGCACACTATCCTCCTCCTCCTCCTCCTCCTCCTCATCACCATCACCATCATCATCACCATTATCATCATCATCATCATCATCATCATCATCATCATCATTATCATCATCATCAACATCCCCATTATCATTATCATCATCATCATCACCATCATCATCATCATCATCATCATCATCGTTATCATCACCATCCCCATTATCATCATCATCATTATCATCACCATCATCATCATCATCATCATCATCATCATCATCATCATCATCATCAGGTACAGTCTTCAGGATGAAGGTTGGTTGCTATAGTCCTCCAGAGCTTTCTCAGTGAGTGGCCCTTGCTGCTTGTTGCTCGTCCATTGCTTTATGTTGATCAACCACCAGCTCAAACACAGATTGGTTAAACAATACAATTGTTTTGGTATTTTTTATTTTGTCTGCACAATGGAGATAAATTTTTGTCGTTGAAACACGTACAAGTGGCATTTTGTTAGAACACGAATTTGCGCAAGAAAACATTCCTTGTGGCAACAAACTTCCTTTAAAAACATAATCGGGGAGGGGGGGGGGGGCGATTTCCTCCTCCTCTGACTACGCTAAGAATGGATAATCTAATGAAGATTTTGAAGGATAAAAGATAATCATAATGTTTAATATCAGGAAAGGAACGCCCCATTAAAAGCAAAAGAATGACATATTATTTCAATAATCTGGAAATGAATGTCAGCCTGATTTAAAGCATTATTCTTTATAATCAACGCTCACATGTCAATATTTTCTTTAAATTCATATTTAACACCTAGTAACCTATCCTTTGTGCTATCAGCTATACGTTTGAGGCCATGGAGTCATTCATAGTTATTCATTTCACCGCGGTTAAAAAAGAAAATGCTATAAACTGAAAAACTAACACTGACTAAATGCAGCTTTCACAGTACGTACTCCAATCAGGGATGTGTTATGGAAGGATATGAAACAATTTTCTTTCTTTGAACCCATGCGTGGCACCCCCTTAAAAAATATGTTTTTAGCATGTGCTTTTCAGGTGTTTTAATGATAACGAACAGGATTGCGTAGCAACGGTTTCTCAGATGGAACAAAGGAAATGTTGAGTCTTATTTCGCTTGTCCAGTTCTGTTGGATTGCACCAATACTTTTGTGAGGAAAAGAGATATCAGCGAACAAAAATAAAGTTGCACGCAAACCCTGTTAATGAAAATAAACAGCTTAAGATACAATTTAAAGATATTGCTTTCCAAGTTGACAGCAGCTAAATGTCGGTGCCGCGCATGGGACATCAAAGCATTGTAGTGATTGTGGAATGCTTTTGACATTCATTAGCACGCTTTAGTATCCATACAGATGTTTGAATATATTATGCTCGAGTTGTCCCTCCTTCCTAACACATCCCTGCTCCAATCAAGACAAAGTAAGATAATAAACGAAGTAAAACAAATACAATTTGAGATCTAATTTTCATGTTCAAAATGCAAGATGTGGGAAAACATGACGGGTAAGTAAGCGCATACCAAAGGTTGTACATGTTGTATGTGATCGAGAATTTTGATACCCTACATCGTAGCCTATAAAACTTTCCCAAAATCGAGCTTTTCGCAGTTTTGTTTGCCACACGACTGTTTACATGACTGATAAAAATGTTGTTCTTCCAATAACAGTTCAAGGATTTTAAAGTTTGGTTTCTGTTTCATGTAAAACGGTCGCAAAATAACATGAAGTTCTTGGTGTTAAAAACAACTTTTGACACTTTTAAAAAATGAGTAAAAATCAGTTTCAACTCAAATCAAAGTGAAATTGACCCATCATAAAGTCAAGGGATGTCATTTTTTTTTAGAGATAGTTCTTGTGACACTTCATTAATTACATTTTTTGTAATAATCCTTGGAATATTTAATAAGATTTTCACAAATTTACACAAATTTGGATGTGAAAATGTGTATCAGATAATTAATTCAGAGCACAACAATGGTCATTGTGTGTCACACATGCCAACCAGCAACTTCTTTTCGTCAGAGGCATGGGATGACAGAAAAACCTTCGAAAAGGTGATCGTGAGCAATCTTCTTGCCAATGATCTTCATTCATTGTCCATTTTAGAAACTTGCTGCTAGTTATTTGCCATCAAATGATCCACATCTGGAGTAAGTAGTGATTAAATCACAAATCCTCAAATTGTTCGGGCCGAACATTTTGAGGATTTGTGATTCAATCACTAATTAGCCAAATGTAAAAAAAAACATCCCTTGACTTTATGATGTGTCAATTTCACATTGATTTGCGTTGAAACTGATATTTAATCATTTTTCAAAAGTGTTAAAAAAATTGTACATCTAGTATAAGTGCCGTATGTCAATCAGTGACTGATGCAACAAATGTCCTGGGTTGGGGTTTTGGTGGAAGAAATTGTATTGAACTTATGTGTGTGTGTGTGTGTGTGTGTGTGTGTGTGTGAGAGAGAGAGAGAGAGAGAGAGAGAGAGAGAGAGAGAGAGAGAGAGAGAGAGAGCACGTATAAAACAGAATGAAAACAAGGAAACAAAGCAAACAAAAACTCAAGACATTCAGGTGTTTCAAACAATACGCTGTATTTCTAATTAGGCATTGCCTTCTTCTGACTAACAAAAGAAAGTCTGGTTTGAGAAATATGTCAACCGCTCAGCCTTCGCTGGGAGTTCATCGCTGATCTTATTACACACACTGGAAATTAGATTGGGGGTGAGCGAAGGGAAATTTTGATAAAATTGTAGAAAGAATTTGGTCCGTAACTTTTTCGGACATCTCCGTAAATGACATCGAGGTTGTTTCCATGGAAGGTGAAACTCTCAATAAACGATTTACAAGATATTTGTAAGGAAATATGATTGTCCAATGTGCGACATGGAGGCATTTCTCTGAAATGTTTTCGACAGTATTCTCGATTTATCAAAAAAATAAAACAAAACGAAGCAACAATATAATCTGAAATTCACAGAATCGTATCAGTATACGATTATAGTTTATACATTAAATTACTGCACATGTACTTTAGTACATGAAGTGGTTCTGAAATCTTCTGCGCATACAGAATATATATTCCGCTAAATGCATCTAAAATTTGTCTTGCATATTTGGCGGCGGACCTCCCTCGATCAAAGAACCAAACGCGTCAAATATTCTATTGTGCTATCAATGAACTCAACTGGTGTAGGAATAAATTACTCTTCGTGCCGACTCCACTTCTAACACCTTCCTGGTTTGTGGTAAGATGTAACCACGGCGTCTATTACTTTTCTTGTAATAATCCTCTGAATATTCAATGAGATTTTCACTTTTGGACGTATTTCGATCTAAAAATGTGTATGTATCAGATAATTCATTCAGAACACAACAATGACCATTGTGCTTCACACGTGTCAACTCACAACTTCTTTTCTGCCAGAAGCATCATGCACTATTAATGACAGTATGATGGCAGTTGCTAGTGGGTTGATAGGTGTGACAGACAATGGTCATTGTTGTGTTCTGGATGATCTGATACACGTAACTTAAAACAAATATAATGTGCGGCAAATACGTTTTCCACCGACACCTAATTCAACAAAAATAACTCTTCATGTGACGTGTGTGTAATTCTTCACCAGCAATGCACGCGAATGTGTGTCGAAAAAAATAAACGCTTTTGAAATGGCTGCCGAATAAAACATTTAATTCTGGGGAGAATGATTTACATGTGGGCCACATCACAATAATGGGATTTACGAGACATCGAAGTTAACAAGTGTATACAAAAATATTTGAATGTGTACTTGTGTTGTTTATCTTGTGATTTTATTTGTTTACACATGTAGTTATAACTGAGACAAATTTATGCTCCAACTTGAAGATGCGCCATTTTTTTGCCTGCTTGGAATCTTGGGAAGGCCATTAAAACGCAATCATATTTTTTCTGTAAAAAGGACTAGAACTTCATGAGCCTCGCAGAAAAAAAATAAAGAGCCATTGATGTATGAATAAATTGCACAAGAAAGGGGGAATATAAAACTGTGGACATGACAACAATTAAATACACAACTACCAAGTTTATAAATCAAACAACAAGTTCATTAGTAGGCCCATCCGCCAGCGGGATGTCTGTCCTCTTTGTTACGTACGTTCAACATGTGTTCTTTCTCTAAATACCATGCATATACCAAAGTTCTGTCCTTAAATATGTTTATTGATATAAATGTCAATTAAACAATTGCATGTTCACCTTCACCCGATCATTAAAAAATATTTATGGAATGTTTAAGTAAGGATTTACTTTGTCTGTCCATTTTGCGAACGTACGTAACAGCCCTTAAAACCAAATCATAGTGGATAGCGCACTTCGTTTGGTTTGCACTTGCTATGATCGTGCAACCGACTATTTGACTCGTGTCCATATGGAAACATGATGTTATCGCACTTCCTTAAATAAAAGTGTAATTGAGTGTGGAAGTTTGTCTGTCCACATCGTTACGTACGTTCAATTTCCCGCGGACGAAGGTGATCGTACGCACAAGGACAGACTACCGCGCTGAAGCTCCGTGTCCGTCCTTGTTACGCACGTGCAATTTGGAGGTGATCGTGTGTCCGTCCTTGTTACGTACCGTAGCGGTATGGGTTTTACTTCAATCAGCAACGAATAATAACAACGATCAAGTTTGTGGACTCAGTAAGTAAGTTATTGTTATTTCAATGTTTCGAATTTTAGTTTGAAGTCGGAAATGTCAAGATAGATCAAGTGGTTTTATGATTTGACTCCGTTTTTCGTAGATCACATTTTCCCACGCAATTTAAGATACATGGGACCATACAGTTGATCAACTGTGTAGTCCCATATACCGTAAATTGTGTGGGAAATGTGCTATAAGTAAAAGTAGCTGGTAGAAGCGGCGCACAGTCAAAGTTGCCCTTGATTTTGACCACCGTTATTCTTCCATTATGCCTACTGCGATTTAACTTACTTGAAACTCACTGATCTCCGGAAAACGGAGTTTAAAAGACATTTTAGAGGGGTTTTTTTTCAGTCTTAGGGTAGAGTTTCTTCAGACTTAAAGGGCTCTGCAGCCTATCTCGAAGATGAAGTTAAACTTGGATGCACGTTATGAGGAGTAGTGAGGAGTATTTTTTTTAATGGTCTCGCAAGAGAATTTCGAAGCTGACAAGTGAAACTGCATCAACTATTTGGTTTGAGAGTTTATTCCATTCAGGGACAGATCATTGGACAAAGGCAAATTTGTTGATATTACCTCTTGGGCGGTATGTCTGAAAGCACTGTTGTGTTTTTTTTCTGGTGACAGAGCTAGCCTAGGTGCTTAAGGTAAAGAATTTGTCTTGGGGTATCGCGACGAGTTTAGGATTAGGGTTGGTATGGTGGGGCCTATAATACGAATTTGCCGTAAACTTTTAATTGAGGGTGTAGAACTTCTGTAGAATTAACTGGGGTGGACAATTTCTGGCCAACTTTTTGAATTAAGCAGACAAATTCTGACAAATCTACATAATCTGTGCCGAAATTATTATTTATTCATCTCGGGTCTGTGTTCAATTTTTGAAGTGACCTTGATAAATTCTGAACCCGAACTATCTGAGCCCGTAGATACAAAAAGCCCACAAGTACTTTAATCCAGTATTAAAAAAAAGTAAAGTATATTTTTTATTACAATATCTTCAAGTGGAATCACTGAACTAAAATTAATTTTCCTCATTTTTTATTTTATTTTCAGGGATCCACCAAGAGATAAAAATAAAAATCCTCCTCCACCACCGACACACACAAACCAGAGACACCTGCTCCTGCTTCTCCGCCTATGCAAGCCTCCCATGTCTGCATACCAACTGACCACCGATTCCTGCCAACCCACACACAGAGCGCCACCACTCGCCGAGACCACCGGCCCGCGGTTCCTCCCTCATCCGCAGGCACTTCATAAGTACCGCCACACAAGTAGCGAACACTCACTCCTGAAGATAGACAGTCAATCTGCCCAAAACGTTGAGTCTACTTCTCTACTCATCAGCTCTTCACTCCTTCTGGTTTACAGGTCCTTTTAAGGACTACACTCATTTCGAAAGAATACTCTACTTTAAACCTGCCTGGTTCACAAGGCACATCAGGGTTTTTTTTATAGGTAATGGTCCTGCCCATATACAGCGGGAAATGCATCATCAATAAAACCACAACAGACAGGTTTTAATGTTGCATACATGATGCATGCCTATGTTTATATTCTCTATGGTATTGTTCATGTTTTTGATGAACTATGCAATACATGAAATATGAAACATGAAACTATGAAATATGTATTTATTGAACTCTCATACATCAAGATGACGGGGTCAGTGGAGTTATTGAATTGTATCTTGTATTTATCTCATCTAGTAATTCATCTTCTGGAAGGTGATAGTTTAAGCTGTTACATAAGCTGTTCTGCAATAGATTGAAATATTTAAGATTCTTAAGTGAAGGAAATAAGTATATTTCCTTCAGGTAATGTGCAAAAGTGTGTGATAATAGTTGATGCCATTTCTTGTTGCTCATGAATTTCTAGCAACTATTTTGGGTTAGGTGGCACAGTTAAAATTGTTGTATACAATGCATGCACAAGTTACATATTTAGAATTATTTGAATTTTGAAATTCACACATTTCGACTAGACAGTTGATGTGCACAAAAGTATTTCAAAGCGAGTTATTTTATTCTGGATGCACATTCTGAAGAGTTGTCCTTGTTGCTTTGCAATGATTTCTGTGTGAGAATTGGTTAGTAAATGCAAGATTTGGCCTAAATGGTGCATTTTGTATACCAGTGTTACCAACGAGCTCCACTTGGGCTCTTTCTCCCCCCACTCTCTCTCTCTCTCCTTGTCTTACTCTACTAACCTCTTAGTCTGTTTCCATCTCTCTGTCCTTTTCTCTCTCCTTTTTTTTCTATTTCTCTTACTCTCTCTCACTCTCATCAAAAACACAGAATGGTCCACTGTACGTAGATTCTCTACAGCATTTATTACAATGTAGCAAATTTCTAAATATATTCTAAATATGTTAAGACTTCAGTACTAACAGTGCATACTACTTATACCATTTTAAGCAAGGAGATTGAATGAAAAGCAAATATAAACACCATAACAGAGAGTATGGCAGGCATTTTAGGACAAAGAGAGGCAAAGAACATGTATGGCAGATAACTGATTATCAATTATATTGCAGTGAATCTCATAAGAAGCTCATTTGGACCATAGAAATTTGCATGCTATACTTTTCCATCAGTCTTGAAATTTGGTCTGTAAAAATTATTTTGTTACAAGGGTCTTTACAATGAGAATCCACTGTAAATTTCTCACGGTAATAGGGCGTTCATGCAAATGTTCTTCACATATTAAAAATACACTGTACTTACATGAAGGTGTGGTGCACTCCCCAGATCACCATGCAACTTTAGGGCCAGGGGCGTAGACAGGGGGGGGGGGGGGGGGGGCGTGAGGGGAATGCATTCCCTCCACCTCACAAGGTGGGGGTGGCATGTACAATACACTGTACATGTACATGACATGATAATATGTACATGATAATAATTATGATGAAAACAATGATCCTCATCATTATTGTAATTCACACGGTGAAAGCCAATTCAGAATTTCAGATGGTAAAAAGAAATCTTACAACTTAGAAATAAATAATGCCCTAATTTGAAACGATGCAATGCCGCTATGGTTCTGATTTCTTCACAAACTTACAAAGCAGTATTGTTACTCCATGGATCATAGTGATATAGTGATACTGTTTATGTTTTTTTTTTGTATCTGTATGTTAATGAACTGCCTGCCAATATCCATCTATGGATACTGTGCCTGTTTCTTTGAGAAAAAAATACTGTGGTACGTATAGTGTATTCATTATGCTTTATAATGATTAGACATTTTGTTCAAAGTTTAATCATTATTTGTTTGTTGTTTATGTGTTCTATTAATCTATTCACAAATGGCCACAGAGGCCGTTTTCATTCATAACCACAAACCCCTATCAAGACAACAAAGACTATACCTGCGTGTACACAGTTGACATTGTTTTTTTCTCCTGAAGAGGTGTAACAGCAAAAATTCACAGAGATAAATAAATATGTAGTGTGGTTCAATATGCAATACTGTGTGTCAGTCCATTCTGTATTTGTATGCCACGGTGTGTAGATCTTGTCGATGTATGTCTGTCCATTCAAGGCGTAGTATGTGTGTGTGTGTATGTGTGTGTGCACGCTTGTGTGTGTTATTTTACCACATTTAAGTATGCATCAGATTGCACAACTTCAAGTTCAAAATTGCAAAAGCTTCCTACTGTGGGAGGGGGGCACCCCCCTCGGTCGCTTAGCGCTTCACTTGGTATATTGCTTGTCATTACATGCTTATAAATGCTGTAGAAATTTTCATGCACGGGATAGAAGTTTTGTTATTACAGAGTGCAGACAAGTGGGTTACACCACACATGCATTTATAGTGCATGCCACTAAAATTACACTGAAAATAGCATATTATGTATGGATTTACTTTAAGTCATCCAAATATAAGCATATCAAAATAATGAGCACATCATAACAATTTTTAGGAAAATGTCTGTCTTTGTTACGTACGTTCACTTACCTTGCTTTAATGTAGCATTCTGTAATAATCTTTATTTTTTTTAAAACCATTTTCTTTTGTGGACCAAGTTTATAGTAATGTTAAATGGATGATATGTCTTCATGAATTGCAAAGTTATGGAAATGTTTTGTCATGAATTGATAGTTTAAATACAAAAAATAATAATTGAATTTTCAACAACTGTGTTCATACATCAAGGTTTTTGAAATAAATTTCAAACACGTGGCATGTATCTTGTATTTTTCTCATGTATTTATGAACATTTGTTACAAGCAGTTGTTTTATTGTCAATTAATGGGTTGTAGCATAGATTTTTAAAAAAATATAAGCCCATTTGTCCGTCCCTGTTACGTACGTTCATTCATCGCGAGGGTTTGATAATACTCCCACTTCTGATGAAAGACAAGCAATCGCTATCTTTTTGCATATGGGATGGTAAGCCATACATAGTCTTCTGTGAGATTTTAATATAATGGCTGGAAACTATGTGTTTTTATTTTTTCTCTGTTTCTAGCCCATTATTGTGATTTGGCCCATGTTTGGATATAGCTTATGGTCTCAACTTTCATCCGATACCAAAACGTCTAAAAATAATTCTTGCTTGATTGAGCACTGCTCAGTTTTGTACAGGGTATGAAAAGTAGGCTTCGCAGGAATTAGCCTTCCAACTTTGCGAGAGGTTGAATATTGAATATTCAATTTAATATATTAAATTCAATATTCATTATTGAAATACATTTTGTTGAAAAGGAACAGAAATATCTCAGCTACTGGCTGCCTGTTCTTCAGGTCATCCATTGACATTCTTTTTTTTTTTTTCGACAACCCATATTCAACCTCTCGCAAAATTGGAAGGTTAATTCCTGCAAATCCTAATTTTAATACCATTTACAAAAGTGAGCAGTGCTCATTCAAGCAAGAATTATTTTGGACGTTTTGGTGTCAGATGAAAGTTGAGACCATAAGCTATCAATACATGTAAATCATTCTCCCCAGAATCAAATATTTTTATATTCGGCAGCAATTTCAAAAGTGTATAGATTTTTGAGACACACGGTAAAACAACATTTGTCTGGCACAGGAAGGGTTGAGGCCATCGAGACGACACGATTTTGCCACGATTCTGCAGGTCAGCCTAAGACTGCAAATGTGACGTCAGCTTCTTGCACAAACCCAATGGCTGGGTCCTGCAAATTCAGATAGTCGCAATGTCGTACAACGGATTGGATCGTGTCGTCTCCGATGGCCTTTGTAAAACACCACGATAACACTGAACAAACATACAAGCACAGTAAAACAATCTAGTTTTGCATATTTTAATTCAGAGTTTACCATTGTGTGCAAATATTTCATTCTCATTGTCTAAATGCACGATGTACGTAAACATGTATAAGAGGGCATACTGTACCATATAAATTCTCGACGATTCTGCTCCTACTTTGTAAATAACATACAAAAAATACATTTTGAACGACATACATTCAAAAATATTCCTCTAATAACGGCACTATATCCCATAATTACACAAACTTATATAGCGAGAGGTTACAAAAATGTATCAAGAAATATATAAACATATATAATAGGAAAAGAAGTATATTGCAGAGTCATGTAAGCAATGACTCGGACGAAAATGCAGACACCAAAGAGTTGAAACTACAAGGAGTTCCAACAGAATCCATATCAGGTAACCAAGGAGGAGATGATGTTGAATGTGATGCTGTAATCCGACCACGCCCATGAACACGGGATTCCTAATGGGCTAAATTAAATCGTTATTTCCATGCCTCAAATTGGCAACGCTACTGCCTTCCTTGTACAGTACATACGACAAGATAAGGATTACTTGCTACATATCTACTGTACACTTTTGTAGAAAGGTTGTACAGTATTCAGGGATACATGACGTCATCCATGACGGAATACACAAAGGCCCGTATTCTGAATAGAGGTCTAATGCAAACAGTGTACTAAAGCTCTACTAACTTCTTTTTTGCAGATTTTGCTCAGTTTCTTTATTTTTGTAAAGCAAAATCAGATGAACTACAATTGATTACTTTTTGCAGATAATTATTTATAGCCATAAACAAAAATGTTTGGCACTCTCCGTGCGAGGTGTGGCATATCGCATCACATCATTCGTTATCTAGTACAGACTTTCTGTCTACTCTGGTCATCGGGTTTTTCTCCTTCTTTGCTCCACCCGGGATTCCCCCCTCAGTTCCCCCGGGACTTCCCCCGTCTGCTCCGCACGGGGTTCCCCCTGCTTGACGGGAGACACGTCAAGGGCGCAATCCTCCCATACACGGGCCTTCCATTTAACGCCATACCCGTCAACAGTGCGCTTTCCCCCAATTACCTCCCCAATGCTTTGAATAATAGGGCGAAAATAATTGCAGGAGGATATTATACATATACTTTCTCTGGAAAAAAAAACTTCCATGTGCTTGTAGTTTATTTCTTAATCATAAGCCTACTTGCTAATGTTTAGTACAAAGTGTAATAACACTAATAATATAATAATACACTATGTGATCAGTGATGCGTTATATAAGAGATACTGTGATGTCTCACAAAATCCATGGTTATTAGAGGATATTAACATTTGATTCATACCTGTCCTGCTCTCTACACAGAAGACTGTGAACATTGCTATTCCAGCGTCTGCTGATCCAGGCAAACAGTACAGGTACTCATTTAGTTATAGTGTATAACAGGGGCCAGAGAGATCTGAATAGACCCCCCCCCCCCCCTATCCAGAAGGGATTTGGTAAATTGCTGATACCTGACCACACCTGATCTCATTGCAATGTGTCACATGACAATTTATGACCCAAGTGCTACAGGTCATCTGACAGGTCATTTGACAACTCCTGACCCCAAGTACATCACATGACAGGGTGTGGAGGATTCAAACACTATGTGATATCGCTCGGCACCGTAGAACAGAACGGAATTCAACAGAGTGCGCTCTACACTACTTGTATTCCCTATACATACCGTACATAACATCCATACGAATAACAATTAACATTTCATCATTATACCCTTTGAGACCAAAATAAAATTACCCAACTCTGGTCTCATAAACTAACCAGTGATGGCTTTACACATTATGTGAGTATATATATATATTTATATATACATATCACTATAATTTATACTCACAATGGCTGTACGTGCCAGTACTATTGTAAGATTTAATTATCCATACATACAGACACATAGATACGTATATACATGTATATATTCATAATTCTTTGTTCTTATGAGAGTGTGGCAATATTGATACCCTGCAATATGATAAAGAATCAATATTTCTTCGCACTCTGTACAAATGGAGCCTGTTTGCTTGGAAGGGTGGGAAGGATTATGGGACATATCACATTGCTTTGCTTTCTGCGTGCTGAGCTAGAGTTTGTTGTCCATAGAGGGGATGGCGGGTGGGGGTCTTATGCGTGGACCCTGGTTAATCGGTGGGGCGGGGGCGAGGGTCTGGGGCTAATGACAATGAACTGACACACCTCAGGTATGGAGAGGGAGTGGGGGTGGGAGGGGGTGTGAGGGGATGTGGGGGGGGGGGCACTTTTAGTGCAGGTTTTGTGCACAAAAACTACTACAGATAAACAAATACAAACTTCGTATTTAGGAAAAATCTGTCAAATACAGAAAAGTTTTGTTCTGGTTAGTATTTTTTTATCTTGCCCTCGACATTGCATTAGCTCCAATTGTTGCCCTAGTGCAGACGTTTTACACAGACTATAAATACAACAAATAAAATATTGGCTACTAAGCACTACAAGAATACTGCATTAGAGAAGAAGGACATAAAATTCATCCTTTAACATTGAAGAAGAACGATAAGGGCTTATATGTTACAAACAGCTCTGTGGTTGAGGAACTCTTCAAGCCAAATTCAGCACTGATCTAACCACATCCAATGCTGATCTAGCCAAATCCACTGCTGGCCCAGCTGAGCCTTGCACAAGGGATTGGCTAGGCTCAAGCCCAGAACAGCTGATTTTACCAAGTTGTAATCTTTATGACCCAAGCAAGAGTACATGAACTAAATGGACTGCAGAATACAAACAAAATGCAATCTAATACGTCTTTCACAGTGTAAAAAAAAAGAAGAGTTTTTTGCTCGGTTTTAAATTGCTCGAATTCATTTTGCCATTAGGTTACATTCATTCTAAGATGTGAACTTCAGTATAGACATCTACTTGGTAATTCAAAGAGTTACAAAATGTATTAAAAGAGCAATTTTCTATGAACATGGTGCATGCACATATTCTGTGATGCTAAAATAAGAAATAAATTAGCCAATTAGCAGACATGAACAAGCCTGAAATGGAGCTCAATTTGAGCGTGCTTAATGAGGTTTTGGCCTCATCAAATTGGCATCCATGTACTATGGCTTGGTTTTGCATGTGGTATGAGCCTATTCATGTCTAGGACCTTTGAACTAACACTCTCAGCTCCAAGCACTGACAGCGCCACATTAATAACTACACAATTTCTTGCCTATGGGACTGAGCGACTTAAGCGCAATATATCGAATTAGATTGGATCTATAATTGGCACCCCCAGTTCTTAAAAAAACCCTGATACAACATTCAGGAGCTAATCATTACAAGTGGCAAAGTGAACATAGAAAGGTTATCAGTCCATTTCCAAAACATGTTAGTCAAGCCAGGAATCAAACTGCTAAACTCAACATGAAGACAAGCGCTCCTGCTTTGATTAATTTCTATATCATATTTGATTGTTGGCATGCGTTGAGGACACAGATTTGGAGGTACACAGATAGGTGCTGCACACAAGCAGACTTATAATGAACACTGATATCACACAAGACATGTCAAGCAGGGAGGGGTCAAGTGAGTGAGCATCTGAATAAAATATTTGATTTTTTTTAAGCAATATGGTCAAACCTGTTCATTTCACTTAATTGATTTATTTTGCCTTATTTTATGGACGGTTGATATCAGCACCGTCACGGTCTCCCCAAGCAATCATTTCGTGCGTTTCGGTCACCGTCACGGTGTTCCCATGGATAATTCTTGTGCTGCGGACACCAGGGATTTTATGCTCCCCCCCCAGCACTGTAGTCTTGCGCACGCACCAAGCAGTGTTTTGTAACGCGAGATTGGATTGGTCAGGATCTAAGTGCAGGTCAGGAAATCTTTTATTAGTACATACTTTTTCGCTCCTGCATTTTATGATGTTAAGAGAGGCTTAGCTTAAGGTTGCAGAGGCAAAGCAGATGATAATGCACACTTACAGTGCAAAATTCATATTTTTCAGACCCTTTTTGACCATTTTATAACTCATCTTCATGACCGTTGAAGTGACTGCACGATTTTGTACATGATTCAATGTGTATGTTCGCAGTATATACAGGACCACAGTACTGACCATAACAGTATTTCTGATTGGCTGGTGTGACTGACACCGGACAGTTCCGATATCTACTTCTTTCTGATACTAATAGGCTAATTATTACTTGTGTCCCCAACACAAACAAAATCTAGGGGATACCTTTATGGTGCTGATATACACTCCCTATTTTATTGCTCCAATATGCCCTCATAAAGAACCTCACAAGGAATGATCCTATAATACCCTCTCCTTGTTTATCCTTTCCTTCAAGTCTTTCTCAACTGTTTCTTCTCTACCTCCCCCTTATTCTCCCCATGACTCCTCACCTAATATTACCCCTTTCTTTCTCTCCTCCCCACCATTCACCTCCTTCCCCGTCCCCCTTTTTCTAAACACCCTATCCCAACCCACCATCCCCTCCCTCTAAACCTTCACCCGTCACTAAGATCACACACCGATAAGGCCAGTCTTAACATACATAGTCATATCTTACCCCCTTCCCTCTCTCTCCTCCCCACCCTTCATCTCCTACCCCCTTTCTATAAACACCCTATTCCCACTATCATCCTCCCTCCAAACTTGACCCCTCCCTAAGATCACACGCCCATGAGGATAGTTTCTACAAGTCTGCAGGTCGCACGCACCATCCTCACCAATTCGAATAGTTCCTCTTCTAACAATCTTAACATCTTTAGACGGCATTGGTAGCTCATGCCAATGGTTGAGCAGGTATATGTATTATGTATAGACATAAGTTAACAGGCCAGTCTGTTGGTAGCCCCTCATTGATAATAACTTCAGGCTTCAATGCATGAATTCTCGATATCGCAAATAACTAAAAAATATCCCCATATGCGCCGCTTTCAGCTTTTCAGCCAAATTTGTTGACCTGTATACTTCTGGTCTTGTCATCCGGCACATAGTGCTTTGTCGCAGTGCAAGTAGCCCCTCTTTTAGTCCAGAAAGTTTTCTACTGCAGTCATCTTCAGTAAAGTAGCAAATACAGGACAAAATTCTGTGGGAAGGTGGGTTACCAAGAAAGTATCAATCGAAGTACGATCGTTTGCGCTAACCTACTGATGTACCGGTAACCGGAAGTGCCCAGTTCACCATTTAAAAAGCCCAAATTCCAAAAAAAGAGTGCCACGCACAGTGATATTTTACAGTTATTTGCGATATCGAGAATTCTTTCACTGTCAAACTTTCTTAGAAAATACATAGATTAAAAACTCCTTTACCTGTGTATACACTGTATGCTCATGATATCTATAAACTAACCTTTTTTTAAATATCCACAAAAATTATTATAAGCCCAGTAAGTTCCCTTGACATGGTGCTGTGATCATTTGCTTTGTTTCTAAGCCATTTACATACGAGCACAAATATATGGTGGCAATAGAGAGTCAGGAAGAAAAAGTGAGACTGACTTGGAAAATAAATGCAATTAAATGCTGTTTAGATCAAAAATACTACTTGATATGCATCATCACAAGATGTTTTGCCGTATGGAAGTCCTTGTTTTATTTACTAAACGACCGTTACACACAATTATCAAGCTATGAGAAGTACTGTAAAATGCAGGAATATAAGGTGCATTCAATAGTTTATATATTAAATACACATTCTTATGGTTATACAGCAATTGGTGAGTGACGTTTTCATTACACGTATACATCATGACAGATTTACAATAAGTAAGACTACCTTTTTGACAAGAGTCGCAGATTTAGACATAACTTCTGATTTTTAAGATGCCTTATATACAATGTACAGACCTTCTTTGAAGACATACCATTAATAGTGAGCCCAGCTTCCTTAAAGTCTCAACATAAACCCATATTTAACTACCAACACAACATGAAAACATAGGAATTCATAGAAAACAACAATAGACATTTTTTTTTTTTACAAAGAGCTACATTCTGGGATTCTTCTGCTTGAAGAGATTCCAATATATTTTCAATCGGTAATAAAAACTAAAGAGAGTGTAGCAGCAGAAGAAATTTCTCATAAAAGAAAAATTGACTGAAAACTGCCATTTTGCAAGTCATCAACTCAAGACTAAGGGATCTAAAATTGATTTGCCAGGTTCATTTTGCTTCCATAAGCTGACTAGACCCAGAAGTCTATTTCAAATCTCCAACCATAAACATAATGTATAAAACAAGTACATACAAGACAAGATTTCTCATTTAGACCAAGTTAGTGACTTTACTTGGTTCTGAACTACCACTTTCTCACATTATCCATTACATGAAAACAGGGCCCCATCTCATAAGGCGGTACATTTGATCTGAATCGATCGTAAGTCCAATACCCTATCTTTGATGTACAGAGATTCAATCGCAAGTTGTGATCAAATCGCAATTATTTATAAGAAAGGGCCCTGGTTTGGGAAACCGTTGTGAGCTTGATTACTTTTCAAACTTCGATCAAAGAAACAATTCCATCGAATAGAACACATTTAATGAGTGTACCATGAATATAAGTTAAATACATGTATGTTTATGGAGCCCTAGTTTGCATTCTGGAGGCATTTCCTCATAAGAGCATTGATAAGACATGCGGGCCATTTATTGAAGAATTAAGGCAGAACTGTATACAGTAGTCCTCTCATTACCATTGGCATAAAGATGTGTAGTAAGCCAATGGGATTTTCAAGGCCTGGTAATGTAAGGGTTAACTCTCTCACTACCATTGACATGATAATGTGTAGTAAGGCAATGGGGTTTTCAAGGCCCGGTAATGTAAGGGTCAACTCTCTCATTACCATTGACATGATGATGTGTAGTAAGCCAATGGGGTTTACAAGGCCTGGTAATGTAAGGGTTACCTCTCTCATTACCATTGGCATAAAGGTGTGCAGTAAGCCAATGGGGTTTACATGGCCTGGTAAATTAAAGGTTAACTCTGTCATTACCATTGGCATAAAGATGTGTAGTAAGCCAAAGGGGTTTACAAGGCCTGGTAATGTAAAAGTTAACTCTCTCACTACCTTTGGCATGAAGATGCGTAGTAAGCCGTAAGCCAATGGGGTTTTCAAGGCCCTGTAATGTAAGGGTTAACTCTCTCATTACCATTGGCATAAAGATGTGCAGTAAGCCAATGGGGTTTACAAGGCCTGGTAATGTAAATGTTAACTATCATTACCATTGGCATAAAGAAGTGTAGTAAGCCAATGGGGTTTTCAAGGCCTGGTAATGTAAATGTTAACTCTATCATTACAATTGGCATAAAGATGTATAGTAAGCCAATGGGGTTTTCAAGGCTTGGTAATGTAAAGGTTAACTCTCTCATTACCATTGGCATAAAGATGTGTAGTACAGTAGGCCAATTGGGTTTTCAAGGCCTGGTAATGTAAATGTGAACTCTCTTAGTACCAATGGCATAAAGATGTGCAGTAAGCCAATTGGGTTTTCATGTAATGTAAGGGTTAACTCTCTCATTACCATTGGCATGAAGATGTGTAGTAAGCCATTGGGGTTTTCAAGGCCTGGTAATGTAAAGGTTAACTCTCTCATTACCATTGACATGATGATGTGTAGTAAGCCAATGGGGTTTTCAAGGCCTTGTAATGTAAGGGTTAACTCTCTCATTACCATTGGCATGAAGATGTGTAGTAAGCCATTGGGGTTTTCAAGGCCTGGTAATGTAAAGGTTAACTCTCTCATTACCATTGACATGATGATGTGTAGTAAGCCAATGGGGTTTTCAAGGCCTTGTAATGTAAGGGTTAACTCTCTCATTACCATTGGCATGATGATGTGTAGTAAGCCAATGGGGTTTTCAAGGCCTTGTAATGTAAGGGTTAACTCTCTCATTACCATTGGCATGATGATGTGTAGTAAGCCAATGGGGTTTTCAAGGCCTTGTAATGTAAAGGTTAGAGGAAGCAGCAATACAGGAGGACAGGGTTATTGGACCTTTCTATCCCAAGAGAGACCTACACTAAGATAGAGCAAACTAAAGAAGACAACAAGAGAGCATGAAATGGACATAAGAATGAAACATGAACTTCCATGCATTCAAACAGGCATTTTCCCAACATGGAGAAAAAAATGCCAGCTGCCTACAAAATAATACGGATAACATTCATATAGGTTGATAAGATCTGATAAAGTTTTGCTATAAACATATACAGGGTTGGCATTGTGAAACATAAACACCACCATTTCACAAATGGTTCTAAAATATTCCTAAATGCAAATAATCACGTTTTCTTTTTGAACAACAAAAGGCAAACAACAATTGGAGTTCTCTCTTCCCCGCCCTATCGAGCCCTAAGCGTGCTCTCCTACATTCCCCACATCCCTGACAACCCTGTATATATAGAATCTGCGTACAGTAACTAGGGTAGTACGTGTCATAAGTTTGTCTCGTCAAACTTGTCGTATTTGGCGATGGAGTGACGGACGGACGTCTCGAGTCGCCGCCGGGCTTTGCGTTCATCATCCAGGTCGCACTTGAGCCGCTTGGTCTCGTCCATGAGGTCCTTGACCTGGTCACGCAGGGCGTACACCGTGTCCACTAGGGTTCTGGGATTAAAGGTCAAATATAAGTAAGACTCAATCAAACACATTGATATTACAGTGTATTAGTGTAGTAGAGCATCATAGCAATATGGTTTAAGGTACATTCATTCACACGGTAGCGGCATGACGCTAGGGCTCGCCTTGTGCACTTTGAAGCTTAGGATTCCCTGCGGCAACAAAGTAAGTAACAAGCTCCATGCCTGAGCTTGAACTCTGGGGATGGGATTGAAGTTAAGTGGCCTTTCTAGACAATTTGACTGGATATTCACTCGCAAGCTATAAAGCAGACCACCAATACTTCAAATCAAGTTTGATGAAGAATGTGGCAAGCACATTCATTGAAGTGAGCTCTTTCCATTAGAAACAAGGCCTTTTCAGAGCAAAACTGATCCTTGTTTAGTTATTAAATTGGCAACATTTCTTCCTTTAAAATCAGATTTTTATAAAAAGGTAACATACATTGCATTGTAATTCAGTGTTACATGAAATACACATAATTCAGAGCAATAATCCTGCAAATTTGAAGAGCAAAAGCATGATTTCAACCTCTTTGGGGCATTGCCAATTTGAAGATTCAGTAATCATTTAACCTTTATTTTGCTTTCAAAAATCCTGATAATTTAAATAATAAATCCTTTATATTAACAACAACAAAAATGGATTAATCTTATAAAATTTAACAAGCTCTTTGATGTGACATCTTTTACCATTTGTAATATTTAGTTACAGCATCATACCACTTTGTTTGTACTTGGTCCCTAATGTGTTGACGGAAGGGGAAGTAGAGCATGCAAACGACAATGCACAGTATGCAACATGAACACAAACACAAATTGGACAGACAAACATGATTTCAATTCTCCCTATCGCATATAGCTCTCGGAATCTGAGCACGCTTTTACTTTTAATTCTTGGGATATGACCTTCTGGTCCACAAACATTCTATAGCTATCGTCTTGCTTGTCTATTTTCATTCTTTCATTACTCCACCCACAATCAATGTTGAGGAAGGCAAAAACATCGCAGTGAGTGATTGGTGTTATTTTTTTCAAGCCCTTCGTCCATTTGTATGAACAGGTATTAATATTACGAGGTTTACGAGGGTCGAAATTACAGATTCTGTGCGTTATTGCGTGAAGTGAATACCAAACTCTTACAGGAAGGATACGTCCCAAGAGCAATTGATCAGATATCGGTATCGCGAGGTGATATCGCTTCATATCGGCTATATGCGATAGGGAGAATTCTCTTGCTGTTTGTCGGTTGTTTACAAACTGGGGCATGGTATAATGATAAGCGAGACTATATTTCCTAATCAAAGGCAAATAATTGAACATAGAAAATGGTTGGAAGAGGTTCCAATATGTCAGCAAAAGAGCAAATAGGAATGTATGTCAGATGGATTGAAAATGGGGAAGTGAAACAATAAAGCAAGGTTTACATGAGGTATTCCCCATGAACAAAGACAAATGTAATTTAGATATTTGTACATCTACACAAGGGTCCGTATTCTCAAGGTTGGTCTAACTCAGACCAGGGTAGCAACCTAACTAACTAACTTTATGGGATGCAAAATAAATCATCTGATGCTGGCACTTGATCATTGATATTAATAACAGAAGCATAACAGTGGGTGCTTTCAATTGTTCACTATCATGTGGACAAACTCAATATGTGATTCCATGAACAAAATAAATTATCGCTAGTGTTATTTGTTTGTCTCGCAATGTAAGGTCAACAAGGTAAAAAGTTCACGCTGTGTCGTGCGCTGCTGCAACACTTCATCAGGTGTGATACAAAAATGTAGTGAGCAATGAGTAACATATTTAGCATTACAATCAATGATGTTTTATTTGGCATCCCATGCAGTTAGGTCAGGTTCAAAAGAAGTACCATGTTAAACCACCAATGTGAATATGAACCAAATATGAATATCAACTAACAGGCACACATGCATGCAGTATGGGACGCACTCAAGATGTCATTGAAGCGACGGCTTTTGATAGGTTACATTCAATTTTGACTTTCTTTAATTGTTACCTTAAAAACTCACATTTTTCACGTGTGTTTACACACAAAGAAAATTATACAATGTACAGTATGATCAATGTTTACATTTGCATTACCTTCTCAAATAATGCAACAAAAAATAAATTGACTCAAGCATGCAATCATGCGATAGACGGTGTAGTTGGGTCTAAACCTTTCGTTTAGCAGTCAAATCTTGACGTCAATTTTTTTTTTTTTTTTTTTTTTAACAAACATGATTTGCAAACATATGAAACATGAGTGCCAATACAAAAGAGGATTGGCCATATCATTGTCTATGTGTTAATGCACATGTTCCATATGTTTTTTATGACATTGAAACCAAATTGACCTTGATTGGTGTGATAAAGGATAGTGTGAAGTCATGTTGATTACCAA
Organism: Arbacia lixula; assembly: GCA_963669155.1. Classification (NCBI taxonomy): domain Eukaryota; kingdom Metazoa; phylum Echinodermata; class Echinoidea; order Arbacioida; family Arbaciidae; genus Arbacia; species Arbacia lixula. The sequence goes on along the minus strand of OZ022590.1, from coordinate 17,497,776 downwards.
TTAAACTACACCCATTTGGGCTTGACACATACATGCACATGTGCATGTAACACAATACTATGGGCACACATTGTTCATGTATAATGAAAGACAATATTTGAAGAGCTTGTTTCCAAAAGGTGCTAATTCAATTTTTCTTTAAAACTGTGTTTTCACTTTTCTCTGAAGTTTTTAATGTGGATTTAACTCTTTTTGGACATAAAGACACTTATTCTGAACATACCGCTAGGTTTAATGCAAACAGCTTACTAAACCTGGACTAACTTTATGGTACACCAAATAGAACAAAATGAAACATTATTATTGAGTTAATATAATTGATTTTGTCCTAGGAATCACTATGGTATATTGAGTTTATCCACATAGTAATTACAGCAAACAATTAAAATCGACCACTGTACTTCATAAGGCATACCAGGTAATGCAGAATGCACAACAAGATTCAGTGTGGAGAGAATGTTTATGCATACACCTAGTAGGAATAAGGATAGCATACTTCATCCTGAAATGGAAAACAATTCAGAAAAATATCTTGGAACCAGAAGGATCCATTTTTTAAAAACTTGTTTTTAGTTCACTTACAGGATGGAGCGTGCTATCATTTCTTCTTTACTACTACTGGGTGTATAGTCTAAAAAAATCTGAAATGACCCCAGAAAGCCTTTTCACTAAAATATGATTCAGTGTGTTGACATGTATTTCATGACATTAGGATTGAAAAGTACATGTAGCAATTGCTGACACATTTGTTTTCCTGCTCCCCACCCCCCCCCCTCCAAAAAAAAAGGAAAAGAAAAGGAAAAATATGTAACATGTACATGCACATGTATGAACATGAAGGGCAGAGTAAACTTGAAACTTCTAGTCCATGACTTCACTCAACCAGAACTGAATCACCGTTCACTCAAATTGGGCACATGTCCAATGGATGTATACACAATGGGGAAAGCTCAAGGAGAAATCTTAAGGGAGAAATATATTTTTGCCAACTTCACTCTCTCTCTCCCTCTCCGTTCACTGTTACTGTTTTTTTCTCTTCCTTCTTTTTCTTTCTCTCTCTCCCTCCCCCCCCCCTCTCTCTCTCTCTCTCTCTCTCTCTCTCTCTCTCTCTCTCTCTCTCTCTCTCTCTCTCCCCTTCCCTTTAAATCATTAATAACTTCACAAGTGGTCTGTACTTTAGTTTTGATTCTCAGGATACTATCTGTCAATTGTATGTTTTCGTAAGTGTAAGTGTACATAATATACATTTATTTCCTCATCGTTAATGTGTTCATAATTTCAAGGGTATGCATATTTCCTTCCTTATTGTCAATTCACATTTTCACAATCTTGTTCTTTCTCTATCTTGCTCTATATCAAATTTGTACTCTCCTTAATTTACTTTCAAAAGACAAACTCCTTACAATGAAAATTAGTACTAATAAAGAGCAAACTGCTGCTGAGATGCTGCTGTATCTCTAGACACACACACCCGTCTTCAGTACAGTATACAGTTCACTATGCAGGGCTCTCAAATGGCTATACACCATTTGTGGTACATGTATATATGTTACCTCTATTCTAGACTGTAAAGTGTTTTTTGTTCTTTTTACTCTGTTGCAATCATGGATTAAACTAAACATAAAGGTCTGTGTTTTTAACTTAGTAGTACTCTTGTCTTTAATCTCTAGAAAAAGGATAACCTTCTTTCAAAGCGCTTTTATTTTGCAGTTTTGCGCTGCATACAAATTACATATATTAGCAGTTTGTCCCACACACAACATGTAAAAGGTGAAATCAATAGTTTGGTGATTTTCCCTATAGAAAAAAGGAATATGAAACAAATGAAGCTAATAAAAAAAAAAACTTGCCACTTAACACTAGTGCAGTGTACAATATCATTATTGTGACAGTTTTGTGGTCAATATCCTGTGCATAATTTAATTATAAATCTTGATAACAATTTCAGATTTCTGGCACACTTGGTTAGTTTGTGAGAAAAATCTCATTGAAAGGTAAACTACCCTTGGCAACGAGTCTAAAAAATCTCTACAATTTTATGAATGGAAGGGAAAAATGACCTCTGACCATTGTGTTATCATATTTGTGATGAATATTAAAATTGGCAACGCAACATGGGGACACGTGGATGATTCAATAAGGGACAAGGAAATATTGAAACAGCCTCTGACACAATTTTTACAAGAAATGAAAGTGTCTTTGAACTCTATGTGAGCCAGATAAACTGCTGCTCTATGGGAATCGTGTACAAAACTTGTGAATAATATAACATGTGGCACACCAAGAGTTAAAAAAGTGATGATACAGTGAAGGAGCTCAATCGTTTCTGTCACCCTTTGTGGACCAGATAACATGGCACTATATGGGATTCGTCTGTTTGCAAAAGGGGTTAGATCCACTTTAGACTATTCTGAAAATCTCCTTTTTTTATTCTCCCATATTGCAACATTCTTATGCCAAACTCAATTGTCACGATATACTACCCTACCATGTGAGCATAAAATTGAGGATAAAAGAAATTTACCTGTCTTCATATTTTTAAAATATTTCTTTCCAAAAATTACATTTGCAGATCTAGCTCCTTCTGAAAACAAACTGAAATAGATCTAACCCTCTTTGAAAACAAAGTGAATTTCCTTTGCCATTTTTGTTCACTTTTTAATGGGAATTTCAACTTTTCTTTGTTATCATCTTATAGAGCTACTTCAAATCTATAAATTGAGACCAAAAAAAAAAAAAAAAATCAAATTTGATGGAAAATGGATCTAACCCCTTTTGCAAATGAGCTTTTCAATTTCTTGTAAATAAATTCAAAATAATATAAACAAAGGTGGCACAAAAAGAATTCAATATTTACAAAGTTAGATCATGAGGCTATATGCACTGTAACAACTTATGTTGAATGAGATGTCTAATTGTGTGATTGAGAACAAAATAGCTTCAGCTGTAAAGGAGATAAATTCAACACTTAACATGCCATGAATTTACTCACAAATCCCTTCTTTAGTTTGGTTCCCCTTTACTTGCTCTATCCTTTTTATCTTTTTTTTTTTTTTGGGTCAATTTATTAAACATGCCGATTGATGTTTCATTGCATGTCATTAGGAATTGTTTATTTATGTGTCAATGTTGACTTTCTGTTTTGTGGAGTTTGTGGACCCCTTTGAAAATCAGCATTTGCTGAATGACCATCAAGGGGAACTAAATAACTAAACATAAAGCAGGATTTCGTCTGGCATACAACAAGTTAAAATACACTTTTTGACTATTGCAGCTTTACACATTTTCTCATTTTCTACACAAATGTATGTTGTATACCTGTTTGACTATGTGAAGTCTGTGGCCAAAATTTGGTATCCATACATGAAGAATAAAACAAAATTGACCGCCTTTTGAGGTCATTATAATGAATAAAATTTTAAGTTAAATATTTACACTTTTTGACTGTTACAGCATCATACAGGTATCTCCTCTTGTTGCACAGACATATTCTGTACCTGAATGACTATGTGTCGTCTGTGTCCAAACGTTTGTCTTCTCAGATGAAGAATAAAAAAAAAACCTTGACAGCCTATTAAGGAAATTAATGGACGGCTGAAAACAATCTGCATTCATAGCCAAGTTTAGCGCGCAATAATGCCACATTGGGACATATTCAATTACTGTCAAGGGCCCTTTAATTAGCAAACTTGCAAGGCACATGGGCCAACAATAACTTACTGCTGAGTGGTTATTACCCAAAATGCAAATGATTTGTATGTAAATGTCCGCTAGTGGTGGATAAGAACCTGCAAATGTTTCCCCCCTCCTTCTTTTCCTGCATTTTTTTTAAAGTTTAGTTTAGTTTATCCTATAAGATTGGGGTGAGTGAAAAGCTTGGTCACATGATGTATGTTTGTGACACATGTGCAGATAAAGAGGGGAAAAGTGGGAATGAGAATGAAAGGAGATGGGGTGGGAAGGGGGGGTCGAAAGAGAGAAGACAAGGGAGATACAGAGGAGGAAGAGAGAGAGGACGAATAAGACGGAAGAGGTAGGGGAAAAGTGGGTCGTAGACCATGAAGACAATTAGCCACAAGTGGAAATTAACAAATATAGAGGTAGCAGGAAGGGTTCAGAGAGAGAGAGAGAGAAAAGAATGAGAGAGAAAGAGTGAGAAAGAGAGAAAGAGAGAGAGAGAGAGAGGGAAAAAAGAAAGAGAAAGTGTGAGAAAGAGAGAGAGAGAGAGAGAGAGAGAGAAAGAGAAAGGGGGAAAAGAGCAGCAATTCACAAACATAGCGAGATAAAGCACCAGACCACTCCCATATGACCATAAGCCTTCAAGTTGCCAACATTTCTAAAATTGCTCTTTCTTAAAAAGAAATATAATGTTTCTCTCAACACGGGTCATAGATTGGGCAGTAACTGAACAGTGAAAACATGCAGGTCCTTAAGAGCCAACACATTTGTATTCAGTCTGCTAACATTTCCACAAGATGCACACGAAAGCACAACAACATTCAGCATGCATAGGACTGTGAAACTCTTATTCATGCATTCATTCTTCAGATCGGCATTCAACGGCTTGTGTACTTCAAGCGGGATTAGGGGTGCAGCCACGCCTACTGTGTGTACAGACAGACAGACATACAGACTGCAGGCATCGACCATCCTTACCCCAGGGTGGGCGGGGCGGGGCGCTAGGCTTTCAGCATCCCGTTCAAAGCGCTGCGCCCCCCGCTCAGCTTATAGGCCGTCATTTTTTTCATCTGGTGTATGGGCCATAGTTTCGTGGGTCTGCGCCGCATCGCACCATTCCACGCAACCACAAGTTGTATGCCACATCAACCACAAGTTGTATGCCACATCAAAGTCATTTTGTATCATTTGGTGATGTTGTTGGCAGGATATTTTTGTTGGGTGTTTTTTTTTTTGTATTTGCACGGTGTGTTTCAGAGGGTATGGGTGGCAAAGTGCAGAATATATCGATGCATAGAACACACACACACACACATAGGGCAAAAAAAGGGGTGGGGGGTGGGGAGGGAAGAAAAATGTTAGTTCAACAATATGCAAAGTGGAAGATATATATAATAATCATATTTGGGGAAGAATATGGACATAGGTTGACACATGTGTTTACAGAGGACACAAGAATAGGCGCAGTGCAGTGCCAGATACCAAAAGGAAGCATGCCAAACTTTGATATCAAACAGGTGGTGGACATTTTTCAAAGAGGAAATTGCATACCAAAGTTCCCCCCTCCCCCCAAAAAAAACACTCCAATGATATCGATACCAAGTGCATGTATGTGTGTGCCTGTAATACATGAATGAGCTATATCATACAAACTGAATCTACTATTTCAGGGAAAAAAATCAATTCAACATTTTCGGAGGCTACTTTTTGAGCAGATTGGCCAATTTGGCTACAATGTTACATTGTGTCTATGGGAATTTGGGGGGGCTCTTTTAACATTTTCCAGGGCTCTTCTAAGCATTTCAGGGACAAAATCACCCCAAGCCCCTGTGCATTTTTTTCCTGAGTAGCATGTGTGAAGACATGTCCCACAACCCATGCTAGCCTGGCCTGCAAGCTGGTAAAGATGTTTCTAAACTGACAAACAATGGGGTCTAGAGCCAGCAAGACTAATTCCTTTCTTCTTTCCACACAGCTATGACATCATCTTTGAGATGATGAGTGATGGAGAGTGATAAGTGCAGTCAGACCTACAAGTATTCACCATAGAGTTTGGATTATAAATGTCCAATACCATGAAACTCAGGTTAAACTGGTGCTCCTCTCATTCTTCCCCACTTCAGATTCAGTGATAATTCATACTCATTTTGCTGTTGAAATATTTACCTCACACCAACATTGGATTTTGTAAAATAAGTAAGGCATGCCATCAGTGACCTGCATGTATCTTGCATGAAAGTACTGACGTCTCATGTATAAGTAACTCATACTTGTTATACTTTTGGCAGATATTGGCGAGGATTATGTGCAGTATAAATGAAGCAGCCCTCAACCATTCCCCTATCCCTACCCCTGTCTCTTTGGTTTCATAAACTGTGAAGTCGAGTCAGTAATTTGTGTTTTGTCATGTTCTCATTGTTTTATATTTACCTGCTTTCTTACTATCTTGCTTCCTTATATTAGAAAAAAAAAATTCCCTCAGGAACTAATGTAATGAACATCTGAAGCACATGCTTACACTGTCCAATGTAGTTCAGCTATTCTGTCTTTCATATGACAGACAAATATATGTTTGTGCATAATGCACACACATTTCTCCCGGAGGCAAAAATGCATGTACAAAGAACTATTGTGTATCAGGCAAGATGCATGTAGTACTGTATGTACAAAGAACTACCGTATATTGAATTTTGTGTTCTGTTTTGAAGTATCTATAGTGTCATAAACTTGTCGCCTATTTTTGCATAAATAATGTAATGAGACTTCAACCTCTAAAACAAAGTACAATATCGTCGGAAAATGCTTTTTGCATTACATGTGCAAGAAAAGGGGTATTTAGTCGTTTAGCAGTTAGTTTGCAATGAACACAGATCATGATATGATATGGGGATTGGGGAGCATGGGGTGATAATTGGTTAGTGCTCAGTATAAATATTATGCAATGACTATAAAGCATGATTGTAATAATGGTCATACACATTCAACAGACAGATGTAAACAACATGGTTTAAATGGAAAACAATGAACATACATGTACAATTATGAGCTGATACACCATCATCAGAAAATACAGCAGTTTTGCATTATTAGTGCAAAGTAAAGATTCAGGTCAGTAAATTAACAAGACCTCCATGACACGTTTCAAACATCGAGTTACTGCTTAACAAAGTTGGAGTGGAGATACTAACGTATGATTGGATTAACCTTGTGGGGGGAAACATGTATTCAAATAAAACATTTTTCATATTGACACTTGAGCCAAGGACGAGCCATGGATTTTGCTGATCCAGGGCAAGTGCGATTTGCTTTTCTGGCCACTTTAACTAAGCCACACACCAATAAGTTTCAAGTGACATATATGAAGCTTACAAAGTGCATTACCAGACGTTATTAGTCGGGTACACCACTGTAAACAGGTATAGCTTCTGGGATGTGCATTACAATATTTATACCTTTTAAGTGTGACGCATTACCCAAATTTAAGAATTTATACAAAGCACAATGGTGTTGTGACTCATTTGAATAGCTGCTAGTGCAGATACTTTAAACCATCACGCTTTTGGGGAAACAGATACTACACACTAATGCATTTGGGGAAAGCAATACTTCAAACTAACACACTTGGGGAAACGGCTACTTCAGACTACACACTCTTACAGAAGATGATGCTTCACCCTAAAGCACCCAGATTAAGGTTAAAATGGCAATATCAAATCACATGAAAGTTATGGCAATTAGAAACAGGTAGAAATAAGTGGCCCGATATTAAGCCTGATTTTTATATTATACCTGCAAGCAATACATTTTTTCTTTATCGATTTCCCAGCCTTACAGCATTTTACTACCCACATTTGCCCCCCCCCCCTTTTGTTTGAATAACTACACATTTTCAATCTTTAGGAAGTATAAATGCGAGGTAAATGATACAAGAAAATGAATATTGACATGAAAGATTTCTTTCTTTATAAAGGTGACAGAATAAATGACATGTTGGGGATAAAGATGAATGATGGATATGAACCAGCATGACAGTACGCATAGGTAAGTATGGATGGAGGAAAAATGTGCGGAATTATGAGTGGGGCCTGAAAAGGTTTTATCTAAGGAGGGGTAACTTCATGGTAATGAGAGAAACCAAGGGGAAAGGGGGGGTAAACATGAAGGAAAGAAGGTGGCGACTCACTTTTCTTCCACCACAGTCTCGCTCCCTTTCGTCTCTTCCACAATAATCTTCTCATCCTCTGCCAGGAACACGTGAGGCGCCGCCTCCAAGGGAACTATCGAATCGTCATGGTAACACGACACGCAGTGGCAGTGGTGGTAGTGGAGAAGAGAAATTGACAAAAACTCAAAATAAAAATAATGAATAAAATAAAATTGGCAAATGGACGGAGGACATGAAGAAAGGGGGGGGGGGGGCGAAATTGTGGAAGGGGAAGATTATGGCAGTGGGAGGGAAGGAGTGATCAATTCAAATTAACCACCAAGTTCACAATAGAGGGCGACAGAGTTGTTGCGGTTAGAGAAAATCCACAGAGAGAAATATCATCACCACCTGGTAATTTTGAGTAACTGAGAATTTGATGTAATAGTTACAAATGATACATAATGAATTCTTGTTGGTTTCAACCACTACCCTCCTGCAGAACACTAGTATATCACACAGTACCTACATAATTGATTGATCAATATTATCAAAGAAAAGTTGATAACCTTTAAAAAGCCCACATGAAAGTTCCCCAATCTTCATTTTTCCATTCCACATTCTCTGTATGTCAGTGACAAAATAAAAGCTGAATTTCATGGTTACAATTTTCACTTTGACCTTCGATGTATTAAAAAAATGCTGTCATGGAGCGCACATATATATATATATATATATATATATATCCTGTAATGTAGTATAAATTACTGATGAGAAGGCTTGTTAATAATATTCCAGTACCATCGACTCTTTTAAGACAGCGATTAGTATGCTTGTCAAGAAACAAATGATCAGGGCTGCAATAGAGAAGGGAGCAGGGAAAGAGAGGAATTCTGGACTTTGATGAGTAGAGGTGCGTTATTAAAATGTCATGCTTGTTATTGGCACACTCACAAGAACAGCACAGCAGCAGTTTGAGGGTGGAATGAATAATGGGTCGTTCACAAGCGGTGCTGTGTAAGTCACTCACTCTCACCCAGATCTCTGCCACCTTCTCCTTTCTTAAGGTCTCATTGACACTTATACACTTTCAGAGTTTCAGAACAAACAGTCCCAGTCCCGTGTCAATTACAACACAGTTTATCAACTATAGGACTGAGATGGTTACACCGCTTCAAACGAAGCCGATGCAGGCCCTTATATAACGCGTCTCGTGTCTGCCCAAAATTGTTGGACAGGTGCTGTTTTTTTCACACAAAAAAATGCAATGGTGATTTAAATCGATTGTAACTTCTCTGGAGTGTTCATAGTGATGCTGAATCACCTTATGACCACTCTCTATGTAGGCTTATAACTGACGGGCGGGGCTACCTACAGTCCTTTTTCTATGCGAGATCCACCAGCTCCAAACTGAATAAAGCCATCCGCCAACTTTGTTGTGGTGTCAGCTGTGTTAACCCCTACAGTGCCACACACAATTATGCTTTTTACAAAAGCACTTGTGTGAATTTCTAGTGCAAAAATTTGACTGTGGTATGAGGATAGTTATCTCTTTATGCAGCTATGTTGCCATTTTGATCAAGTGATACCCACAAAAGCCAAAGAGCTGCAATGAGACTGGCTCATAAAATGAAATAATCAACCATTACAATTGGTTGGAGTGCTTTGCTATCAGGCTATGACACCCGCTCAGTTTGAGACATTATGGTGGACTGAAACCAGTCTCAGAAGAACTGCTTTCATTTAATGCTGTCCGCATCATTTGTACACATGACCCTAAGCGAGAACAGTACAAGCCTACTAATGGGAACAACCCAGTATAAAGAAGATTGAATAAATGCATACTACCAATTCATGGCATACACAACAGGGATGTTTATGCTCTATTTTTTAGTGGCTTCCTGCTTTTAACACTTCATTACATTATATGCACTCCTCACGGAAATAGGCCAGAATATCCGTGAATCATCAGTGAAAGTGCGACCAGCAAAACAGACTGCATGGCAGTCATGTTGATATACCGGTAGCGTCTGTGGATAGTTTGCTGCGTAAGGTCAAGTATACGACCCCAGCAGGAAGAGATATTACTGAGCAGTTAGATGGGTATCCTTCAGGTTGATGGTATATATAAATATGCCACATCTCTCCTCCAGAAGACGTACACTACAGCTCAAAGGAATTGGCACAGGTAAAGGGTAAAGGAAGAAATGGAAGGAGCCACAGTTTTAAACCGTGGTATATTTCATCCAGTTTGAGACATTATGGTGGACTGAAACCAGTCTCAGAAGAACTGCTTTCATTTAATGCTGTCCGCATCATTTGTACACATGACCCTAAGCGAGAACAGTACAAGCCTACTAATGGGAACAACCCAGTATAAAGAAGATTGAATAAATGCATACTACCAATTCATGGCATACACAACAGGGATGTTTATGCTCTATTTTTTAGTGGCTTCCTGCTTTTAACACTTCATTACATTATATGCACTCCTCACGGAAACAGGCCAGAATATCCGTGAATCATCAGTGAAAGTGCGACCAGCAAAACAGACTGCATGGCAGTCATGTTGATATACCGGTAGCGTCTGTGGATAGTTTGCTGCGTAAGGTCAAGTATACGACCCCAGCAGGAAGAGATATTACTGAGCAGTTAGATGGGTATCCTTCAGGTTGATGGTATATATAAATATGCCACATCTCTCCTCCAGAAGACGTACACTACAGCTCAAAGGAATTGGCACAGGTAAAGGGTAAAGGAAGAAATGGAAGGAGCCACAGTTTTAAACCGTGGTATATTTCATCCAGTTCAGCATGAAACACGATGGTTTAGCCTAAAAAGCATGTTTCATGCTGAACTGGGCAAAATATACTGCGGTTCAAAACTGCAGCACCTTCCCTTTCTTCCCTTTTTCTTTACCCATGCCAATTCCTTTGAGCTGTAGTGTACATACATTGAGGATGCTCCCCTACCTTGATAAAAGATTACAAGTAACAAAAGGGACTTTTTTCGGAAAATTAATGATAAAAAATGTGTTTGTCATTTGCATTAGCATCACTGCGAAGACGCATCATGCTAGATCTTGCAGAGAACATCCCATAGCAAGATGAATATTTCTTTTCTAAATTTTTGCCTTCAGGTACATGTATGTATATAAAATGCTGTGTATTTTTTTTTAAAATCATTAATTCAAGCTTTGGGTTTAAACATAAGCATTGTGCCGTTTGTATTATATTTGAAAATGGCCTTCTGAAGAATACGTGGTGCCCAACATGTTGTTGGAAGCATACATGTATGATGCCAATCAAAATAAAGCTCTTGACAAAGCTTTTATTTTACTTCCATAATATTTTTTCGACCAAGCGCTACAGGGCAGGAAAACACACTTTTTGACACTGGCCTACTTTCAAACAAAGAAAGGTTGAAGAGGCTTTGCAATACCCTGATTCATGGAAGGTTACTCCCTTGTCTCTTGTAAGGTTTGTTCTTACAGGCCTTCAATGGCCTCCGATCGCTGTGATGCCAATGCTACCGAACAGTTCACACCATTTCTCCACGCTGGTCAAATGGCTGACGACTTGGGACATTTTATCTAGCACTACTGTAGCAGTATGGGAAAGCGCCAGCGACACAGTACAGGCGGGAAAATAAGTGGCTATCCGCTTCTGTGTAAACGTGCCTTTAGTGTAAACGACCCTTCTTGTTTACTCAGCGTGAAGAGAAAACATGTTAAAAGAGCAGTTAATATGCATGGACAGGGAAAAGCAGGGAAGGGCATGGAATTACCAAGGTTACGTTACATTAGTAGGGAAAGCAAGCTTGCCTTACAAGGCGTGGTATTCGAACATGGATGTGTGGGATTTGTCTACAAATACATGTCAAGAATAACTTTGTACTTTTCATGCCAGTGTATGAAAAACAATGTTCGCTGTAGGAATCTTGAGATGAGACCAGTGCAATAGTACTACATTGTTTCTTGTGAAGTTGACTTTCCGATTCAATATCAGCTTCATAGAGCTTTAAGAATGTGACTTGCAGAAATAGATGTAGTGTTTGTCATGTATGACTAATGTTGTAAGTTATGTAATGCAACAATACGTACATCCATTCTGTTTGGAGGACAATCACATATGGAAAAAGAAGAAGAAAACGATTGCTTCAAATGTTGCTCTGTGTGTTGTGTAGTAGAAAGCATCCTATTATGTCATTTTTGTATTGAATTATCAAATTTTTTTATAATTGTCTATGTTAAAACAATGCTATGCTCACTGACAGGGCTACCCTGATAAAAGAAGAAAAATACTTGTTCACTTGTACTTGTATAATATCTGACCAATGCTCTGACTTCAGACTTTATTTTTTGCCATTTACTTACTGTGCATGGATATCTGTGCAAAGGCAGATTAACTTGGAATGTTTTCATGTATGATTGCTCATAATGCTCAACTAGGCATGGCATCATGATGAGCGTTCAAGTGAAAGTTTAATGAAGTGAATTTTGTGTGAGATTGTACATTCTGTAAAGACGTCAGTTTGAGTAACACTACACATAAGCATGGATTGGAAAGGCTATCCTTGTGCATTTGGCTCAGCATTCTATATTTCCCTGGAGCCTCAATTATCATTCTTCTAGGAGCCACAACCAATAAAAAAAAAACAATCATGATCCTGGCCATCCTCAACATTATCATCAACATAACCATTATCATTATCAACATCATTATTATCATTATCATCACCACCATCACCATTATCATCATCACCATCATCATAATCATCATCATCAACATCAACATCATCACTATCATCATCACCATCATTGTCATCATCATCAACATCACCATCATCATCATTATCATCAACATCACCATTATCATCATCACCATCATCACCAGCACCATCATTGTCTTCATCATCATCATCATCATCATCATCATCATCAACATAACCATTATCATCAACATCACCATTATCATCATCACCATCATCATCATCGCTATCTTCATCATTATCTTTATCATCATGCTCAATATTATCATCATCACTCTCATCACCATACCACCCTCTTCCTCCTCCTCCTCACTACATTACTATCATTATCATCAATTACAAGGTATTCAGAGGTAAATTATAAAGCGGGTATATATCCAATACATACTTGCTGAACCCTTGACAAAAATGTTTTGAGACTGTTTTCATAATGTTCACCCCCCAATCCTATAATAAACACAACAAAAAAAGTAAGTCCCCCACTAAGCAAAATAGCATAACTTTTTATTGAAGAGGTTTTGGGCAAAATAATCTGACAGGATTGTTCCTTAACTTCTTGACCAACTTCTGTGTGAAAATCACATTAATCCAATTAGTCATGCATGAGTGGGCAAATTTTAAAGGCAAAAATGTCACTTTTCAAAAGTCACAAGGGTAATTGTTAATGCCCTTGTAACAATACATTTTGGCATTTTTGGTGAAATTTTTAAATTGTTTTTACTCAACCATGACACGAAAATGAATTCTTATGCTTACATAACAGGTCATGTTACATCTTTGTCAAAATATCCAGTTTTATTTTTTCACCAAAATAAAGGCTTTTTAAAAGTTTCAAACTCAAGAGGGATGACTATTTGTTAAACGGTGCTCACTCAACCAGACCAATGGGTTAAGTATCAGGATAGGTATAAGTGCATCGAGAGCTGGATGATAAACATTCAAATGACTTAAATTTTGCACCAGATATGGAATTCATCAAAAATTCATATGACAAAATCTCAAAATTACCCTTGTGAGTTATATTGAAAAGTGACATTTTTTTCCTTTAGAAGTTGCCCACTCATGCATGACTAATTGGATGAAAGGGATTTTCACATATAAGTTAGGAAATAAGTTAAGGAACAACCCTGCCAAATTATATTGCCCAAAACCTCTCCGATAAAAAGCTATGTCATTTTGCTTGGGGGGGGGGGGGGGCTTACTTTTTTTGTTGTGTTTATATGGACAGAATACATTGCATCACTTGCCATGGCTTCAATTGAGACTCATAATATCTTGAACGAGCATCACTACATAAGATCTTTCAATTAGAAGTATGTGTACACATGTGTCATTCCTAATGGTCATCGCTACTTCAGCCTGTTCCTAGGAGCCTGAAAATATTCCCCAAATATCACCACAAACTACAACAACACTAACAACAAAAGACTCTTTGCTCTAATATCTTTTTCAATGTTTCCTTCACAATGTTAACCCAACATTATCATTTCAACTTTCCTGGTGGCCCTCTGCATTTTTCATGCAACATGTGTTCCCACGTAAACCTCATATGATATTGCTGACTCAGTTATAATTAATTTCACTGACTTATTTCCATGTTTGAGTGTGAGATTGCCTTGGTACGTTATAATGAAGGGTTTTTCATAAGACATGCAATGCTGCGGAAACTTTCCTCACAATCATGTGATATTGCCATATATTCGGTCTGTTTACTTTCGCATCCTTGCATACAACATTAAAAGGCGTTAAGCATCAGAGCAGGAAGGGAAGTGATATTCAAGATTCTCGTCACTCCCCAGTAATTGTTTCCCTGCGACACTGAAGCACCATTGATTGCCCTGTCATACATTATCTCTGATAAAAATTCTGTCGTTAACACATAAACCATATAATCCTGAAGGACGGATGGACAAACAGACACCACAGACGACACAATTTTGCCAAGATTCTGCACTTGTAAGGACCTACGACTGGAAATGTGATGTAATCTACACAAATCCTATAATTCAGCCAGTTGCATAAATAACTGCATCATGTTGTCTTCGATGGTTTTACAAACCACAAAGATACATAGCATTGGTGGGGATAGTGCACCGAATTCAAAGAAATGGAATGGGTTTTCACGGTACCTGAGTTGGCGGCATTCCGTGAGCCAGCGCTGGTGCAGTACGCTTCTATGACCTTAAGGATGCGGTTGTCTTCTTCCAAAACCTGGCTGTCAAGCTTCTGTAGGATGGTGGAGTCGACGCCTTTGTCACCTTTACGCTCTGTGGTGGATACCAACATATGAAGCATTCATTCATTCAACATAGCTGATTCAAAATTCTTGTACAATGATGGCAAAAGTGGAAGACGAATAACAAAGGTTTTTCCAGCTCGTTAAAGCGATGTGTTCAAATTTTCATTTATTAGCAGCCATAGTCTACATGTATAAACCATACTGGACTGGTCTGTGCATCAAACAGCAGTGCATTACTAGCCTCAAAGCATCGCTACAGTACGCAGAGCTATGATGTGCGCTGTTGCAATAAATTGTGTTATATCCTACATAGATTAAATCCAGTATAGTGATTGATTCAAACAGCACCATGTGACCAAATATATTTCAACTATGATGTTGCGTGACGTCAGACCTCAAAATAATTTTCACAATACCAATATTCTGATGTCATTATTTCAGAAAACTGGATATTTTGCTATCGGTATCGTATCGATCGATCGGTTAATTTTTGTACTGAGCTTGCGCGGCCGCCGCGGTGAAAGGTCGTCGATCAGGATCATCAATTCAAATGTCTTCAGATGAATTTCAACCAATCCATTCACACCCGCTACTTGCTTGTCATAGCCCTATAAGGTGATCAAAATATACACTGGCGCTCAATATCAACGTGACAGTGAAAACGATATGTTTGTACATATTGATCGCAATCACTGACTGCAACCGGGTCTATACGCTTGTACACGTTGACTGCAATTGAATGCAATCATACTCAGTCAGCTCTATACGTTTGTTCACTTTGATGGCAATCCCAGACTGCAATCGATTGCACTAAAATGAAATCAGCTCTAACATTGTACACATGGATGACAATCTCAGACTGCAATCGATTGCACTAAAATGCAATCGGCTCTAAGATTGTACACATGGACTACAATCCCAGACTGCAATCAATTGCACTAAAATGCAATCGGCTCTAAGATTGTACACATTGACTGCAATCACTGACTGCAATCAATTGCACTAAAATGCAATCGGCTCTAAGATTGTACACATTGACTGCAATCACTGACTGCAATCAATTGCACTAAAATGCAATCGGCTCTAAGATTGTACACATGGACTACAATCCCAGACTGCAATCAATTGCACTAAAATGCAATCGGCTCTAAGATTGTACACATTGACTGCAATCACTGACTGCAATTTATTACAATATTACTCAGTCAGCTCTATATGTTTGTACACTTTGATGGCAATCCCAGACTGCAATCGGTTGCACTAAAATGCAATCAGCTCTAAGATTGTACATACGGATTGCAATCAGTTGTGAGGCTGATCTACGGCACCCCTCTTTAAGGACATGAAAAGCAGCATGTGCTGTGTTAACCCTATTAGGACCAATCACCACTAGTATATGTGGTTTGAGGCTTGAACCGTTTAAAGATGAATAAATCTACGAGATGTGTGATAGGTCTTGCCTCTACCGTGCGTCTCAAAAAAAACAAAACAATTTGGAAATGGCTGCTGATTAAAAAATATACGATTTGGGGGGGGGGGGAAGGTTATATTTATGGATAGCTTATGGACTCAACTTTAATATGACGTAAAAACCTCTGAGAATAATTCATACTTGGACGAGCACTACTCACTTTTGTAAATGGTATGAAAATTAGGCTGCGCAGGAATCAACCTTCCAATTTTGCGAGAGGTTAAATATTGAATATTCAATTGAATATTCAATTGAATATTCAATTATGGGTTGTCGAAAAAGAAGAATGTTTTATGCGGGCAATTTATTCTTTAGGTCAATGGGGATCCTGAAGAATAGGCAGCCAGTAGCTGAGACATTCCTTTTCTTTTTCAACAAAATGTATTTGAATAATGAATATTGAATTGAATATTGAATTGAATATTCAATATTCAACCTCTCGCCAAAATTAGAAAGGCTAATTCCTGCATAGCCTAATTTTCATACCCTTTACAAAAGTGAGTATTTTGCTCATTCAAGCAAGAATTATTTTTAGACGTTTTGGTGTCAGATGAAAGTTGAGACCATAAGCTATTCATACATGTAAATCATTCTCCCCAGAATCAATATCTTTTATTTGGCAGCCATTTGAAAAGTGTATAGCTTTTTTTGAGACCCGTGGTATAGTGATTTCTCACAGTGAAATGAAGGTAGAATGATCACATGGAGCTCTTTTTATCATTGAGGGGGCTAAATGACCGGAGCTTACCTTTCTTCTTGCTAGACTGCAGCATGCGTCGCTTGCCCTTGGGGCTCTTGCTGCCTCCGCCTCCTCCATCCTTCCGGGCCCACACCGTCATGGGGTTGATGGGAGGGGCGGGGCGCAGGCAGGTGATGACGTTACCCGGCCGGATACCCATGGGGACGGGGGAGCCCATCATGTCGCGGGGGGCACCCCCACCCCCACTGCCCCCTCCAGCACCCGCCTGGAGTAGCACCGGGCTGCTGCAGGGAAGGTGGTTGTTCTGGGTGTCGAGGGATGGGCCGCCAGGCTTGCCTGCCACCTGTAAGGACAGTAGAGGGAGCCAGATACAATGGATTTAGAGTCTCAATCAAAGAGGGATTACATTCGCTTCAGGTTATTCCTAATAAATCAACATCTTTGTATTTCACTGCTTCCACTTAACCATATATTTCAGGCTAAGTATACACAACAGAGGTATCACCTTACATCAAGAATGCACAATTGAAAACAATCAGTGAAGTGGTTCTGGTTTATCATAAAATGTAAAGAAAGTCGAAATTATCGGTTTAGTCCCTTTTGAACTAAAACATCTTTTCTTGGGTGCATTTCATTCTCATTTATGAGATAAATACTTGACAAATAAAAATGCATTTTGATAAAACACAAATTTAATCCCCTATAGAATGAGACTCTTCAAATACTGATGGATACCGAGGTACATGTTTCCCGGTGGAAACAGCTACGGCCATGGAAAGTTATGACGGCCACTGCAAAGTACTGGGATGAGTTCTGAGGGAAGGGCTGGGGAAGAGGATTTTGTCAACCCCCAGTTGTATTTTGGCCAAATTTTCCCAGTAACATTGAGACATTCTTTATAGAGGCATATCGGCGACTGTTCTTTTTTTTCCATTCAAGATACCAAGCAGCACAACTCCCTGGTGATCTACTGTATGCAAAATAGACGACAGGCTGTGAATACACTTCAAATTCATTTTAACCATGCCCCTTTGGTAACTGCAGTTCCACAACACAATTTGACATCCTAAATAGACCAAGATTCACAATTACAGAAAATCTATGGGGTTCATTTTCTTTCATCTCTATATCAAAGTTGAATACTGAATCCTGCACCCCCGCCCCCCAAGAAGAAAAAGATAAAGAAATAGGAGAAATTGTGTATCTTGCCTGAGGGGGAGGTATTGGGGGTGGGGATGAGCAGAAGGCAGGGGAGGGTGTGGCCGATTTAGGCTGCGGAACTCTAGAGGGCGCCACCTCCACTGCATCAAACAGCTGTTCTCGGTCCAGCACTGACTGACACGTGATCTTAGTCTTGTCCAGACCAAGCGCGCTGACCTCAAAGGCCCCCTGTTCCTTCTCAGTGTCAGGCAGCCGGGTGAGCTTGACCGCCGTGATGGGGTATCTCCCCTGTAGGGTGGGAGAGAATGGGTTGGATAAAGGACAACAAAAAGAGTATAAACATTTCATTTTCATTCATAGTAAAAAAAAGAATAACAAACTTTGTCCATCCTCCTGCTTCAATAGAGGGTTCCCACTAGCAGCCATATTAGAGGTCAAAATAATAAAAACCTGTGCATCAGACCATGAAAACAATGACTTGGAGGAAAATAAAAGTCATGAAACATCGCGGCGTGATCTTTTTGCATTACAAATTTATTGCGAACTAGAGAATTTGACTGCCATGCAGTCGATAAATATGCCTCCGCCTCTTTGCTATTCTCCGAAAATGTGTATGTTTGGTGGGCAGTGTACCATTGCTCCCATGTGAAATGAAAATATCACATTCTGTTTTTCCAAGTTTAGTCAAGTTTGGCAATGTTCATTGACTTTTGAGCTCTTACTTCTTTGACTTCCAATCTAACCAGTATGTCTAAATCCATCCTTGTATCAAGTTTGTTTAAAATTAGCCATTTTTGGGTGAAGTTCATTGAACTTTGACCTTTCAGGAATTTTACCCAAACTTCACCAGTCTACCTGCATTAAGTGATACATATCTGTACCATGTTTGGTTAGAATTGCGCCATTGGATTTGGATTTGGGTTTATTGTGAAAAATATCCATTTTTGCAAAGTTCATTGACCTTTGACCTAAGATTCCAGCAATGTCACCAGTCTACCCCAAGTAGTAATCCATCGTTTCACTATGTTTGGTTGGAATTGCAAAATTGGATTTGGATTTATTGTGAAAAATTTAAAGTTTGGGGCAACTTCTAGCCAATTTTGGCAAAGTTCATTGACCTTTGACCTCTAACCTTTCAGGAATTTTACCAAAAATGTCACCAGTCTATCCCCAAGTAGTGATCCACCTTTGTACCATGTTTAATGAGAATTGCATCCTTGGATTTGGATTTATTGTGAAAAAGGTCAATTACTTTTACAAAGTTCATCGACCTTTGACCTCAATCAGATTTGAACCTAATTTTACACACTTCGTTAGTTTCATGCAATACATACATGCAAATCTGCGTAACGGTTCTCAAGATATTGCCTAAAAGGATACGGGACGGACGACCCGAAAACATAATGCTTCCGGCCACTTCGTGGCGGAGGCATAAAAATGTCGAGGGGGGGCAAAAACAGCCCCCCCCCCCCCCCCCCCCCCCCGGGCTAGATAGGATTAAATTGTGGTGTATCGTACAAACTGTAAATAAATATCAAAGAAATCTGAGCGTGTATTACATAAATATAACCACCTACAAAAAAAAGAGTACTACACCTGTTCCTATCAAAGATGAATTGAGGATGACTTTCCTATGAAAATATGAAAAAAAAACAGATGAAGGTGGTTTCTATCAAGCTAGCTCCACACTAATATCCCTTTCTAAGCAAGGTAAAGAAATCAAATCAAATCAAATTATAGTCTAAGGCACGCAGAAACATTGTACAAAACACTATACCGTGTGTCTAAAAAAAAAGACTTTTAAACTCTTTTTTACATTTTTAAAATGGCGGCCAAATAAAGAATATATGATTCGGGGGGGGGGGGGGGGGAGATTACATGTATGGATAGATTATGGACTCAACTTCCATATACCACGAAACACTCTGAAAATAATTCATACTTGGATGAGTACTACTCACTTTTAATGGTGTGAAAGTTAGGCTGCGCACGAATTAACCTTCCAATTTTGCGAGAGGTTGAATATTGAATATTCAATTGAATATTTAATTATGGGTTGTCGAAAAGAAAGAATGTCAAACATGCCGGCAATTTATTCTATAGGTCAATGGATAACCTGAAGAATAGGCAGCAAGGAACTAAGACATTCCCTTTTTTTCTCAACAAAATGTATTTGAATAATGAATATTGAATTGAATATTCAACCTCTCGCCATTTCAAATGTGCATAGTTTTTTTTTTAGACACATGGTATAAATGTTATGTCTTGTTAACATCATTCTCACCAGGAAGGTGAAGCTGCTCATGCTGGCAGTGGGAGCCAGCAGGATAAGCCATTGATGGAAGACCAGGAAGAAGCGTTCACACTTAGCCCCATCCAACATCACAGAGCCTTGTGTCATCTCAATCACCTCCCCCAGTAGCTGTATCTCCTAAGACACAAACAGTCACGGCAACGTTCAGAGCAGTCAACAAGTACATGTGACCTCAATAATAATAATAGTTTGTATTTATATAGAAGCATTCATACTGTTCGCCCCGTCAAGTAGCACTGAGCAGAGCGTCATCTCAATCACCTCCCCTAGTAGCTGTATCTCCTAAGACACAAACAGTCACGGCAGCGCTCAGAGCAGTCAAGAAGTACATGTGACCTCAATAATAATAAAAAACACAACAAAAAAAGTAAGTCCCCCCTTTTTCTCAACTGCATAACTTTTTAACCAGGTGGTTATGGACTATTGGCTAACTTTCAAGTGAAAACGATAATGATCCAGTCATGCATGAGTGATCAAACGCTAAAGGCAAAAATGTGACTTTTCAAAAGTCACAAGGGTGATTGTTTATGCTGTTTTGACAGTACATTTTGGCATTTCTTGTGTAATTTTTAAAGTGTATTCACTCAACCTTGACATGAAAATGACTTGTTATGTTCATAAAGCAAGTCATGTTAAATTTTTTCACAAAAATAAAAGGTTTTTAAAAGTTTCAAACTCAAGAGGGATGAGTAATTTTTAAACGGTGCTCACTTAACCAGAACATTGGGTTAAGTGTCGGGATAGGTGTAAGTGTGTTGAGAGATGGAAAATGAACAATGAAAGGATATAAATTATGCACCAGAAATGGAATTCATCAAAAAAATTATAATAATAAAATTTAAAAAAATTACCCTTGTGACTTTTGAAAAGTGACAATTTTGCCTTTAATGTGTTCACTCATGCATGACTGAGTGAATTAATGTGATTTTCACATGGAAATTAGTCAATTCGTGAAGAAACAATCCTGCCAAGTTACATGTATGTTGCTCAAAACCTCTTCAATAAAAATTTCTGCTATTTTGCTGGAGGGGGGGGGGGGGGGACTTACTTTTTTGTTGTTGTTCTTAGTCTGTATTTATACAGGAGCGTTCACACTAATAGCCCCGTCCAGTAGCACTGATGCCTGCGTCATTTCTATCACCTCCCCCAGTAGCTGTATCTACTACATCACAAACAGTCACAGCAAGTGAACATATTTCCTTTTTCCCTGCTCAAGTGATCATTGCAACAGGAGGTAGGATTGGACTCATTTGATCCTTTTCTTTACCTCATGAGACAAAATGGGGCAAAATTCACCCGTAGCTCTACTCAAGTAATAAGAACAGTACGTTCACTGCAAGGGAGGATAAAATTAGATTTCTTGTTTCTTATAGACAAAGGGCCATTGCTTCCTTGAGACTACAGACCTTTCATTCATTGACACTGATTAGTCGCAGATCGATCTGAAGCACATCACTGAGGATGTTTCACTCTAAGGAGGGGATATCACTCTAGACCACGCTTCCACAAAAAGAAAGAAATCTAAACTTTGTATTTTACTGACGCAAATATGTGTATCAATCAATGATGAGGTGCTGTCTCGAGCCCGGGGGGTTGACAGCTTTGCACCTCCACCTTGCTCTACAGTGTCTTCAACGAATGATATGGTTTGGTAAGATTGGACAGCAGAGTCCTGTCCAATCTTACCAAACCATGTCTTCCTCTTTCTCTCTTTCCTTCTTTCATTCCTTCAAGTAACAGCTTCGGGATACCTCCATTTCTTATCATACAGTGGAGCCTGAGATCAAATGCACAGTGATTGTAATCAATTGCAATCAGCTCCATACATTGACTGCAGTCTGACTGCAATAGATTGCAATCAGCTGTGATGTTGATCTCAGGCCCAGCTGTATGTCCTGCATATAGCAGCTTTCTTTTCTGTACAGTCTTAGACATTTCCCTCTCTTTACACGCTCTTTGGAGCATGTACAGTGGAGCCGGAGATCAAATCAACAGTGATTGCAATCAAATGCAATCAGCTCCATACACTGCAGTCTGACAGCAATAGATTGCAATCAGCTGCGACGTTGATCTCAGGCCCAGCTGTATGATTGATTGACTTACATCTCCTTCCCAGCCCTGGATGGGCCCGGTCATGATGTCTAGCTCAATCTCCTTTCGTTTCCTCATCATTTGGCAATATGTCTGTACAGGGCAGAACACAGGAGAGGATGGACAGTAGAAGAGCATTACAGAAATTTTAAACAAGGTGATTCTCAAATCATGGGTCTCGCCTGATCGATAAACAAATATTTAAAATGGTGCCGAGATGACCTTTGACCTCAACATCCTCATCAACACATGTGGTATTACCCAAGGATCATTTGTACCAAGTGTGATCACAATTGATGCAGAAATTAAAAAAAATAAGAGCAAGTCAAACAAAACCTTTGAGAAAAATGATGCACACGGCCTCATATAATTTGTCCTTTTGATCCCTAGATGACCTTTGATCCCATCAGCCTTGTGAAGACATACGTGGTATTACCCAAGCATCATTTGCACCAAGTGTGATCACAATTGATGCAGAAATAAAGAAATGAGAGCAGGTTAAACAAAAACTTTAACATTTTTGTAATAGACGAACAGACCAACAGACTAACAGACTAACAGGAAAAGTGATTACTAGGTCTCTGCCGAACTCTTTTCAGGTGAGACAAAAATGGGGGAAATACAAGAAAGGGAATTATATGAGAGATGGTGATAGAGAAGAAATAAAGAGGGAAAGGGAATGCTATATGAGCTTGAGAAAGAGGATAAAAGAAGACATGGCGAAAGAAAGCAAATGCAAGGCATGTCCAAGGAACAAACTAGTATCGTCTTGTGGTAGAAAAGCAGGGCATTAACAATTGCACTTAAAATCATAATTACAATGCCTGAATGCTGATACTAAGATACCCATTGGACTTGTGTTTGTTCTTTGGTACAATAACTAAACAAGCCAACACAAGCCAAGTTGACATGCAGAGCATGATTATATGGCTATTGATTGCTTGAAACCTGCCCCAATTCCCTCAAACTTTTACCAATCAACCTTCCTGAGTTATGTGTTTGCTTCCATACAAATCAACCTGTCTTTTGGATTTCATTTCCCTTTGACATCTATGGTAAGCAAAATGTGTCTAATTCCTCATTTGCCATGTGTGTTTATTTTCACCTACAATGCACACAAATCGCCTAAAATAACAGTAACATCTTGCTTGGCTCATTAAGGGACAATACCTTCTGAAGCAGCAATTCAGATCAAACAAAAAGCAACTTACAGCAATTTCTTTGTAGACTGAGATGGCTGTTGACATGTCAATTTTATCCGGATGTCCAGCCTGAAGTAAAACAAAAAATGATAATCATTATTCATTCACTGTTTGGTTGGGTCTTCTTTTTCCAGGGTACCCAGTGTCAGTGTGACAGGCACTGTTTTTCCTGGGAGCCCAGGTTATATCATACAACAATAATTCAAGGGACAAGTCACTGAGCTTTTGTGGCATTATATTGTTTATAGAGGACATGCAATTGACGGTGTTCGGCGGCGGTCTTGTCAGCCCCACCCCAGTGCCAGCACTACCCCACCCTCAAGATCTGCAAAACTGTGTTAGCGTTGATCTCGTGCGTGTGTGCTACTAGCACCAGTCTTTGACATCCTTTGATGCATGTACACAAAATGAACACGTATGACATGTAAAGTCACCCGTATCACTACAATTGCGTGCTTGTTTGCCAAAGTTATACGGGGATTCCTGAATGTTAACCGAGCCGGGCCACGCTCCACACCTAACGCTGTCGAATGCAGCGCCCTCTTTAAACGATAACGCGCCACAAAAGCTCAGTGATGTGTCCCTTTAACATGTGATGCCTGAATGTCACCACTAACTAAGAAACAACATATCTCACAATCACTTGTCTTTAACCCCATTCTATCTGGTCTTTTTGAGAACAAGTGTTGACTGAAGGGGGAGAAGGGGAGGGTCTCCCCCCCCCCCAACCCTTAATGGATTTGCCACGGAGGGTTGTATCGACCCGAGGCTTGGACCCCTATATATGAGTCAAAGGAGGTCAGGGATACAGAAACATACACTACAGCTCAAAGGAATTGGCATCGGGTAAAGGGAAAGGGAAAAAAGGGAAGGAGACGCAGTTTTAAACCGCAGTATATGTCCAGTTCACCATGAAACATTATGCTTTTTAGGTTAATGTATCGTGTTTCATGCTGAACTGGACAAAATACACCACGGTTTAAAACAACGGCTCCTACCCTTTCTTCCCTTTCCCTTTACCCGATGCCAATTCCTTTGAGCTATAGTGTATAAATGCATTATCTCTACACCCTAGGTACCGATAGTAGACCTTGCTTGTGCACTTATCAATGCTCACTCACCTTTCTTCCAGGTACCTATTCATACTCCTGGGTGGAGAGCAGCATTGTTGCAGAGGTGCACATGTGTCAAGCATGGTGGCGTTAAACCCTTTCACACTTTGCCCGTCACGTGCGGATTTATTTCTCACCATTTCTTTGCACGAAACCCAAAGATAATGGTCCATATTCACAACAGTTAAAAATTCATTTATTTTCATCACAGAATTAGAACAGAGGCTTATTTCATTTATTTACTCTAATGATTATGTGGACATACTCAATTTACCAAAGTGATGTTTAAAGACAAAATCAATTGTTACAATCAATGTTGAATCAATGCCTTATGTTCTTTTACTTGGCGTGCCATAAAGTAAGTATTGGTTAAGTAGTCTCTGTTCAGAATACAGGACATAATTCACATCTACTTCTATGTTAATTACTGTTTAGATGTAGACTTGTATGGGTGTATATGTACATACACTTGAAATCAAATCAAATCATGTGACCCTTGCATATATTGAACTGTCTTAGATCTCATGAATGTCCTCGCCTTTGACTGTGTGACAGCTTTACTATCACAGCAAATCTGACCGACTCCTCACAAATGTCAATGGAAATTTACTGCAGCTTCACATCAGAGGCAATATTAGCCTAGGTACTGGGCTGTGAGGTGTATGAACACAGCCCAGTCTGTTAACAGTGTGTTAACAGCTATGTCTAGTAACACAGACTATGCCCCAATCCCATCCACGCTAAGAGGGAAGAAGCCAGAAGAGCTATGATGTCATAAGGGCATAGTCTGTGTTACCAGACATAGTTGTTAACACACTGGGTTGTGTCCATGCACCTCACAGCCTCACACCTACGCTAAGGCAATATATATTGTTATAATTTATCAACAAACCTTATACTATTACTGACATTTTAACAGCTTGTGGTTTCAATGGCTTTCAGGTACCTCTTCACAGCATCGTTTACATTACATCCAAAAACAAATCCTTTTACCAGAGCTACATATATGTTTTCTCAAGAGTACCTTCCTCAAAATTCATTTTTGTTTCTTGTCTCATCAACACAGGAAAATTGGTTTCGCATGTCAATTAAGAGATTTCCTGGTGAAAGTGATAGGTCTACAAAAGGCTCCTAAAAGGCATCTTGTGCCATTATGAAAGTAGCAATTAGTCAATGAATGCCACTCTCTGTTGCCCATTTCTGACACTATAGCATCATGGGGGTATGAAAGACAATGAAAAGTGCAGATACATGTACTTTCATACAGACAATAGCCTCAGTGTATGTTCATATTGTCTTTATCACTTATGACTTATGTCATGTGATGCTACTTCTTTATTTTCTTAATGAGTTGTCTGTGGAACCTAGGAAACAAGTCACACTCACGGAATAATTTCTTCCTATTATTACGTTTCAACAGTTAACAATTAACAATTACATTTGCCCATAGCCAATTTGGTCTAATTCTCATTCCCATCTGGTCTCATAGCATAACCCCAAAAATACCCTTTAAATTTGCCACAAACAAAACCCTTAACCTTAAAGGGGGAGCAAACTGTGTGTGGTCTCTCATTGACTATGTGTTATAAATATGTAGTCTTAAAATATATATTTTCAGATAACTATACAAATAATGCAGAGAATAAGCTAACCTATAATTGTATTTGTGTAGAAAACTAAGAGGTTTCGAGAGGAAAAGTAGTTATTTTGCTATCAAGTAACATGATTATTGCGATATAAATGTATTAAGTAGTTGATTAGCATGTTATTCAAGCGGGTCTGTATTACTAGACTACATTAGCATTATGGGTAAAGGAACTGGCCAGGTATGAGTAGTTTAGAACTCGAGATGGCGCTATTAGTTCGTATCTGCTTTAACCAAACCCTAATCCCTAACTCTAATTCAAAAGCCCAACCATAATCCTAACCTTAGTCCTTATCCTGGTTGGTCATTTTATGCAGTGGACCTTCTATACAGTTGGTCGTTCAGCGTGTCAGAAAGGGGTGGAGGAGGGGGAGAAGGCTTGAGTGGGGGAATGGCTTGGTGACGTCATACGCAGGGGGGACTTCGGGGAGACTTACCAGCTGATGTCTTTCCAGCTGCATGAGCACAGTGGTGTACTTTTCCATCTTGCACAAGGAGGTGAGCGGTAGGAGGGAAAGGAGGGGTGGGAGAGGGGGGTTCGGATGGATACTGTGAGTCAAGGAAAACTCACCGGTAGATGTCTTTCCAGCTCCTTGAGCACAGCGGTGTACTTCTCCATCTTGCGGAAGGGGCTGCTGAGGCCTGTGGTGAGGAACATGATCCCGGGGGAGGGGGCACCTCTGCTCTCCATGAACCTACTCAGCTCATCACTGTATGTGGGTGGGATTGAAGGGTACATGTTGAGGGAGGGGAAGCACAGGACAAAATAGCTTCAATAACTTACATTTTTTCATAAATATTATCTGAAAAATTGGCCCATATTCACAACAGTGCTTCAACATGACATGCAAAATAAATCTGGGCCCTGTTGCATAAAACTTACCATTAATGGTAACTCTGTCATCAATGGTAACTACCAAGGTAACATTACTCATCAGCCAATCAAATTCAAGGTTTCCATAGAAGTTGCCATTGATAACAAAGTTACCATCAATGGTAAGTTTTATGCTACAGGGCCCTGGACTAACTTCATGAGACGCAAACAAGAGGAACATGAGACATTATTACTAATTCAATATCATTGATTATTTTATCACTATAGTTTATTGTATTTGTCCACATAGTAATTACAACAATATTTGAAATCACCCACTTGTGATTCTAAGATTAAAATCTATGCTTTTGTGACAGCATCAGATGATTTATTTTGTGGCCCATAAAGTTAGTCTAAGTTTGAACCACCAATGTAAATACAGACCATTATCTTGACATGTACTCTATACTGTACAAGTAATTGTCATAGGAATGTACATATGATTTACTCCATGTGCACATTGATACTACAGCCACAGAGGATTGACTTTCACATATAAACACTATGAGCATTTCAGGGGGGGGGGGGGGGGGGGACAATGACGAAACAAATCAGAAAATCCTATTTTAATTAGAAAAATCATAGTTTCGTATATGACAGTGTTAATCGTACCAAATATGATAAAGTACAATCAAGTATTCCACCAATTTGAAACGCGGTTAGGAATACAATTGTTGAGAAAAATCGGACTAAATAATATAGAGCAGAGTATTGAACTCATTGAAACGCATTTAGGAAGGACGTTGTGAAAACACTACAAAAACAGCTTATTATTAGATAAGGAGGGGTAAAGGAGGAACGGAGCTTACCTGTGGTCTGTTAATACTGCTACAGCTTTGGGGTGATTAGCACAATAGGATGAGTACAAGGTGCGGTATTGAGTGGAGACTTTCATGAAGCAGGCACCGCCTATCCGTCTGTGCTTGCCCTCCAGTCTGAGTGAGCATGTACAGGGTCGAGAGAAAGACAGGGGTGGAGATAAGGGGAGAAAGAGGGGGAGAGGGAGGGGGAGAGGGAGGGGGAGAGGGAGGGGGAGAGGGAAGAGGAGAGGAAGGAGAGGGGGACGGAGGTGGAAAAAAAGACAGATAGGGGGACAGAGGGGGGAGGGAGAGAGGGAAGGGAGAGAGGGGAAGAGAAAGGGAGAGAGTGGAGAGAGGGAGAGAGAGGGGACAGATGGTGAGCAGAGAAGTGGCAGAGAAAACAAGTGAGGGGGAAGAGGGAGACAGGCAGACAGATGAAGGAAAAGTGAAGAAGAAAATATGAGAAAGAAGTAAAATGTGAAATCGAGGGAAAGGGGATGAGCGAAGGGGAGGAAGGGGAAGAGAGGAGAGGATGGTGGGACATAGGGGAAAAGTAGAGAGAGGGGAAGGTGGTAAGAGAGTGGAAGGAATGGACGGGAGGACATATTACAGGTAGGGCAAAATACCACAGAGAGGTATAGAGAGGGAGAGGGAGAAATAGAGCGAGACAGAAGGGGAAAGGGGAGAGAGATGAAGAAAGAGAAGGGTGACTTATTGGCACTGGTATCATATTAACAAGTAATCCGTCAGTATTGAATTGCCTGCCGAAGCTTAGTACATTAATTAGTCACAATTCAGCAAAGTCCTAAACGTCTTTAAAGAACAGTGCTGTCTGTGGTCTCGTGGCCTGTCTGACATTTCAAACTTTCTGGCAGTAAATCAAATTTTGGATGATGTGGGCAAACTGAGTATGGGGCGGGACAGAGTAATCCAGGCGGATTACTTTTACAAAATTGGGGGCGGGGAGGGCTTACTGGTATATGATCAACCAGGAACATGATCAAGGAACAAAATCTTATGTAAAACAATAACAAAAATAACATTTCATCCAATACAGACAAATTTCTTTGATTTAAACTGCTCACTTCCTTCTACATTGTACCTATCTTTATCTATAGAGCGCATGGGGACGCTTGTGGTGATAAATGGCTTCACAAGAATTGGTTATAATCGTTATTAGAAAACCACCTGAGTACAAAACACATGTTGCACTACGAATAAGCCAGTTTGGAGTTGCAATGTGCACATGAGCAGATTATTATTGGTATGAATGACCTCGGGTCAATCGTACCACTCACAGAGTAAAATGGAGATTCCATATAGAGAGTGGACCACGTTTATACCCAGAACACCTTTTCATTCTGAGAAGGAAGTGAAAAAAAAGTTCCACCATGTGCACCTGCTGCTATTTTGTTGTTATAGGCACGCTGTATGACTTTACATCCATCACCCAGTACAGCTTCATGAACAAAGCCCAGTTTGCATTCTAGTAGTACATGTATTTTCTTCAGTGGATCGTCCACCTATGGCGTAACTACAAACTGGCTTATCCTCTCATCCATGGACAGTGTTGTGGCTGTCCAGCTTCTCATACTTACTGGCCTGCCTCCTCGACTGACTTGATGAGATTCTGCTGAAAGATAAAGATGTCCTCAAGGTTGCCGCATAACGTTGACCAGTCACTTAGTGTGAGGCTGACAGACAAAACATAAATACAAAGATTACTGATCACAGAACATCAATATACAAATGGAGTGTGTAACTACAAGGCACCAGTATATTTCCATTCAGAAGAGAAATTTCCAATTAATTGTGCAGAAAATAAAAATTTATTCACCCATTCTTTACTGATCCCGCGTAAATGCGGGCTGGCTTTTCTCAACTGCGGTACAGAACAGCGCAAACAGCACGAAAATAAAAACATGCAATCATTTCTACAGTTGTTATTGATTATATAAACGCTCTGTCACCACAATTAACTACAACGTGTTACAAATGAGCGGCCTATACAACTATTATGCGCTTTAATTCTTAACACCACTATCATCGCTAGTTACATGTATCGAGCTACAGAGGCAGCACATCTCTTGTCAGCATACCAGTATCATGTGTCATTACTTTTCCAACTTGTGTTGTATCTTTTTTTGGCCTGTGTGTTGGGTCTGGGATATGGGCCCAGGCAAATAATTGCTTCTTTAATGTTATGGGTTGTCACAATTTGCGAAAATATCATATGCTGAATATACCATGTTCAGAGTATATTAATCAGACTAGACTGGAATGCATGATGCTGGTAGGACGGATCTGCCTAGTCCATACCACTCCTAGCCATTCCATTTAACCCTCTCAGTACCACGCATTAAACACCACATCAATACTACATACACTCCAGCTCAAAGGAATTGGCATAGGGAAAGGGAAAGGGAAGAAAGGGAAGGAGCCGCAGTTTTAAACCGGGGTATATTTTGTCCAGTTCAGCATGAAACATGATGCTTTTTAGGCTAATGCAACGCGTTTCATGCTGAACTGGACAATATATACAGTGGTTTAAAGCTGCGGCTCCTTACCTTTCTTCCCTTCCCCTTTCCCTATGCCAATTCCTTTGAGCTGTAGTGTACTGTATCTCCATGCTAATAGTAAAAGCTAGGGTTAAGAAGCCTTTTGTATCTCTTTGAGTAGGAATGGGGAATGCATTTAAGAGTATTTTCAATGATCGCAAGAACATTGCTTCCCAATGTACATCAGTAAAATTGCGGTACTATGGTACCGTACAGGGTTTAGGAGTTCCCCACGGTCATGCACTGCTATACGGGCAAGTGCGAAAGGGGATTAAAATGGTAACATGACTAAGAAATCACGCAGGTATTGAACATGGAACGTGGGAGTGGCTTCCTTGTGTGGTTTTGGAAGACAAGACTGTGCAAGCAGCATTGCGATTGTTAAACTAACCGAACGATTACACCAACGAGCAATAACAAAGGGCATATCAGGGGCAAGGAAATTTGGCTCAGTGATTCACTGTCATGTACACACATAAACATGTACATGTTGCAAAAAGGGAAGATATTTCCTTATTTTCATTTCTACACTGCACTTGTGAAGCGTTGAACATAAAATTAACTTACTCTATGTACATGGAACTTGAACAAATCTGTTCAACTAGCAAAGCAATAACATGAACTTATAATGACATGGCAGGGTGCATAGACCACTTATTATGTGCACATATTAAGGTGAATACATTCCCTCATTCAGTTTATTTGCCTTCTAGAAGAAGAGTTTAAAAACAAGACCTAGTCATAAGATACTTATATCAAATATCAGTGTGAAACTAAGCAATAATGCTCACGATAAGGCATATTATGAAGCATAGAGCACTTCTCGTACACATACATGTAGTAATATGTGTGCTGATCGTTGTGGCATTTTACTTTCATGTCTCTAGGCTATTAAGGAGTTTAACGCTAATTCCTTGGAAGCACAGATAAGATACTGACCTAACATCATTCTGAAACTGAGCAAACTTACAATAACCTGTAAAAGGCGTATAGCTGGCAAAGAATTATGCACACATATGTGTGCAGATAATTCATTGTAGCATATTAATTCACGTCTCAAGGCGAAAACAAAAAGATAAGAAACTGATCTCATACATGTACCATTCTGAAACTTTTAAAGCGACAACATAACCTTATAGCAAAAAGTGCACTTCAGTGCATGTATAGTAATATGTGTGCAGATATTTCCTTGTTACATGTAGGTGGTCTGTCGTAACCGACAGATCACCTTCTAATTTCGTTCAAATCTTCTTTCTTTATTTATTCCATCCCACTTTTTTTAGTCATCAATATCTCAACAATGCATGTGTCATGTTCCATGAAATTTTCATCAAGTATAGACATGTACGTGAACATGTGCCCGCAACAATTTCAAGGTCATTGCATTATCATGACGTCATCGACGAGCAATTTAATGAAAATCTACTATTAGATATATCTCTTGAACTAATCATCTATAGCTAATGAAAGTTGACATGCATAAAATTAATGATAAGACAATTAATTTCAATGAATAATAATGTGTGCGTACGCGTACATTAGTGCAATATCGCGTGTGCAAAATTTTAAAATGCTCCAAATCAACTAGAAATTATTTTGCACATGTTTCAGGCCATTTCCAGCATTTCAAAAATTTCCGCGCATTCGCGTGTTTTTCCATGCATAACGCGTACGCAGCGTAAAAATTCTGTTTTTTTCACTGGCTTCATATTTTTGCCACTACAAACATTACATCCTGCAAATTTGAGCCTTTTCCATGCAATAACAAGGTCGTGCGGGTACGTCAAAGTTTAAAGTCTGCGCGTGCGTCAATAGGCTTTTGTGTGCAAATATTGCAAAATATATGACTACCATCAATCGGCCATAGCTCCTCAGAATGGCTGGTGAACCCCAATTTTTTTGTAATATTCGGAAAGAGTAAGAAATGTAGATGTGATTTCACTTGTCATTTTACTGTTAAGTACATCGTGACGTCATCATACTGCCAGAATCTAAGAAATGAAGTTTCATGTATGACGTCATTATTTTTTTATGTTATGCCTGTTTTTGCGTATCTCAGTAATCCTCCATCAATTTTCTCCCAAATTTCAGTATGTTGTGCCTAAGACATTGCTCTATCATAGGGTTTCCTACATTTCACATTTTAATCATGTCTTCAAGGTGTCATTTTGATTATCGGCACTGATGTCAAAATTGGACGTATGTACGTGCTATGTCAATGGAAGGTGCATTATTTTCAATCATGAAATGATCGACACGATCTTCTAGGAGCTGAATCTCGCTTATGTTAAAATCTTTTACTCTGAAATTTCACCATGGAAGGTCCATGGTGTCACCGTGCATTTACCAGTCCATGCGTGTGCATGAATTTGCCAATGCAGACCACCTTATACTTGTCTGTCTCGTTTCATTTTAATTTTCCATTTCTGGCTTAAAAGGACTTTTATTACACGACATGCACGAAGGAAGCTGGGAGAATAACAGAGAATGCTGCACTTCAGTCATCACTAAGAGGAAGTAGAAAGATCTGATATCATTTCTGGCAAATACAAGGCAGTGAGGGATTATTCAGAAGTATCACTACAGGATAGAGGAGGAAGCGAACTAAACGAACGACATGCATTTTCTGACCTTATAAGGACAAGAGGTGAAATAAAAACATGCCTTGATATTTTAAATAGGAGAGAGAGGAGAATGATAAAGTGACAGGATACTAGAGTCAGGTTTCAGTTCGGATTAGAAATATTCAACAGCCTGGAAGCTAGGCTAGTCACCATGGAAACTAAATGAAGATGTTGATATGTAACAGGGCCCGTTTGAATACACACCCCTTTCACTTTCGGACACTTACACATTTGCAGTTTCCAAAGGCCTGAGATATGTTGATATTAACGTCTGTAATTCTGTTGTGAGCTGCTTTTCTGTTTCTAATAGTGCTTCTATCACCTGTGGAATAAAGTAGAACAAAACACAAAAGAAAAAAGTCATAAGTCATCAACACATTGAATTGAAGGTAGATAAAATAGGTTTGCTAATGACTACATGTATGAGAAGACACTGAATACAGTTCCTGTTGTTAGCTGAGGCCTTTTACTGATCAATGATTGATTGTAATTATCATGTGGACAAACTCAATATACTGTACCACAGAGATTATGAGGACAAAATCAATTATATTTCATCAATGATAATAATCCATGTTGTTTTATTTCGTGTCAGATAAAGTAAATGAAGGATTAGTACACATACACTATTTGGGTTAAACCTCTGTTCAGAGTATGGACCAATATCTTTAATTTGCCCTTATAATCAAAATTATCGGAAAATTGAAATGCCTACCTACATATATCAAAGGATGTTTGTTAGTCCTTCAAGCATCTTCTACAGTATGAAATTAAGTACAGCACACTACTCTGAATGAAACAATACATTAAATAAGCAAATAGTAATCTATACACACACATCAATCAAGTAAACACAAAACAATGTACAGCACTGTACCTCTGTGTGGTATTTGAGTTTGTCGGTGTGGATTTCTGTGCCATTGTCATTGACAAGTTTGGTCTCTGCGGGAGTAGCTGTAGGGAACAAGAGGGAAGATGAGCAAAGAAGATGAAATGAGGATTAGGGTATTGAATGATGCAGACCAGGGCCCCATTGCATAAAACTTACCATTGATTGTAACTCTATCATCAATGGTAACTACCATGGTAACATTGCTCAACAGCCAATCAAATTCAAGGTTGCCATAGAAGTTGCCATTGATAGCCAAGTTACCATTAATGGTAAGTTTTATGCAACAGGGCCCATTTTACACAATGTTTGAACTACTCTGAAGAACATTACAGAGATGCCAACCTCTTGACACAAAAAATCAGACTGAATATCCTCAAAAATCATATTTTTGAGTGAAAAATCAGATTTTCACGAAAACTCAACATGACCAGTGGCCTGTTGGCCAGGAAAATGTTAGAAAAATGTTTTACTGGTAACAATGGGAAAGTGAAATGTTTGCTCTTTCATCTGATCTTCACTCTTTTCATTCCATACCGATTACAGTATTACCAATAATCTTCGCTGTAAAGCAAATGTATAAGTGGAAACACATGCTATCACAATAGTATGAGAGCATCTATTTGGATCTTAGAATAAAGATCAGCGAAGTCACCTAAACCAGACCTGCCAACTTCTGGAGTTCAAAAACTGTATTCTTTAATCCAACAAAAAATGTCTTTTAAAAAAAAAACGGATCAATGTCTCTTACAGTTCCTACATCGGGCATTTTTTATGGAGCATTGTTGAATATGCATGATTTTGTCATGACTGGTGTGCTCGATGAACCAATGAACATCCCCAAATTGCTAATGTGAGATGCTGGTAGGATACTTTACAAAACAGAATGGGCATTTCGCCATTGAATATGGCACACACACAAAATAAGATTTAAAAAAAAAAAAAAAAAAAAAAAAAAAAAATCATTTTTTTTTTTTTTTTGAAAATCGTATTTTTTAAAGGAAAATCGTACTGTCATATTCAGTTCTAAAAATTGTACTAAATACAACAAAATCGTACTGGTTGGCATGTCTGACATTACCACTAGGGCTCATTTAAACTCAAAAAGTCACTTAAAAAGACACTTTTGAACATTCATGATTTTGCATCCTTCCATTTACACTTGTCTATTGAAAAAAATGTGATGTTGACTGCCAATAAGACAATTCGGGTGTTGAAGTATATCCAACACTCTTCAAGCTTGTTTTTATCTATTTATTCACATTCATTTCACATTTACAATGCACATTGTCCATGCACTCCAGCTCAAAAGAATAGACCGTTTTCGTAATGTATGCAAAATGACGTCATTTGTAGTAACTGTTGCTACCTCGGTCAAGTTTAGTTCTCCTCACCATCTTGTCCACATATCGTGGCGTGCAAATCTAGCGGGTTGCAAAGTAGGTTTAGGGTTCAAATTTATAAAATAAGTGCCAAAGTATGGATACACATATGAACTAGCACCGCATTGTGTACTTCGTATGCGTGCGGTATGGTGAGGTGCAGACGACAGGCAACGTATGTTTGTCTGAGGTTGCAGCTGTGTGCAAAATTAAAGGTCTTGTGCATACATTACGAAAACGATCTATTGGCATGGGGAAAGTAAAAAGGGAAGAAAGGGAAGGAACCGCAGTTTTAAACCGCAGTATATTTTGTCCAGTTCCCTATGCCAATTCCTTTGAGCTGTAGTTTACATGTACATGGGCATGTTACAGTGAAACAATAAATGTATAATGTGCAGCTGTTCAAATCTTTGGAAACACAGCATGAATTGATAGTCAATCTTGACAAAAAAGAGGGATGGTTCAGCCCCTGCAATGCGAAAAAAAAAGAAAAAAAAAGATGAAAAATATTTCCTGGTAGATGAGCAAATTTGCAGAGAGATTGTTTCATGACATTAGGTTTGAAAAGAAACCAATGCAAATACATGTAGATCATTTTCCTGCTGGGATTGCTACATTCCTTTCTCTCTCCTTGTCTAAAGCTGAAACAAACCATGCAGTCAAGAACCCAATCAACATTTCTCCTACAGTATAAATACATATCACACATTCAATACCCAAAATAGAATCTAGAGAACACATAATCCAAAGGACATTTAATCGGCTTAATCAGCTACTCCCACTGCTCAAATTCCTGCCTGCAATTACTGACAACACACCCAAATGGATGCCTCAACAAGCTGCAAAGGCCAATCATGCAACCCTCATAGTATTAAATTTGAATTGAATAAAAGGGAAAAACAGAGTTCAACAGATTGAGAACAGTTTTAAAAAAACATATTATGTATATAACTCAAACATTGTTAATCATGCTAAATATGTTAATCATTGCGGATAGATGGCTACTGATATCCCCGATTTTTGGATTCGTACGATACGCCGCCATGACACCCTCACCATGACACTCGACCGCCTTTCGATACGACTTAACAGCCCGTTGTTAGTCTATAGCCAGCCTTTGTTACTGCCCAACAATGTGCTGTTTTTAGCGACCCTTGGACTTGTTGGTCGCCCGTAATTACCAGCCTGTGGCTTTGTCCTTTTTGTCCTTTGTCGGTAACTTGTTACCGCCGGTCAATGCGAGGCGCATCGTTGGTCTATTGTTGGTCAAGTACCCGGATACGCCGGCTATTAGTATTGGACCATTTATGAGCACTTTTCAGTTAGTGTGCTGCACTGACCATAGGGTATTTAAACCCATGCTTACTACAATTTTGTATCACACCTGACGAAGTGTTGCAGCGGCACACGAAACGTCGTGATCTTTTCGATTCCGTTTACCTTACATTGCGAGACAAACGATTATCAGTAGCCATTGTTAATCATGTTATTCAAGTAAACATATTCATTTATACAATATTCTGAAACATCAAACAAAAACACTCAATATTTTATGAATTAACATTTCACAAAATGTATTTTAATAATTATCAAATTAACACACAATCTTAAATTTTGCTTGAAGTACATGTAGATACTTGTAGGGTAATGTTTTGAGAGATTATGGGACAAAAATAACTGATTCATACAGAATAACAATGGCTAGTCTACAAGTGCAGACCCAATTAAGATGCTGTCTCAAAAGATGTGTCTGTGAGACTAGACTAACACCTCATTCGCATGATGTGAATCAACATTAAAAGACAGACACAATGTACATATTATAGTCTCTCTACTTGTAGTCTCATTAATCAATGATTCCCTGACAGACAGTGCCTGTGATCTTAAACAAATGGACATCAGCGTATCTGCTGTTCAGCCTGGGAATAAGACTAGCATGACATATTACTTTAGGCATGTTAAGTGTGAAAACAGATGGGTTGGGGAGGGGCTCAATTTTGGATATTACACATACAAGTACAAGTGCACTAATAGACAGGCCTACATGTACAAATAATGTAAATCACAACTCATACCATGGGAAAAAAATTGCCAATCATTACATTAACAGCATGATGAACAAAGGTATTTTTACCAGGAATCCAGGATACAAAAAAGGTAACTTGGCCCCAAATCGTTAAATTGAATAAGTTCACAAGAAGTTGGTGGTTAAGTTTACAAGGCCTGCCATTCAACAATATTCCATGTATTTACACTCGGACAGTATGCAGATTTTATGCAGGTTTTGAGCAAAATTATGACAACTGACCTGCGAAATTGTAGATTTGCAATTAATTGTACAAGCTTGTAACATCTTTTGCAGGAACTACTTCAATAAAATAGAAACAAACACACAGATTCATGCTCTGTATAGTATTATGCTCGATGAGAAAAATTATTTATGAGAACAGAAAAAAAAAGCCCTTGAACATAACAAAGCAGACCCTATGAAAAGAAATTTACATTCCTCACAAAGAATAATCAACATCAACAGACAACGTTTGAGGTTGTCATCAGTAGTGCATTGTTTAAACGTTAATAAGATTTGTATAACGAAAATGGTCTGTTGATAAAGGTTTACAAAAATCCTACTGTAAATACAATTTAGAGTCTTGAAAGTGATTCATGCCAAATGTTAATTTGTATGGCCTTTCAGAATTTGAGAAATCTGCTTAGTACAAGCCACTCACATGAATTCTTCTTAGTACTTCTAGTGAAGACGTAATCGAAGGACGCAGCCCTGTCTCGCTGCTTCATGGCTCGCTTCGTGCTGCAGCAACACATGCACATCACGACCACCGCACGGAGCCGGGAGCTGGCCAGAGAATGCACAGCGGTCAGGGCCTCTCCCCCGCTGACCATCCAAGCCATGATGATCCAATCAAAAAGCGGCTTCTCACAACAACAAAAACAACAACAAGCAAGACATCATCAATACGTGTGGAGCGGTCAGGGCTCGGGAAGCGAGTTGTGGCAGGTCGGGCTCCGCGTTATCATTTAGTTCAGAATAACGACCGTCGTTGGGGCAATAGTTCTCGCAGCGATTTGGGAATTCTACTACGGTATGCGGCGGAGGTGTCGGCCTTGATTCGTCACAAACCAGCGATGGATATGAAGCACCTTCACAGGGCAGGTTGAAGGGCGGTGGTGGTGACAAGGGGACGCGGCAAGATTACGGCATCCGAAATATATGGCTGTTAAAGAGCTTAAGGGGCCCAACACACACACACATTAACATGCACTTGCTCAGAGCTGTGTCAGAGATAATGCTCAGTGGAGATAAGTGTTCGTCCAGTGTGGAGCTCCACTGGGGGAGATTAACGAGGGGATTAATCTGTGACGCGACGATGAATGCGAAACCTTCCGACGGAGTCTTCATCGGTGACAGTGCCTTGCTGCGAGTGGCCTTCTGATTTGGGGTGTCGGCGTGCAAAACATTGCAGTCATCGTTCAGCAAGCAAAAGCAAGGAGAAGGGCAGCAGAGAGAGGGAGGGAGAGAGAGAGAGAGAGAGAGAGAGAGAGAGAGGGAGAGAGAGAGAAGGGGGAGAAACACAGGAGGGTAGTGGGAAAAGGAGAGAGAGAGCGAGAGAGAGGGAGAAGGAAAGATAGAGAAAGGGAGAGAGAATCGATCTGGGTGTCTTCTACTCTGTGTAAACCCTTCTAGACACGATTAGTCATAAATGTACTGCCATATCACTTTAGTCACCGTGATCGCCCAAGGGGAAGGGAGGGGGGGGGGGGGGGGGAGAGACCACTGAAGAATGTTGAACTCTGTTGCTTCAAAGGAGTCATGTACTGACAGAAAAGAAATGACATCATCCTATGTGCTGCCAATGGATTGCGAAACATTCTCAATGTATTTCTCAGAGAGGTTTTCCACCTGTTGTCAAATAATCCACCTTGATCCATCACAGAGCAGAGAACAACACCTGCTTCTATTTTTGACACTACAAGCCCAAAGAGGTGTCTGTACTAGACTTTTTTTTTTTACACTTTTGCGCACCTGATGTTTGCTTAGATACATACACAAGTACGTACAGTATAGTGTGGTAATAGCGCATACTGTACTGTATGTTGCACTCAGTCCAGTAGTACAGGACCATTAAAAGATAGTGACATTTTAATCTCAAATAATGTACAGTACATGTACATGTACAGGTTCAGTGTATGCACCTGTTTTTTCACCACCATGTACACTGAAGATACAGACATGTACAATATATTGTGTACGTTGAAAAGGACACCTTTATGACATACTTTGAAACCAATAAATAAGTTTCTATGTGCATAAGGGAAGGGGGGGGGGGAGGGAAATTCTCAAAAAAAGTGTCTCAATTTCGAATAAATAATAAAATTGTATGGCACCAATTACCTTGAAGAGGGGTAAGGGTAGGGGGGAATGTTATTTAAAGAACACCTGAATGTAACCATACCTACTCTCCCCAAATACACACACCCCTTCCTATTCGAGGGAATGAGGTACCTTGGAGAATTACATGTATGTGTGCCTTGGAACCCTTGGGGTATACCCTATACATTAAAGACAGCCAGTCCCTTTTTCAGATCACCACAAAACCGTCGAAACATTGGCAAAACATATAGAGAATTGTTAGGAAGCTCTATATTCACAATTTGAAACTGATACGTAGTGTAAAATTCAAATAATGCACGTAAACAACGTCTGATTAATAGTCTTTACCCAGGCTCTTAGCAGTTTGTGTTGAAATATCTGCTTTATTGATTAATCTGTTAATTAAATTATTAAACGCATTATGAAAAAAATTGTTCTTCAGAAGGAATCATGTCCAAAGTTGGGTAATTACTCATAAAATTAGGATTTCACACACGCATAATAACCACATAGATACTGTAACAAAGACTAATACTTTTTTCG
The DNA here is from genome assembly GCA_963669155.1 of Arbacia lixula. Lineage (NCBI taxonomy): Eukaryota > Metazoa > Echinodermata > Echinoidea > Arbacioida > Arbaciidae > Arbacia > Arbacia lixula. Next base: position 17,457,189 of record OZ022590.1, on the reverse strand, counting down.
TGGTACGAAAAAAGTCGGTTTGAAATTTAACGGCTGAAATTGTTTACATATACAGAAAGTTTCAACATGCTATATTCTTAGAAATGGTCTTGAATCACACTTTCTTCAATTTACGATCGTGACAGATGATTTCAAATTTTAAGCTTGCAAAAGGGACTGACAATCTTTAAACCCCTTTTGGAGCAATTTAAATGCTGCTCTATACTACTTGTGGAAATGCAAAACTGCTGCATAAAGAGTTGAAGTACCAGTTGTTATAATATCCAGTGCTACGCTGTAAAAAACATATAATGATAATCGCTTAATTCAATTTTATGGCAAATGGATATCGTGTCCCAGTGCATTTGGCATTTCGACACCAAACTATTCAATAAATGGATCTGGCACTGGCAGCAGGAGACAAATCACAGAAGGGACAGACTGAGAATGATAACGTGGATTATTTTGTTTTGTATCTGTTTCTTGTATTATTCATACAACTGGCGTGTATATTTTCATATGAATGTTACAACTCCATATTAATATCATTAATTGGGCAACCTCTCCTCCTTTCTCCCCCCCCCCCACCCCCATCTCTTCCCATTTTTGTTGGTATTTTCTTTATAACATTTTTGTATAAAGTGTAGGTAAGGGTTATATACAAGCAAATATTGCTTTGGGTGCATATTGTATTGAGTGCTATCTTATCTGCATTTGTCTTGTTCTTTTGATAAGAAAGGTGTGGCAACCCTTCAAGCTGTAAGCTTATATTGTCAGACCTCTGTATGTATCAATGTCTTAATATTTTTGTACATGTCTTTAATAGATTGTTATTTGTCACAAGTATACTTTATATATCATTGTTCGTATCACATTGTTTGTTTTTGGTAAACTATACAGAAATAAATAAATAAATAAATAAATAATTAAATATATAAATAAATAAATAAATAAATAAATAAATAAATAAATAAATAAATAAATAAATAAATAAATAAATAAATAAATAAATGTCCAACAGTCTGAAAACCAGACTACTTGTACCTGACTGGCTTTTCCATGTCAAGGAGGACATGTAAACATACCAGATTGTCTCTGCATTTCAGACCCGTTGATTCAGACTCACTCACTCACTGACAAGGGTCTGTTCATTCAGATTGGTCTGAACGTACATGTAATACACTGCTTGAAGGGTAACCTGCCTGTATCTACTGTAGATATATTCAGGAAGCATGTTGGTATCGCAGACTGTTAGAAAACATTAGCATGGAGTCAAATATCTGACGAAGGCAAACAAAAATTTCTGAACTTTCCTCCACCCATTCAGTGACCGGTGATGTCACCATCCTGCCCTCATCTCACAAATCTTCCAATAAAAAAAAATATACGGACGCTCAGGGCAATTTTGCTTCAAAAATGTAGGCATCAGGGTATTAAGTACAATTTGATTTTGAAGGATCTAGGTTTAGGTCAAATAATATCCGTCAATGACATTATGTCTTAGAACCTGATCACTGAAAAATTACAAAGGCTTTTTTTTTCATTTACATTTTTCCAAGCATCTTGGAGATATTTTATCAAACATTTCAAGAAAAAATATCTTGTCAATAGAGAAACACAACAACAGGAAAAACTATCAGCCCAAATGAATAAATAGAAATTAAAAAAAAAGATCAAAAAAGCTTTTGTTTCAACAAATGTATTCCTAATATCAAGTGCATCAAGTCCTGTATTTCAAGAAAGACATGTTATCAATAAAGAATAACAGAAGTACGCATTAACCCTAAGGAATGTATTGATAGATAAAGAGCTCTTATATCTCTCTGTACAAAGGAAATAGAATGATTAAAAAGAATAGCCTGAGAGCTAGCTCTTGCCTCACACACATGTACCTACATGGGCCTGAAATCACGGATTTCAAGAACTCTTGTCAATACAGAGTAAAAGAAATAAACATCAGCCCTAAGGAATGTATTGAAAGATAACATGTTCTTATCTCTTTTATTCCCCCCCTCATGATATGACCCAGCCAACATGCAACTCAGAAGACAATATGAAACTACAGAATGCCCAAGTTTACGGGGCAGCGTGTACCTAATGACTGGGCCATGTTTCGGTTTCTATGCCCTCTAATTGACACACATGGAACCCACATGTGCCCCCTACTTGTCATTACAATAGGCTGAACTCAAATAGTCTTTGCCAAAGCTTAGATCACTTTTGGATTTCTCCTATTAGGATACAAGTACACATTTGTTTTTTGTTTTTTATACGCAGAGACTTGTACATGCCCATGTAGATGTGGAGAAAAAATGTGCTGTCTGTATAGTTTACATGGACATAAAGCATTAGCATGATGACTACTGTACAATAACAACTTTAATGACAAATTAATGACAATGATAACAGCCAACAAACAAATGTGTGCAAATGTCCAACAAAATGCTAAAAAATACAATCATGCTTGCATTTGATAGGCATTTCTTGATTTACTCTAAACCCAGTGGTTAAAGGGGGCTTGTAACCCCAGCCCCCCCCCCCCATCCCCCTTTTTTCCCCATCCTCTCGCAAAATGCCCTGACCCCCCATGTAATTTGTTCACTGGGTCAATTATTTTAACCATGGACCCTACTACGTTTTTTACACAGGGGCCATTCATTTGCATTGTCAAGGCCAGATTTCCCTCAGTTCCTGTGTACATTTAATTCTATTTCACTTGCCCCTGCCGTCAGGCAAGTACAATTGCAGTGCCGAAGAGTAATTTTATGAAGTCTTCGCTTTTTGGTTTCCGTGATTTGACGAATCTGCTAGGGTACCATTACGATCTGCCGTTGAGAATTCCCCCGGCCTCCCTCCCCACGTAATATTTGTATAGGTGCCCACTGCCCACTGGTTGATCACAACTCATTCTTTAGTTGGTCTCCTTGATGTAGTTGCTAGGAAACCAGCTAAACATTCCGGTGAGCATCTGCCCCTACCCCGACCTTCCGGCCTCCCTCCCCATACAATATTTTTTGTACATGCCCAGTGTGATTTATAACTTACTCTTTGGTTTGATCTCCTTGACATAGTTGCTAGGGAACCAGCCTGATCTGCCATTGAGCATGCCTTCCCACCATCCACCAGGCACCTGTAGAGTCACGGTGATCAGGTCCCCCTTGTTGAAGTCCAGCTCATCCTCCTTGCCCCCCTCGAAGCGGAAGCGGGCCCGGAACTGCTTGAGGGGCTCGCCCCCCATCGTGATCAGGCCCGGAGGCATCTCCTCGGCCATTGCTGCGGCGCTGGGTTCACACCCCGACGACGCAGACAGTCAACAGAGGGAGCTGTTCAGCATAAAACAGACAAAAACAATTGTGTTATGTGTAATCATGATGAAATTGCACAGTATGCAGTCAGAGCAATCTATACACAGAGTTTGGTTTCAATAAATAACACCATGGTGTGTGTTGTTTTGTTGGGCAAGCAGATAACAAAAGAATATGCCCCATGTTGTTACATTGTACCTACTGAAACAGAGTTTACCAAATCCTGTGTATAGATGGTTCTCCATGCACTGGGTGGTCCACAAAGTGACCTGTTAAGAATAAAAGAGACCAACAAAATCATGTAGTGAAGACTACCACAGATATCAAGATACCATCCGTTGTATGACACTGCACCTGGCTGAATTGCAGGACGCGGTCATTGGATTTGTGCACGGAGGTAATATCACATTTCCAGTCATAAGCCCTTACGAGTGCAAAATCCTGGAAAACTTGTGTTGATTGCAGAGGCCTTTAGTTTCCCTGCATAGTCATTCTTCATACATGTACACTGTATCCAAAATAACATTTAGATCTTTTTATGTACATCGTAAATGTACAAATGGCCACTCTCTCAGGTTTTACAGCAGAGTACTATAAATGTGAGCAACTTGCTAAGAAACTGAAGTATATGTACCGGCAAGCTTTAATCAGAGCTACATGTAAAAGAAATGGTATGTATGTGATCTCACTCCACAAGACAAAGGAAGAACTGATGAAATAAATTACTTCCACAACCAGTAGAACACTAACAAAGTATGATTAAATGCATCAAGCATCCAGGGTATGTGTACATATGTCATTTTTCTATCCACTCAGCAGAACTCAAGTTCTTTTTAGTTCAGTGGCTGAACTCAACATGAACAATGCCCCACATGTGTACATGTTCTGTAGTCTGCTGTCATGGGCTGGTCACAAGAGGGGGCTATTCACAATAGAGACATCTGAGAGCAAGAGATTCTTGATCAGCATCCTGTACCCTGACACGGACAATTAAGCCCAAGTGTGTGGGCTATAAATAATGGGCACTGCAGTGAAAACAAATGACATATATATAGGGAGTCAGGGGGATTCAGCCCCCCAAATCACAAAAGAGCCCCCATAATCAACAAAAGTGCCCTTGTGATAACTTTCCATTTCTTGTACACAGCCACAGCATGGCTCAGTGTATTTCATGACATAAGGCTTGAAAAGAAGTCCAAACACAGACATCTTTAGTTTTACTCCTGGGTTGGAAATATTCTAAAATATTATCTTCTCTTGTGTCCATCTTTATGAAATAATAGAGCACTAGCATGTATTGTATTTTGAAAATTGTTGTATTTTTTTAAGGACCGCCGCTCGATTATCTTTGAATCCAACCAAACTGGCCTACATCAAAACTACTTCTGAGGATCTGAAACTCACACATGTGCATATATGCTAATCACACGACATGTACATGTACAGGGAAGGAAGATACAAGAAAAGATAAGACAACTTTCAGAGTACCAACTTCGTTGTAAGTGCAAAGATACAACAATATTAGAGATCAAGACAATTTTTAGAATACTTCCCCTAGTACACCGTAGACCAGTTGAATAGTGTTGAAAGACCTGAGCCAAGGGCTCCATAATACATTAACTTTTTTTCTTCAAAAGGGGTCTCTAAGGGGCTGCATGCATAGGGCCCCTGCTTAATTTGGGTGGCCGTGTGTACCGTGTGCCTGCTAGTGTCAAGCTCTGGGGGTGTTTCACCAAGCTGTTCGTAAGCTACGTACGAACGACTTTACGAACGACTGGTGACCACTTCTCATGTGATAAATCACATTCTCAATTATTTTGATTCCCATCAGCTTAAGTTCAAATCTGGTGTTTATAAATAAAAATGTTGTTGTTAACAAGTGTTTGAATACAAAGCTCATAATTTGTCAAATTTGATTAGAATTGTTGGAAATTAAATCCCAATATGTTAAAACAGGAACAAAGTGTGGTATGATCCAGGGTGGTCACCAGAAAATCTTTTACGCATGGCTCAAAAAAGCAGAATGTCACTTTTTGTCAGATATCTGTGCTGGACGCGTGGTACACAACTATGGAACGCGTGGCTCAAAGAAAACAAAAACAATAAGAATAATAAGACTGATACTGATTTTACGCATGGTGCAGTAAATTTACACGTGGCTCACAATCACTTTCTGGACCCGACGCGTGGTGTTTGCACCGCATGTTTTCTACACTGGGGACCACCCTGGTGGTATCACATTTAACACACGAAGGGATCACCAGTCGTTCGTCGGTGAAACACCCCCTATTTACATTGAGCTCCACAAATGCATTGTTGCAGGCAAGTGATGCTTTGTGTTACAAGTCTTTATTGTGACAAGAACATTAACAAATACTGATAGGATGTCATATGTACTGGAACAATGGGGCTACCCTATGAGTTAAATGGTAAAATTCAGTCTTTCTGGGCTAGAAATTATGATTTTCAAAGATATACTGTATTCAAATAATGCAGTTTATGGGGGATTTCTTTCACTTTTTTCACTCAGTTTCTTAATAATATGCTTTGGTTCACACCAATCATCAAAATGTTGGTTCCCTTTAAGTGCGTTCTCCTGTTTCTGTGACTCACACACAAAAAAACAATGACTCTTTGAGAGTAAATATTGACATCTATTAATAGCTCTGGCCAGATATACATGTATAAACATGTACAGTATGGCATTCCTTGTTTTTAAAAGCCTTTAGAAGCACAATGAATAACTAAAGAATGCTTTGAAATTGCATGCATTTTTGGTAAGAGTATAACTAGTTACTCTTCCAACATGTTTTTTGAAATAAAGTCTGGGAATGCAAAAGTACTGTTACAAACTGTACAATGTAGTGCTCAAAATGGATTCATAGGACTGTCTTCATTAGCCCGAAGTGGCAAAATATACACTTTGTGATCAGGCTAGCTAGTCACATTACACCAAAAGGCTATGAACCTTTGTTCCTTATTAAAAGAGAAACTCATTCAATACCTTACATACATGTACAGTGTCAAATGTATGTCAACTGTATGTTGAACCTGTGGCCTAAGGTTTGACTTTCGGGGTTCGTAAACCTAAGTCCAGTTCTGTCAAAATTTGCCATGGAACTGCAATAACTAAAAGGGTGTGGCCTAATTGCTCCCTGTAAGACTTGCAGTTTATGTAGCCAGTCATTTATTTTCTGTACAGCAGATTTTATATGCTGGAGTCACGCTGCACAGTACGAGTGGAGAAAAAACAGCCTGGAAATACCCATAAATACATACAGTGTAGGCTCAGTAAAGATTGGATTAAGACTTCTTTCCTAAAAGCCTTACCACAACAAATCAGTATCACTTTCCATTCAGGGCTCTAGTCATTGTTCATTTTACACAGTACACTGTACGTGTATGGACAATATATGTGCAAATTCTGTACTAGATACCAAGTGCACTAGTGTTTTTAGGAACATAATTGTGTGAATATCAAACAATAGAGTGTGTGAATCAACTAGTCTTCTGTGCCAATCATAAACCTTTTATAACCCCTTGCAAAACCAATTCTAGAGCTCTGTGCCCATTTATGGTAAAAATGCTTCAAAAGAAGAAAGAACTAACACTTACTGTATTCCTTGGTCCCGGATTCACACGCTTTCGATTGGGAGTCTGTGCCAAGTTAGGAGTTCCAGAATGTCTCCCCCGACTTAGAGCCTGCCTTTCCTTCTACATAGATCCTTAGTGAGTTGCATGGTGAGGTATGGTATCTGTAAAGGATCAAAATGAGGCAGGAGAAATGGCGAGGAAGGTTAAATATGATTGTTCAATGCTGAGGTACAAGCAATCTCGAATAATGCACACTGTACATTTATCTCAAGTATGCTAAAATTACAATTAACACTTACCTCTGACCCTCTGACATACATGTACATGTACATGTATGAGGGCTTAAAAAATAACACAGTGACTTCAGGAAGGAGGAAATGAAACATGTAAAAGAATATCAATAATCTGCCTACTTCCCTGAGCTGCATGGAGGTTTACTACAGATCTTTATACCCGAGTACAGAAACACACTAGAACTTGAGCATGTTTCCTACATAACATACAATGGTACTGCAGTTTTAGCATTAATGTACTGTCAAATAAAAAGAGCCTGCTGTACTAAACAAACTACTGCACAGTATGTATCTGTACATGTACAGCTCTTTGAACATGTGCATCTTTAGTAGAACAATGTACTGTTTGTGTCTCTTCAGTTTACAGTATTTCTAGAACAGATTTTTTTTACAAGTATGTGTACTTCTATTATTTGAAGTATCTGTACACTATATCACTTGCATTAAAATATCTGCCTTTCTGTGCCAACAAGTCGGTTAACCACACACAAACTAATCCTGGTGAGACCCAGTGTGTATACATTGTATAGTACATGTGTGTACACTCAATAATTCACAATGTATTTCTGCTTGGTATGTTGTAAGTTGATCTTTTCAACTGGTGCTATTGATCCATTTGTCGTTGTTATACCTGAACATTCATACCAAGGCAACCAATTATTAATGATAAAGTGGCTGGTTGATTCTCCCCTTTAAACTTGACATTCCGATCCTACAACAGAGTATGAGAGATCATGTTATGTTTGCATTCTCCCTGACCCTGCTAACATGGCTGGGATGAAAGTCTAATATTACCAGGTCTCACTAGACAGTCACGACTCACGACTACTACTAGCATGCAAGTCCCATACAGTGTAGCTATTCTGTGACAGGGCTCTTCATAAAACATGTACATGTACATGTACATTGTACATGTGATGTATCATATCTATCACGATAGAGTAACACACACATTGTGAAGTCTACAAACATGTACACTGTACAGTATTCATTTCAGATAGCATGTGCAGGCCACATGTTCAAGTACAAAACACAACATGACATCAATTGTGCTAGAAATACTAATGTACATACGTGTTAACAACAAAAATGTGATTAATTGCGGAAGAAGTTTACGGTACACCATAGCCCTGTTCATACACCATATACAGTAGCGCTATTATTACCAATGCACATCGGTAAGCACGTTCCCAGCGAGCCCCAAAAGCGCCGTTCATATACACCCCAAAAGCTGTAATGTTGCGGGGCTTTGGACAGCTGGATTCTCTCCAAAACGATGGTGACATGTTCTGCTCAGCCATATGAGCGTTGGGATTAGCAACCCACATGCCAGAATGCGGTGCACAAGGCGCAACATTTACGGCTATTTTGGGGATGCTGTTTATAAGATTTGCTTACCGCAATATTGAGGTATTATTACTAGGTCTTGATCCGCGAAAAAACTACAAAAAAGGGGGAAGCAAATACTGCATTATTTGAGCGATTCCCGTTCATATACAGTTGAGGCCAAAAGTTTACATACACCTGGTAAGAAAACATATAAATATGATTTTTTACCACCATAAGAACATTGGGGATCCTTTATTTTGATGAAGATGGTTGGGTATGGTATCTACTTTATTTTCAAAGAGTATGTTTTCATAACAAATATATTTAGAAACACATATATGGTTGATTGAACTTCAATTTGGATAAATTCAGTGGGTCAAAAGTTTACATACACTAACCAAAATTGGTGATGGTGGTACCTGTATTACCCTAAGTATTTTTTTCTTCTTTTATTTTTTCACTTGTTGGAGTTGTCAATATGCTTTCTGTATACTACTACTGAGGTTATTGTCAATTCGTCCAGCAAGATTGCAACAATCCAGTCCCATTTGCAGATTTAATTGGTCGAATACCATTGTACTTTTAGTCTGTCCATATGGTTTCTACAGAGATCTGGTCTGGAAATTTGACAACCCTCCATAATCTCCCCTTTTCTCTGTTTCACCCCTTTGTAAACTAATTAAAATGAATGTTTGGGTTTTTGTGGTGACTGAAGACACAATTTGAACAGGGTTACTACTTTTAGGCTGGTGTATTAATATGTTGCTACATGCTCCAACATCTTAATACACAAACAATGTGTAATCTCCATTGATAAACCCTATTGATTGTAAAATCGGATGATGAACCATGTAGCATCATGTTAATAAGCCAGCCTAGAGGTGGAAATATTAAAATTGGGTCTTTAATTACCACATTAACGCAAACATTCATTTAAATTAGTTTTTAGAGTGGATAAACTAAGCAAAGGGGGATTGAGGAGGGGTTGTCACATGTCTAGACCAAATCCCTGTAGAAACCATATGGGCAGACCCCAAACATGGTATTCGCCCAAGGAAACCTGCAAATATGACTGAATTGTTGCAGTCTTGCTGGAGGAATGGACAATAATCTCATAAGAAGTATACATGGAGCTTGTTGGCAGTTTCAACTAGTGAAAAAATGAAAAATAAGGCTAAATACAGGCAACACCATCACCAATTTTGGTTAGTGTATGTAAACTTTTGACCCACTGAATTTATCCAAACTGAAGTTCAATCAACCATATATATGTTTCGAAATATTTTTGTTATGAAAACATACTCTTTGAAAATAAAGTAGATACCATACCCAACCATCTTCATCAAAATAAAGGATCCCCAATGTTCTTATGGTGGTAAAAAATCATATCTATATGTTTTCTTACCTGGTGTATGTAAACTTTTGGCCTCAACTGTATATACGCAGCTATCGGTAATGCAATCAGCATTGTTGCGCCATTTTTTGAGGATAGGCAGTGTACATGTATATGAATGGGGCTCATGTGTAAAGTCCTGGAAGGACTGAGATGAGAAAAGTGGATAGAATTGGAAGTGAATAGAAAAGGCGAGAAAGTGGAGATTTGAAAGTAAAGCACTCTTTCAAAATGAGTGTAGTCCTTAAAAGGAGTATAAACCAGAAGGAGTGAAGAGCTAAGGAGTAGAGAAGTAGACGTTTTACACAGGTGTGATTGCAAGCAATCATCATTGCTTCTGATTTTATCATGAACATTTTTAAATCATTCACAGATGCTAAAGACACTTCAGTTGTCAAAGCAACATGTAGATTAGCACCAGGATGTGCACAAGTCTACACAGTTTATACAGGTACTATGAACGTACACAACAGCTCAACGGAATTTTAAACCGCTGCATATTTTGTCCCGTTCAGCATGAAACATGATGCATTTTAGGCTAAAGCATCGTGTTTCATGCTAAACTGGACAAAATATACCGTGGTTTACAACTTTGGCTACTTCCCTTTCTTCTCCCTATGCCAATTCCTTTGAGATGTAGTGTAATTGTACACATTCTACATTTGGCTACAGTGTACAGTACATACTGTACTAGAAGACATGCATTTGGAGTGGTACAATGTATACATACTGGAGGCCCATGAAATCAGAGCCTCGCTTCAAGGCATTTGGACACTTCTAGTAACATAGTAAGTATAGTTCGACCTGATTTATCACATTCGCAAGATTAAAACTAGATTTTGACACTTTGTATAGTACATGTATGACTCTGGATTTCAATGTGAAGAAAGCGTACAGGAAGGAAGTGCGCAGAAAGAATGCGCGCATTCAGAACCAGAAGTTTACATCCCAAGAAGTAAAGGTAAACAAATTAGAGCGCCACAGGCGGTCAGATTCGGAGAGCTACATGTACGTATGTATGTGATAGGTAGAATTGCAAGTCAAGCTGCGATTAATCGCAAGGCCCTGAACTAATTTGTGTGTTTATAAACACAAATAAAAAAAGGCACAACCCTGAACTGACCTGTATATTGTGTAATTATGTAGCTGATTCCATATGAACGCTACAGTACTGTTCATACGCTGTATGTCCTCTATCTTCACAAAAAAAAGATAAATCAACAACACTGATCCTACCCTCAAAAATTTGGATAGAGCTCTCTTAAAAGGATATTTTACCCTGAAATGAACTTTGTTTCAATAAAAGGAGACACATGAAAGAAAAGTATGTGTATATTTTGAGGGTTTGATGAAAATCCACCAATGGATGAGAAAGTTATGATTTTTTTTTTATTCTGTGATGTCACATGCGAGGTGCTGTCCTATAACGTGTATGTTGTGTACAATTTCTTTTTAAAATTTGCATTTTCTCAAAAAAATATGCACCCTCTTACCTGCGCATTTGATACATCATTAGAAATATGTTTTTACACACATGTACAAATCATCCCGTTTTTAAAAAACAGATAAAAAAAAAACAAATTTATGTAATTATACTGTAGGCCTACACAACATATGGGAGAGCACCTTCCATGTGACGTCACAACACAGACATTTCAATAGATGATAACTTTCTTATCCTTTGACAGATTTTCGTCAAACCTTCACTTATAAATGTTTCTTTCATGTTTCTCCTTTGATTGAAACCAACTTAGCTTCAGGGTTAACTATCCCTTTAATGCAACACTAATACTGCCCTACTCTGACAAAAGGAAGCATTTAAAAAATAGACTTCTTGTAATGAGCAAAATGGGTCTGTCACTTGCATTGGCATCAGTGCAACACCACATCATGTTAGATTGAATATCTTGAAGCAAGATGAATAATAACTTGTCCAGATTTTACCTGTTGGGCGTGCTGGGTACAATCAAATAATACCAATAACCCAGATTTGAGTGAGTTGTCACTTGCTTCCTTTTGTCAAGAGTAGGGCAGAATACTGGTGAAGAGTATGTATTCACGCAGCCACGCAAATGTGTAGTGTCAGTAGGTTTCATTGCATTCATGAATTGTGATGGACACCTCGCAAGTTCACATCACAAAATATGAGTACCTACATTGTACATGTAGAAGTACATGCACATGTGCGCATAAAAGCTACAGTCTAGTAACTGCATGCAACCCCCTCTTTACACAACAGTACACTTGAACATGGAAAATGCAGTAAAAATAGATTTGCCAGCGCTGAAATTAGAATGTAGATTGTAGACACCCTTCATGTGTACGAGGACATGCATGACAGGGACTACATGTATGCTGTACTCACTTTCTCTCTCAAATGTCACACAACAGCTTAATTATCACTGTGAATCATTGATGAATTTCTCTAATTTAGGCGACAGCTAGATATGAAGTCAGTGTTTGATTTCATAATCTCCGGTATGAAAATCGATGCTACATATATGTGGACTTGTGTACATTGATATTTGCATTCATACACCCGAAGCACCAAAAATGTACATAATGTTCAGATTTAAATCTTTCCACATTAGAGTGTAGTAATGAATACTGTTTACAAAAGAACATGACCACACAGTCTTACCCAAAGTTTTACTATCAATTGTCAAGAAAGTTGATTTGTACACTGTACTACAGTGCAATGGAAAACAATTTTTACACGTGAAGGCTCCTTATCACGCTCGGTGCCATGGAGGTTGAAACTGACACTCTGAGCCATGTACAGCACTAGAGCCGACCAATTTTCACATGCACCAGGGCTCTTTTCTTTGCATTGTGGGGGCTAAATCGCCATGAGCCCCCATTTTTTTTGTTAAGTATCGCAGTTAGAACAGGTAAGGTACAGTACATGTGTACTTTCAGACTAAGCACAATAAATATGAATCTAATTTAAGGTAAAGAGATAATTTAAGAGGCCACTAGCCAAAGAGCTAATGATCACAGGACCAGGAATCATTGCAGAACCATTCTGACATGATCTGTCTCCTTTACTTTCAACAAAAACTTAATTGTGAGGAGACTCTTTCTTGTGATCCAGTGTACAATGAGTATTACGATTAACGTACAAAACACACACATTGACATAGAACATGTTCAAAATGTACGTGAAAGTCAAATTTGACGCTTTTGAAAAATAATTCACATGTTGGAATTATAGCATAGACAAGGGCGGGATGTGTAATTTTGGGAGAAACAGGTTTTAGGGCATTCTTCAATGAATATTCTGTAGTTGTAATTAGTTTTCCACTTTATAACAAATCAGGACCTAATATGTTCTGTGTTCAATCTTTAGGGTTAATCGATTCAGAACAAACACTGCCAAAAGTACAAATTCACAAGGCCTTTTCTGCCAGAAGCATCATGAATTATTGTGAAGAAACTGATAGCTTTTCAGATTCCTCCCAAGATAATTTTGTGGATTCAAAATTTCCTCAGCGACAGACCACAAAAAGTAGTTATGGGAGATGTTCAGTCCACTGAGAGAATAGTTTGTACAGGGACACCGCAAGGTTGTGTTTTGAGCCCGGTACTTTTCTCCTTGTATACTAGTGACTGTCGATGTACTACATGTAGCAGTGAGTGTAGCATCATTAAATATGCTGACGGTACCGTAATTACCGGGTACATTTCCGACAGTTCCGACAGTGTTGATTCATATGTCACGACGATAGCAAATTTTGTGCAGTGGTGCGATGACCACTTTCTGGTATTAAATGTAACCAAAACAAAAGAGTTGATAATAGATTTCCGCCGTAATATCACCGAACATTAGGCAGTATCTGTTCATGGAGAAGATGTAGAACAAGTGAAGGAATACAAATACCTGGGAACGTCTATAAGTAATTCGCTGAAATGGTCAAGGAACGTGGAACAAAATAAAAAAAAAGTAAACAAGAGGCTGTACTTTGTCAGAATAATGAAGAAATTGAGAGTAGATAACACGCTTATCGTAATTTTCTACAAGTCAATCATTCAAAGTGTTATATCTTACAACTTAGTGTGTTACTTGGCAAATGCTACAAATGATGATCTAAAGAGGCTCGAACAAGCAAGAAAGGTTGCCCAACGGATAATAGGGGCAGACTTGCCCTCACTTGAGATTATCTATCAAGAAAAAGTCGCTAGCAAAATAAAACTCATTATGTCTGACCCCACCCACCCACTCAACGACAATTTCAAGTTCAACAGATCAGGAATACGTTTATGTGTCCCCCGTACAAGGACCACCCGCTTTAGGCAATCTTTCGTCCCCAACTCGATTCACCTTTTTAACGCCCAGGCGCGAAGACCAGTCTCCGAAATGTAATAATACTGATGATAATAACATATGAATTTATAGAACGCAGAAACTCTTCTATCAAGTTTATATTCTACTGCGCTTTATAGGACTCCTAAATACTGGCTATTAATTAAATACATGTGTTTTTGAGCTTTGATTTAAAGTTGTTTCACGGACGGTGTTTTCCTAACTTTCAAAGGGTATATGTAACAGAGCTGGGGGCTACACAAGCAATTGCTTGATCACTCAGCGTTACTTTTGTTTTGAAGGATGGAATCCGTAAAAGCAGAGGATCCGTCGAACTGCCCAAACTGTGACCATTATTACTGGTTTTATACCTCCATAATTCTGCAATGTAGCCAGAAGCTTGACCAAGAAGTGTTTTGTATGTAATTAGTATGACAGTGAATGCTATTCTCTGCCGCATTGGTAACCAATGCAGGTTTTCTATTATTGGTGTAATAAGTGTATATTTCGTACAACCCAATAGAAGCCTTGTTTTGCACAGTTTCAGTAATTGTAAAGCTAATATAAACATCATGATTGTATCCTTTAGAATTTGTATAATTGTCTTTCTGTTTATATGTACCTTGTGTGATGTCACACTCTTTGTTTGTATCAATGTAAACCAGTGAAAATGGAATTTCCAATTGGACAATAAATTGCTATATCCTATATCCTATCCTAGTGGATTGACGTGTGTGATGCAAATATTCATCTTATTCTTATCTCGTACTTCTCCAATGCATGTTATCAATCCCATTTCTTCTATCATCGAACACAATAAAGATAGCAAAAAAGCAGGGATTGTGGGGCAGGGGAAAAGTGTGCCCCTCTTACAACGAAAGTAATAAAAACTTTTTTCAAGCCTGATGTCATGAAACACCTAGTACATGATGAAGGGTCCACTACAACTACCTTTTAAAGATTTTAAGTTGGAGACAGAGTTGCGATGTTTCCAAGATGTCTCCATGGTGACTCCTAGAGTCTAGCAAGGTCTCCAGGGAGCCGCAGGAAATCAAAACATGTTCATTTTGTTAACATTTGTTTCCAGTCTCCAGCCGGTCTCAGAAATGTCAACCCCCCCCCCGTTTCTTGGTTGTCACCTCGTCTGGAATGGTTGCATAGACCTCCCCTCGTGAGACCGCCAGACGGTCTAGACACAGTAACATCTCTTACTTACCAGGGAGAGGCCCTTTTTACACTAGATATCTAGTATTATATTTATAGTTTCGAATGCATCAAGTATACAAGTGTGCATGTCTTTCCCCAGTACTAAAAACTTCACATCTTCTTGACTTCAGGCCTAACATCCACGCAAACATCATCCAGCAGTTCAGCAGCAATGAACATGGCTACACGTATACCTAGATGTATGGTCATGGAATAAAAACCCAAACTCAAAGAGAAAATCTGTGTAAAGTAGATTAAAAAGTGAAGCTTGAAGTTTAAGTTCTTTGACTTAGATTAAGTGGGCTTAACTAAAAAAGAAAACTAAAAATAGTTTATAAAAAATAATCTAAAAATAGATCTATCTTGTAACTTCCATGATTTTATAGAATTAATACAATTAATGTAATTCACACATTACAATGATATTGGTTAGACAATGTCTACGTTAAAGTTTAAAAAAGCTCATACATGTAGACGTACAGCTATACAGCCAGTGCATGCAGTACATAGCCAGACCCCAGCCCAGCCAGCAGGCCAGGGGTACCGGCTGCGGCTTCTACCAAAATTGGCTATCCACATACCGCGCGATACCGGCGGCGTAAAAAAAATATATATATGATTAAAAAAATGTTATAAATATCATGACAATAACGTCTAAAACTGCATTAATAAGTTAACAGGATCTCTTTATCGATGTATTTACCTTCCACAAAAAGATGTCGTTCAACTTGTCGCTCACAATTGCTATCTTCGAGATACTGTCAAATTGAAATCAATCTTTCCTCGTCTAATGCATCCTCTTCCGGAAGTAAAGCACACAAATAATTCCTGTAACAAAATGGCCGCAACCAAACTTCCAAGGCAAAGAGCTCAATAAATGAATGGGTGCCCGTCTTGTGAGCGGTTTTTTACAGTTCTGCATCAATCGTTGTCATTCCAGTATGCCAGTCCGAGTATGATAACATTAAAATTCCACATACGGCGCATTAATGTTTACCTAAAGCTCAAAATCAGCCTAAATTTGGTTCTTTGTCGATAAGATTACACCTCGGACGTTAACACATGCATACTGGCTGAGCAGCCGGTCCTTTCGGCTGGTACGGTCGTAGCATTTCGTACAGTGCAAGCTAAGTGGGGATCGTGAGATTGTGTAGACTGTACTCCATACTCTAGCAAAGTATATCACGATCAGCATCAATAACATTTCCAGAGAAGTGATTGTAGCCCGTCTGTTGTGTTACTTTCGAGAGCCCTTGCTATTTTTGCATTGATTTGTATTATTTTGTATCATACAAAATACAGACCGCCATGCAATTGAATAATTTCTTTTAATGAAAATATGGAAACTAAGTAGAAATAAAGATAAAACAAACAAGTTCAATGTTATCGAAATACAAGAACAAACAGATCTGCAAAATTGAGATGTCTTGGGATTTTCGTTCAATCCGGTATGTAGTTCATTTTTCATTATCGCTCATTTCAGGCATGCATCCATCCAAGTCCATTCATTTTTCTATTGAAAGATAAAAAAAAATAGAATGATAGATCGATGTACCCATTAATGCATATTCTATTCATTCATTCATTCATTCATTCATTCATTCATTCATTCATTCATTCATTTATACATTCATTCATTCGTTTATTTATTTATTTATTTATTTATTCATTCATTCATTCATTCATTCATTCATTTATTCATTTATTCATTCATTCATTCATTTGGTTTAGTAATCCATTCATTCGTGCATCATCTACAAGTATTTTCAAGGATGCGCATGCGGTATCAAGATACGGGCTGTGAGGTGTATGGACAACAACTGTGTCTGGTACATAAGACATAATATTCCCTAATCCTACCCTAGATCCTCCCCCAGAGGAGCCGTGACGTAACTAGTGCGTATAGTCTGTTTTACCATACATAATAATAATAATGATAATAATAATAATGATAATAATAATAGTAATGATACTACTACTACTACTAGTACTACTACTACTACTACTACTACTACTACTACTACTACTACTACTACTACTACTACTACTACTACTACTACTAACTACTACTACTACTACTACTACTACTACTACTACTACTACTACTACTACTACTACTACTACTACTACTACTACTACTACTAATAATAATAATAATAATAGCGCCGTTCTTGTATAGCGCATGATACCCTTGACAGGGACTCTATGCGCTTAGAAAAGAGGAAAATAAGATAAGAAGGAAATGGGACCTAAAGATGCTGCATCTGGGTAAAAAAAAATCTAATGACTACTTACTAATTACTAAAAATACACAATCATATATTATTATTGCAATTGCTAATTACTACTGAAAAGGTGGGTTTTGAGTGAGGGTTTGAACTTTTCCAATGTGTCAGCATAAATTGTTTGATATGAGTTGGGATTGGGTTCCAATGTGCTGGTGGCTGGTGCTGCATGACAAAAACTATGTTTACCATAGTAAATTGGTAGCGATACCGGGTACTACAAATAAATATTTTGGGCGTGATCTCAGATTTCTGCCAGGTTCATATTTGGTAAGGAGATCAGCCAGATAATGCTGGAGCTAAATTATCAAAGCATTGACAAATTAATAGGATTTTAAATATTATTCGTTTATGTACAGGCAACAAGTGAAGGGCTTGCAAAATGACGTAGTGCTGGTAGTTAACATACTGGGTTGTGTCCATGCGCCTCGCAGCCTAGTACCTAGGCTAGGGGTGTCTTCAAGCCAGTCAGTTATGAACGCAATATCAGAGGGGCTTGAAGATCTCAGGATCAGGAAATCCTCTCAGAAATAAGACTATGCCATTTTAGGTGGTCTGTCGTAATCGACAGATCATCTCTTAATTTCGTTTGTTTTATATTCCATGCCCCCCTCCAACACACACACACACACTTTTTTGTGTCATGTATCTCAACAATACACGTGTTATGTTTCATTAAAAAACATATAGGCCTATAAATAGTGGTAGTAAGTTACGAAATGTGATTGGCTAGATTGGCACCACGTGACCTCAAAAAGTTATAGGTACAGATGTGCACTATAACTTTCGATCTTTGGAGGGTACAACCCGAGCTAAATTATTTTTTAAAAAGATGTTTGTTGTTTTTCTCTCAAATTGAATTAATGCAATACAGGTCACAAAGTAACATTAATAAAAAAAAATACTTCGAACAAATTTATTACTTCTTTCATTTCCGATCGCAGATAGCAATACAAATTTACGTGATTTAACCCTTGTTGCAGACAACAAAATTTTGATTATCGATGTATATCGTAGGTAAAAGTTATCGGACACTTTTTCTGTCAATGTCATGTAAAAATCATGAAGGGGGGCTTATATCGAGGGATATTTTTTATTATCGTAAATAGTGAACGTTCTATCATATAACATTACTGGAGTATATGAGCTCCACAATTGTCCCTCGTTCAGATCTATTTCACCTGCACTCAGGATAATTTTACATCAACGAGCATTTGAATGAAAATCTTTTACCGTATGTAGCACCGCAAGGTCATGGCATGACCATGACGTCATCAACGAGCATTTGAATGAAAATCTATTACCGTTTGTAGATCTAGAACTTATTTATATGTAATGAAATTTAACATACATAAAATTATAAATGACAAGACAATTCTTGATTTCATTGAAAATCGGAGAGTATGTCCTTTCCACACTAATCTTGCTGTCCCCGTACAAGGTGGGGAAAGGGTGTAGGCTTTGTTGCCAGACATAGTTGTTATAGACTTGGTTGTGTCCTTGCACAACACAGCCTAGAACCTAGGCTACGATCCAACTCACTGCATACACATGTTGTGTATGCGGATACGCAACTTTCAATACTTTCAATACGCAATTTTCGATGCAGCCCATTGCTGCTCGGATCAAGATTTATTGGGTAAAATACGGGGGAATTCCCTCCAAAGAAATTTGAGATTATTCCGAGATTCTACGCATCTTTTTCGATTTTTAGTATAACGTGTTTTTTTTTTTTTGTAAAGAGATCTCATGCATGTTAATCTGGAATCTTTGACACTGAATAGCTGGGCATGCACAGTGGCCATGATAACATTTATTTTTTCTCAAGCCACCAGAAGAGGGTATTGGGGAAATGTTACGCACAATTTGTTAATCAGTGTCAATCAATAACCACACACATGAAGCAAAAACAAATGAAGAAACATGACCAATTACCTGATTATCAATATGATCTGATACACTCATTGCTTTGGGCCCGGTGATGTGATAATGTCCAAAAGTGAAAATATAACAAATAATTGCAGTCAGATTTATTAATACAATTTTAGCTTAAATCGAATTGTGACTTGAATAAAAAAAAACCTAAGTGTCAAATGTTTGGGGTTTTTTTAATAGTAGTATGCCTAACAATAACAAAGGTCTCAAAAAACGGAAAGTTTGTTGCCCTCAAATGATGCACATTTTGTGTAACTAGTGATTTAATCATAAATCCCCAAAATTTTCAACCTGAAGATTTAAGAATTTGTAATTTATTGACTAATTAATTCAAATATGTGTATCATTCGAGAGCAAATAACTTTCAGAAAGTCTCTAAAATGGAGGATTCATGAATTTAAGACCATTGGCAGGAAGATTGCTCACGATCACCTTTGTGAAGGCTGTTTATCTTCCTAGTACAGTTTATTCCCTTTAAAGAAAATGGAAGAGTGAAAGCGAAGAGAGGGAAATGTAGCGAATAACAAACAGTGGATAGATTGTTGCTCCGCAGAGAGCCAAGCAAGACCAGAAGGTGGTGGTGCATAGTGCCCTGTATAGGGACACTAGTGGTGCAATAAGTCTAGCGCCACCTTGTGTCCGGTCTTATACTTGCGTTCGGACCTTATTCACTGAACTTTGTGCCAAAACAATAACTGTAGTACAATTAAAAAATCTTGGAACAATCTTGGAACAAAAGACTCAAAAGAAACAATTATGATAATGACGCCTATACATATCATGCGACGTTTTGGCTTGTGATGGAAGGACGATCTTCAATCTTGCGCTCTCTCTCTCTCTCTCTCTCTTATCTTATCGTAGGATTTTCTTACGCACACTTGTATGACTGCCAGTGGCGTAGGCAGGTTCGTACACCTGGGGGGGATGGCTGGGCTGCCAACGTTCGAGAGGGCACGAAAGCGCCCGAGCGAGGGAGGGTGTGGGTGTCCCCCCCCCCTCCCACGGTAGGGAGCTTTTGCAATTTTGAACTTGAAATCATGCAATCTGATGCATACTTAATCAGGTAACATAACACACACAAGCGTGCACGCGCACACACATACATACACACACACACACACACACACACACACACACACACACACACACACACACACACACACACACACACACACACACACACACACACACACACACACACACACACACACACACACACACACATACTATGCCTTAAATGGACAGTCATAGTTTCGAAAAGATCTACACACCGTGGCATACGAGTACAGAATGAACTGACACATATTGCAGGGAGGGTTCGCGATGGATCCAGGGGTAGTTTGGGTACCATTTTGGCTTGAATCAAAATTTTCTGCGGTTGAGTTTCGAGTACTGGAATGGAAGGAGTTAATTGGGGCTAACCCAGTCGTTAAAACCTCCATCAGTTTCATCATCATTTTTCGCCTCAGATGCTTCATGACCCTCAACGGCACTTTCTTCTGGTTCAACTTCCGGAAGAACAGGCCTATCTCCGACATCATCCGATTTTGACGTAGACGGCTGTTCGTCATCATGTTCTTCTTTCTCATTATGCTTGAAAAAGAAGTGATCTTTGATGTTTTCAACTTATTATTATGAGCCATCCTAGAATCCGAAAATCAATTCACGCTGTGAATTATGTAAGGGACACGCTCACGAAAGCGCCCGAGCGAGGGAGCGAAGCGACCGAGCCGGGGGGAGGGGAGGATGTGGGAGAGGGGTGTCCCCCCTCCCACGGTAGGGAGCTTTTGCAATTTTGAACTTGAAATCGTGCAATCTGATGCATACTAAATGAAGTAAAATAACACACACAAACGTGCACGCAGACACACACATACTCTCTCTCACACACACACACACACACACACACACACACACACACACACACATACACACACATACATTGCACTATGCCTTAAATGGACAGTCATAGTTTCGACGAGATCTAGCCCCCCCCCCCCCCCCTAAGCAAAATAGCATAACTTTTTATCGAAGCGGTTTTGGGCAAAATAATTTGCAGGATTGCTCCTTAATTTATTGACTAACCTCTGTGTGAAAAATTACATTAATCCAATTAGTCATGCACGAGTCGGCAAGTTTTAAAGGCAAAAATGTAAATTTTTCAAAAATCACAAGGGTAATTGTTTATGCCGTTTTAACAGTACATTTTGGCATTTCTTTATTTTGTGCGATTTTTAAAGTGTATTCACTCAACCATGACACGGAAATGACTTCCAATGTTTACATAGCAAGTCACGTTACATCTTTGTCAAAATATCCAGTTGAATTTTTTTTTACAAAAATAAAGGGTTTTTAAAAGTTTCAAACTCCAGAGGGAGGAGTATTTTTTAAACGGGTTAAATGGATTAAATGTCGGGATAGGTGTAGGTGCATCGAGAGATGGATGATAAACAATGAAAGGACATAAGTTATGCACCAGAAATAGAATTCATCAAGAATATATATGACAGAAAACCCCAAATTACCCTTGTGACTTTTGAAAAGTTACATTTTTGCCTCTTAAATTTGCACACTCACGCATGACTTATTGGATATTTGGATTAATGTGATTTTCACACAGAAGTTAGTCAATAAGGTGAGAAACATCCCTGCCAAATCATTTTGCCCAAAACCTCTTTGATAAGAAGTTATGCTATTTTGCTTAGTGAAGACAAACCACAAGATAACCACAAAATACTTACTGTCTGAATAGGCTTTCACCATGTGAATGCGGCTAATACCAATAAACACGATTACAATAATAGTGAGGATTAATATCAACATGATAAATATCATTATTAATATTATAATTGCTATCATTATTATTTTTACTATTATTATCATTATTAGGTAAGCAAATATATTCCCCCAAACGTGGGGGGATGATTGTACATACCATCCGCACCACCTTGTGAAGTGGGAGGGATGCATCCCCCTCATCCCCCCCCCGTTGTCTACGCCCCTGATGACTGCCCCCCCCCCCACTCTCCCTGTTTACCCTTCCCCCTCCCATTCGTTCTTAATTATTTTATCCCCTAATCTCTCCTCCCCCTCTCTCTCTCTGTCTTACTCTCTCTCTCTCTCTCTCTCTCTTACTCTCTCTCTCTCTCTCTCTCTCTCTCTCTCTCTCTCTCTCTCTCTCTCTCTCTCTCTCTCTCTCTCTCTCAGGCTCTTTCCCGTATTTACCTCGTGTTAATTCGCGTTGCCAACTCCACTTCAAATGTTTGTAGCGTTTAAACCTGACCAACAATTTTATTTTCATTCACTATTCATTTGTGACAGAGGACGCAGTTTCACTGAAAGGTCTTCCGTATGTCTTTGTACATATTTATATCATCAATTATATTTACAGCAATTGCATGATTAATAATAATGACATATTCATAAACATTTACACCAAGCACATTTATGATAAAAACCCGATATAGGTGCGTGTCAAGTGTAACTAGAAAACTCATAAATAATAAAACGTTATATCCCCAACAATATTGTTTTCTTAAAAAACCAGTTTTACCAGTTTTACCATTGAATACATAATTCCTATTTTTGAATACAAAATTGGCAGTGATGTTGGCAGAATCATTTTCATCATTATTTTACCACATACAATAAACAATGACTGGTTATACGGTAATACTTACTCCGAAGGCACTTGTTTAAGAACTACATTTCTACTTGTTGTTGGAGTCAGAATAATAAAGATCATTGCTTTGAGGTTATACGTCGCCCTCTACGTGCAGTTACCTCAAGTGTAATACGCGCATTGCATGCTGGTCCAGTTCCAAGTAACCACCACCATTTAATCATCTTAAAGATGGACGAGAAATAACATTTCGAATCACTTCACATCTTCGTTGAATAACATAGACATCACACAATGTAACACATTTTATAAATTGCATGACGAAAGAGCAGATGAACATCTTAAACACTTGAAAGGTATATAATCACCTGTTACGTCATACAGTTGGTTGTGCATATCATATTACATTGATATATTCCAACCAGAATACATTACAAACTCAATAATATTAATATTCTTTGGCATATCTAAATATATACATGTGATTTAATTCCACTGATAAAGTGTGTAGGCTTATACTGGAGACGACAGAGCACAGAGTTAAACATCTCAATCATTTTGTTAGCCATTTCTGCATGTTTATCGAATGTCCTTTTCAAAACATTGCACTTTTCATCATTTTCTGGTACTCCCCTTGTACTTAAGTTTTATGATCACGTGACCACTAGGTTGCAAATATTTTTTGGTTAATCTGTTCAGGTATTCAGACAATAACATTGAATGAGCGTGAGATTTTACAGAGTGACTGCAATCGATGCAGTGAGATATAGTCCGTTCTAAGCGTTTAGCTTGCAAGAACTAATGCAGTCACGTAGGCCAGTTGATCGAAGGCTCCACTGTCGTACAAATACCAAAAGCTGGTTTCTTGTACGAATAAGTTGGCTACCGAAATGCGAGCCTTTATTTCTTCAAAATGTACAGTTATTCAGCAACTAATTTTGCAGAAAATGACAGGCACGGGTGGTTTGTGGTATGCGCTCTTTTAATGATTTTACATGCATATTCAAGTGATATCATACATATTCTTATATCAAACGTCTCACCTGACAAACTTTATTTTATAAAAACAGCAATACAGACACACACACAAATAAAAAAAAGACCACGCACACACACAGACAGGCACACACATATACACACACGAGCACTGAAAGTGATAAGAGTTCTTTAAAGACATCTTTTCAAGAAAACTGGTCTTTCTATCATGTCTATTCCAGCGTTAAGACGACATCTCTCCGTGGTCTCGTCTCCCACCTCGCTCTGACGTCACAGTCACGTGACCGTTGGACAGGTCGTGCGCTGAGTGACCGAGGTAGTTTGAGAGTCTGTCTGAGACATCGTGCTGTGCAGCGGCGCTCTAGACGCGCCTCCTTCTTTCTTAACTTATCCACTTTTCCTGCGATTCAAGAAAGAAAAGGAAACGAAACCAGTAATAGATTGTGTAAGTTAGTGAGTGGATGAGGTTTCTCATGAAGCGGATCATTTGGCACGTCTGGCACGCATGAAGCAAACTTTCTCCATATGCAGAGAGTTTTAGATTCCATGTACTGTGACTGCGACTGTGACTGAGACTGTGATTGTGACTGTGTCTGTGATTGTGACTGTGACTGTGACTGTGATTGTGGCAGTGACTGACTGTGACTGTGACTGAGACTGTGATTGTGTCTGTGATTGTGGCAGTGACTGACTGTGACTGTGACTGACTGTGACTGACTGTGACTGTAACTGTGACTGTGATTGTGACTGTGACTGTGACTGAGACTGTGACTGTGACTGTGACTGGCAACTGCTCTTGAGAGTAATTTGATTTATATGCCATTTCGATATGACATTCCACGTGACAGTCCCGGTCATAATCATGGTCTTCTAAAACTCTTTTTCATTTGAAAGAAGCGCCTCGAGTTCGAGCTCTTGCTTGGATCGGTTGTTTTACTTCATCCGTAGCTTGGTTTACAGGTGCACACATAACGCGATCATTTGAAAGGGTTGCAGTGACAGCGTTTGCAAGTATTGCTTATCTACATTTATTTGCATTTGTTTAATCTTAATTCAGTACGTCTTCCCCATAACTCAAAACAGAAATTGAGGGCGTACCTCTGAGACTAATGACTTTATCATTCTTCTATATCGTCAGTTCACCCCGTATTTGGACGAGCCGAAATAGGACTCGAGGATGATGAGTCTACTACAGCCAGACAATTATAGTTAGTTTGGTTTATAAATGCCCAATAGACTGGAAGCCATGCCAATCTACGGTAAGAGAGGAGGGTCACTTCAGTGGCCAATGCTGCCGTACTCTGACAAAAGGAAGCAACTTACAAAAGAGACTTTTCTTGTAAATGAGCAAAATGTGTCTTTCACTTGCATTGGCATCAGTGCAAAACCACATCGTGTTAGATTGAATATCTTGTAGCAAGATGAATCTTTCTTGTCCAGATTTTGGCCGTATGTAGGGAATGCTGAGTACAATCTAAGAGTACAAATAACTCAGATTTGAGTGATTTGTCACTTGCTCCCTTTTGTCAGAGTAGGGCAGAATGGTGGGGGTGTACTCACTCGATGTCGTAGCTCCTATGAGCTGGAATCTGCCTTCTGTGTTGTCACCTTGCGTCCTCTCAAACTGATCTGATGGTATCGTCTCAATAAGAAAAGTATTGATTTCACCTGAAATAAATGATTGAAATACATGTATAATGTTAAGTAACATTTCAAGCAATGTTACTTTTAGCGTTATACGACAGCTTCATATGCAATCATTATCGTAACTATCAGATATACAACCAATTACCTTTGAATATTTCACTTTCACAAGCTATCTACACGAATAATTACTATAAAATTACAATATTATGAAAAATGCTGTCTCATACCATTTTGTCTTTGAACTTATTTTGAGAATGTGGGAACAAATTTACGTAATATGCACATCTAAATGCTAGATAAACTTCGATCTGGGAAGTTATGCCTCGTTTATAAATAAGAAAATATCATGTTTGGGTTTTGAGTGTTTGATGCAAAAAATGGTTGAAGAAAAGGTTGAGAACAAGAGGAGGATGAAGAAGAATAACAAGGGACAAGGGAGAAGTTAAAAAAAAAGAGAATTAGTAGTATAAGGTCAGAACAAAAGAAAATAAATAAGAGAAATATAGGACAATCGGGAAAGGAAGGCTTAGAGCACGAATATGACAAAAAGAGAAAAAGCTGAAGAAGGCACATACTACAATGAAGAGGATAAAATAGACGAACTACATAACAAAGAAAAAAAGAGAGAAGAATACAAAAAAAGGAAGAACAACATTATGTAAAAGTAGGAGAGAGCAAAGAAGACAAAGAAAGAGCAAGGGAGGAGCAAAGATTAAGAAAAATTAGAAGATAGCAAAGAAGAGGAATTTGCAGAAACAAAGGGTGAACAGAAGGAAGATGATTAAGTAAAAGTAGAGAACAGCGACAAAGAAGAAGAAGGTAAAGATAAACTAAAGATACAAAAGCAGGAAAAATATCTTACATCGGAATATTTAATATATTTACCTGCAACAAACTCCCATTTCCTGAGTTCCACCGTGCTGCTAGGGAGGTGCTCGAGAGCGTACATGAAGATTTGGGTGTGGTCGCCGCCCTCCACAAGAATGGGCTGGTATTGGTACAGCAGCACGCTCTCTTTACCCCTCAGGCACAGCGGCGGGGCCGGCGTCGGTGATATGTCAGACGTATCTGGGGAAATGTAAGTGAGGTATCCATTATTTGAATGAATTTGTTGTGAGACTAATTCATTTTGATACATGCGAGTATTTTTTTTTAAAATCATTTCAATATCATATGTTATGGAAAGGTCCTCACCTTTTAAAAGTGAGTAAAATTCGGAATTTAGACATGTAAGCCTGAAATATTTCCAAAGTGTAATCTTACCATTTTGGTCTAGTCAGCATTGGCTAGTAGCCAGGATTATTGTGCAAAAGTTAAAAGAAGGAACGTATACCATGACATCTAAATACAACAAAAAAAGTAAGTTCCCCCAAGCAAAATAGCATAACTTTTTATCGACATGATCGAAGAGATTTTGGGCAAAATAATTTGGCAGGATTGTTTCTCAACTTATTGGCTAACTTCTGTGTGAAAAATTACATTAATAGTAAGGTAGTCATGCATGAGTGGGCAAATTTTAAAGCAAAAATGTCACTTTTCAAAAGTCACAAGGGTAATTTTGAGATTCTGTCATATGAATTTGTGATGAATTCCATTTCTGGTGCATAATTTATGTCATTTCATTGATTTTTTATCCATCTTTCGATGCACTTACACTTATCCCGACACTTAACCCATTGTTCCGGTCGAGTGAGCACCGTTTAACAAATACTCATCCCTCCTGAGTTTGACACATTTAAAAACCCTTTATTTTTGTGAAAGAAATAAAAATCTGGATATTTTGACAAAAATGAAACATGACCTCTTATGTAAACATAAGTGAATACACGTAAAAAATCGCACAAAAAACTACCAAAATGTACTGTTAAAACGGCATTAACAATTACACTTGTGACTTTTGAAAAATGACATTTCTGCCTTTGAAATGTTAACAGATAATTTAAGAAACAATACTTTTTTGTGTTTATAAACCTTCAATGCAATATTTGCATAGTCATTCTCATTTTTGTTTGGCCAAAGTAGGTTAACACTATACGGGCCATTGGGTCATTTTTTTGCACTGGAGACACACACCATGGGGCATGATGTGTGGAGTCTGGCAGTGAATGTCTTGTACATGTATTGTTATGGCCTCCCTACCTGTACAGACTTTACAGCACTGGTCGGGCACATGCCGCGGGTTACGACATGGTAGCTCATCGTCCGCAGGACAGACGACGCGTTCACAACTCGTATCTCCATCCTGCAAAAACAACATTCAATGATTTCGACACTTTATTCATGTATCAATTCGTTACTCTTCTCAAAGGTAGCCCTGTTACAACCGGTAATGCTGCAACGAGGCATGATGGTACTATATAGAGTGTATGAAATCACGATTGATGTTCGGAAAACAATGAATGCGTTTTCAGCCACTGAAGAAAACGCTGCAGAAAACTTATCGTCATTCACTGTAGAGATACAATATACTTTCGATACTGGCTGAAAAATGGTAAAATAAATGAACTTCCAAAAGACAATCAATTTACATTAATTCCCCGTGCATTCAATGTACCAACATCACCATTTTGGCAAACACCATGCGTGGCAGGTGTTGGGATAGAATCGTCACCCTCGCGATCGAGAGTCAGAGTCTTAGAGGAACGAACCACTGCACCATGCTGCTTCCGCAAGATCTTTAACACTTTAAGTTCCATGCTTGCATGTTATCACCAACAATGCACATAAATCCCAATTATCCTAATTGAATATTCAATTGAATATTCAAATCAATATTCATTATTCAAATACATTTTGTTGAAAAAGAAAAGGAATGTCTCAGCAACTGCCTATTCTTCAGGTTATCGATTGACCTAAAGAATAAATTGCTGGCATCTTTGACATTCTTTTTTCGACAACCAATAATTAAATATTCAATTGAATATTCAATATTCAACCTCTTGCAAAATTGGAAGGTTAATTCCTGCGCAGCCTAATCTTCATACCATTTACAAAAGTGAGTAGTCCTTATTCAAGCAAGAATTATTTTTGGACGTTTTGGTGTCAGATGAAAGTTGAGCCCATAAGCTATCTTTATATATACATGTATACCCTTTCCCCCCTCAGAATCGTACTTTTTTTTTTTTTTTATCTGGCCGCCATTTCAAAAGCGTATTTTTTTTGGAGACCCACGGTATAATCAAGCACGGGAAGGGTTAACGTTAGAACTCACCTGGCAGCGGCAGAGCACGCAGTCCTGTCGGCCGAAAGGGAAGAGGATGGGGTGCCACGTTTCACCCGACCGAAACGTGTCTCCGTTCGACTCGCATGATGCTGTGAGGGGGTAGTAGGGAACGGGGGGGGGGGGGGGGGGGGGAGGGGGCGACACAGAAAGGATTTATAAATAACACTTTCAAAACTCAATTAAATGAAGGGAGAAATCAGAGATAAAAATGTACATTCAGAACAAAATAGTGACAGGGATTATGAATACAAATCGATTAGAAAAAATATGTTCTTTTGGTTTCCTTCATCCATGTTTCCTCTAAAAAAAAAATCATGATAAAGTCGAAGAGGAATGCCGTTTGAGAATACGTGCAGTGCACACTTTTATTTCTAAGCTTTTCCCAGAATAGAAACAAAAATGATCGCGTACATTTCCGGTATATGGAATCTGAAATTCAAGGGATAATGCCGTGGAATGCATGGGTCATCGACGTACATCTCATTCCCCCCCCCCCCCTCTCTCTCTCTCTCTCTCTCTCTCTCCCTCTCTCTCTCTCTCTCTCTCTCTCTCTCTCTCTCTCTCTCTCTCTATCTCTCTCCTCTTGTACCCCTCTTTCCAATTATCTTCTTCTCACCCGCTTCTCACTTTCCCTTCCTCCTCTGACATCTCGCCACCCCTCTCTCTCTCTCCATCTCTCCCTCTTTCTTATTTTGGTCTTTCCATGGATCACGTGATCCAGACATGGATAAAGCGCGGGAAATCCAGTCTATCTACACCTCGACTGGTGCCAGTAACCACAAAACTGTGCCCACGACTACAAGTATGTTTAACCCAAAAGTCTGAAGGCAGGAGATCGCAGGGTGAACACGCGTGAGGTGCAACTAGTTTTCATCGCGAGAAACGAAAACCTTGGCAAACAAGATCCCTCAGGGGACCAATTCTTAGCACAAGGCATGCTAATCAATGAAGATTTCTTATGTGATGTAAAATCGATAGAAATAAAAGTGTCAGTGGAACACTGAGAGGTTGCACCTCGAAATAGAAATATGACAAGACCAACCTTCTTTTACCATGTTGCAAACTTCAGTCAGTGTGATGGAAAGAAAGCCAAAAATGGAATCCACATGTTCTAGTGATTTAAGCCGAATCCAAAAGATCCTACTCTTCGCCTTCCGCTATTTGTCCAAGATCATTTGACGATCATTTGAAAATGTGTTTCTGATCTGTTCATAAGCCGAGTTGATAGCAATACAAAGGCGCAGCTATGATTTACTAGCCTAGCTTCCAGGCTGGGAAAATATATTATTTCTTCTGCACCGATTTGATTTATAGGTTTGGACACATACAAATACCATACAATTTGACGTAGCTCTTGCGAGGGAAAAAAGTCTGTGTGTTCAGGCTTGCCGCGGATTGGAACATGGAAGAAGTCTTCCTCACTCCACTGGCTGAAACCTAGACTACTATTGCTGTGGTCGTGATCATGCTAGGCAGACGTTTCCGGAAATGAGTGACGCACATGAGCAGTTTAGATTTTTTGGATAAATTGTGTTCTTTCTTGAAAATGAGTATCCTGTCACTGATTCCACTGACACAGCAGAACGGGCATTTGGCGAGTAGAACCATCATGTATGTTACCGTGGTAACCGCATGATATTTTTTCATTGCATCTAAGAATCTCGTTTTCATTGCATTCGTTGCACTGTAGTGAATAACATAACTAAAATCAATATAACATAAACGCAATACCTAAATGAATCCGACACACGGTTTGCAAAGGGAACCTGGCAACGAATCTAACCTAGTTGAGCTTCCCGGTCGTCCACCGTTCCGTCTGTGACATCAACTCCGGTGAGGGGGACTGATGGGAAGTTATCGATGAGGGGAAGGTTATGGGTTTGAAGGAGGACGTTAGGGTTGCTCGCTGATTGCTGGTCCAGGCCGTTCGAACCGGCATCCTCTGGTTCAGGTGCCTGCTGGCTCGCCGTTGTCTCGTCTGGGGTTATATAATAGGGGGGTAACGATGTTACGTTTATCAAATACTAGCAGGTGGAAGCATGGATGTTTTGTATGGAATAAATGTAATAATGTGGGGCATTGGTGCTTCGTGATGTACTTGCTGGGTCATACAGTTGAGGCCAAAAATTCACATACACCCATGGAATTCAGTGATATTTATTCACTTGCCAAACATCGTAAAATTTATTACATCTTCAGAAATACAAATACTACAATGACGAATTTGGTATAAAATGAAAGAGCGCATTAAGCTCTTTCACGTGAGTGGGATGCCGTGGGGATTAAATCATATTTCAGGTGGAATTTTCTTTGAAGAAAAAGAAGTAATATTCGTGCCAAATGCATTCTATTGTTTGTTATTATGTTTTCAAACATCGTTTCATAGAGATATATAAACGGCAAGTCAATGATTTATATTACAATTTCTATCATGATATGTCACCACTGAACAAAAAGGTGTAATCTGAAATGTTTATGTTGAGTGGTAATTAGGAAAAATGTGAAATGTTTTTGTCAAGTTGTTATTTTTAATTTGTCTATAATATGAATTTTTTGGGTGTAAATATTATCTAAATATTTTTCAGCTCCTGATGAAAAAAGCAATGTGATGAAGGGGAATGGCATACTCATTTATTTGATATCAAATTCGTCATGATAGCTAAATATTATGTAAGATACAGTAAATTTTATGATGTTTGGCAAGTGTCAATTGTTCTTTGAATTTCCTAGGTGTATGTAAACTTCTGGCTTCATCCGTACATGTTTCACTTTGTAATAAGCATGCTGGATGGGGCGTGGATTATTCGTTTATAACATAGAGGAGATTAATCATTATCACGACCTGAAGTATAGTGGGAATTTTTACTAATAAGAATAAGCAGATACGAGTGACGATTACGATGAAAATGACGATCATCATTGTCAACCTTATACATGTAGTCTCTTTTTCATTATTATCACATTCAACTGTTCAAGCTTAGCAACAACAACATAAGAATAAAATAAACAATATTATTGTATTAAGGGTGTTACAGAATGTGTCTTATTGTGGCTATACATTTTCGTAATATAAATTTTGAATTTGAATGACACTGTCTTTTATACGCTATATTATGTATGTCATTTGTCAAAACTGACGTTTTATGTCACCAGGAACGTGTTAGAACTGGAGTCAGCAAGAAGAGTAATTTATTCCTACACCAGTCGTGTTCATTGATAGCACAATAGCATATTTGACGAGTTTGGTTCAGTGATGACCGCCGCCAAATATGCAAGACAAATTTTGGATGCATTTAGAAGAATATATTCTATATGCGCAGAAGATTTCATAACCACTTCATGTACTGAAGTGCATGTGCAGTAGTAGTACATTTAATAATGATACGATTCTGTGAATTTCAAATAATATTGTTGTTTCGTTTTTGTGATAAATTGAGAATACTGTAGAAAACATGTCAGAAAAATGCCTCCATATCGCACATTGGGCAGTGATAATTCCTTACAAATATCTTGTAAAACGTTTATTGAGTGTTCCACCTTCCATGGAAACAACTTCAATTTCGTGTCCGGAGGTGTTCGAAAAAGTTACGGACCAAATTCTGTCTTCAATTTTATCAAAATTTCCCTTTGCTCACCCCAAACTAATTCTCAGTGTGTGTAAAGAGATCAGCTTTTAACTCCCAGCGAAGGCTGAACGGTTGACATATTTATCAAACCAGATTTTCTTTTGTTAATCAGAGGAAGGCACTGCCTAATTAGAAATACGGCGTATTGTTTAAAACACCTGAATGTCTTGAATTTTTATGCGACGGTGGTCATCATAGCTCAAAGGAAGTCTATCCGAGCGCAGTCCATCCATGATAGGTCCATGATGTCACTGTCTGTGTTTATCATAATAATTGTGTAGATCCTACTACCTGTAGAATCTGACAACAGCTACAGTCTGTTCTATAATTACACACATTATTTCGTTTGTCTTCCCTCTGACTCCCAAAACAAAAAACACAATAATACACTTCAATTATTGTGGGATAGCCTGACAACGACTACTGGGAGCCGGCCTTTTATTGGTATGAATGCTTAACAAACATTTCTTCACATTTCCTTCAGGAAATCGGACCGAGCATGATCCAGGATAAAAAACCAGAGATAAAACTCGACGAGAATAAAAACTCTGGAAAACCTTGGAATCATGTCAGAGCATAAAACAACGCACTTTCATTGCAAATAAAAGTTGGCTCGTTGAAAGTTCAAGCTAGAATGATTCAATTACCTACTAATTGATGCCACGTACCCCCGTACGTGCCCTGGTCACCGTGGCTGAATTAGCTCGCACACCTGTACGAGCTGCCTATGCAAATTACATTCCATCGGGGCAACGGCCCCGTACCCAACATAAGTATGCATTCATTAACGATACAAACAACATTTGTCTGCTATACAATCGTACCGCAGACAAATAACATTCCGTGCACATACCTTCATAGAGGCAGACGGGACAGCACGAATCAGGGAACATGACTTGTTCGTTCTCGGGGCAAGACAGCGGCAAGCACGTCTTTAAGGCGCAGTATATTCTTCCCAGCTGTAAATAGAGCAACAACAAAAAAATGTATCTAATGACACAAAGTTATCATAAGGTTAGCATTAAAAATTCGTGACATAATCAATTTGTGTTACATAAATAATTAAAAGTGCTATATCCGAACCGTCCTAGAAAACCTAAACATGTTACTGTGATGACACCATATACCTACATAGATTACCATGGTTACTCGGTCATGGCATACATGGGCAAACTGTGGGGATGTAAAGAAGTGTTGCCTACCCGTTTCGGCATGTTCGGGTAGGATATTTGGCCCGTCGGTGTGAGCACTACGATTGCCATGATCATGATACACGATACATGTTTCTTGGTTCTAGTTTGGCGTGAGAGGAATGCAACTGTTGCATATGAAATATTATGTTAAAAACAATACTTTTCCTACTTCCACCAGTGGCCGAAATTCGACCACAATACGTCACGATTCGACATACCGTGCACCCGCATTGTACGCACTGGTCCTCCCGTCTTGAGTCAAAGATATCGTCAACGCTGAATAGATCACCGTGTTGGAATGCCTTCCCCTTGTACTCGCAGCCTAGGTGCAGAGGGTTCGCTTCTGACGTCACTGATGGCTCTTCAATGGCAGATTCGTCTGTTACCAAAATGATATGGAAGATTGAACGTAATAAATATGCTTTGATGAAGGTATGGTGCTATATTATTGTTGATATCATCGTCAAAATCGCGATACAGGTAATTATACTTACATGTGAAGTTTAAACCCCCTCCGATCCAGCCACCTATTCCATATTTCGACATATATCTGTATATTGGTACGTCTAACAACACCCATCCTCACCTGAGCAGACTGGGCAGCAGTGGCCGTGGACGCGCCTCGGAGACTGGCAGGCGGGCTCAGGGCACTCATCCCGGACACACGTTACATGGTCGTGCTCCACGCACGTACACGTTGTGCAGCGGTCGATACCGGTCGGAACGAGGAAGGGGTGCCATTTGTGACCCAGGTTGTACGTTTCACCGCCAAACGCACACGTTCCTGCAGAGCGGAAATATGACATTGTTGATGTTGATATTTCATTGTCAGTCGATGAACTTCAATAAATACAGATCAGTGATACAAAGTAAAAAGTAACAAAAAAAAGGTAAAACATATAGATAAATGCATGCATCAAGAACAGAACTTGGCCCTGCATTAGAAAGAGCTGCAATTGACCTGAA
This sequence comes from Arbacia lixula, assembly GCA_963669155.1. NCBI lineage: Eukaryota > Metazoa > Echinodermata > Echinoidea > Arbacioida > Arbaciidae > Arbacia > Arbacia lixula. The sequence continues at coordinate 17,422,294 of OZ022590.1, read as the reverse complement.
TCGATGGAAAGTCTAATTTCATATCTCTAATATGTACAGGGTTACGATTGATACGATTGATAACCATCGCAAGTCAAGTTGCAATCGATTGCAAATCTTTTAAGGCCAGGGCCATGTCGCGTAAAGGATTCTCAATGATTGAGAAGGGCCAAAGTGGGCAGTAAATCCTGATGGGACAAGAACAAACATTCTACAATCTCCAGCATATAGGGGAAAAATAAATACATGTATGTGATATGTACTGAGAAAGGGGAAATTATATCCAAATAAACACAACAAATAGGTAAGTCCTCTCCTAAGCAAAATAGCATAACTTTTTATCGAAGAGATTTTGGGCAAAATAATTTCGCAGGATTATTTCTTACCTTCTTGACTAACCTCTGTGTGAAAATCACAATAATCCCATTAATCATGCATGAGTGCGCAAATTTTCAAGGCAAAAATGTCACTTTTCAAAAGTCACAAGGGTAATTGTTTATGCCGTTTTAACAATAAATTTAGGTATTTTTTGTAAAATTTTTAAAGTGTTTTCACTCAACCATGACACGAAAAAGACTTTTTATGCTTACGTTACATGTCATGTTACATCTTTGTCAAAATATCCACAGTTTTATATTTTCACCAAAATAAAGGTAAAGGGTATGAATATTCGTTAAACGGTGCTCACTCAACCAGAACAATGGGTTTAGTGTCGGGGTAGGTATTAGTGCATCAAGAGATGGATGATAAACATTAAAAGGACATAAATTATGCACCTGAAATGAAATTCATCAAAAATTCATATGTCAAAATCCCCAAATTACCCTTGTGACTTTTGAAAATTGCCATTTTTGCCTTTAAAATTTGCCCACTCATGCATGACTAATTGGATTAATGTGATTTTCACACATAGGTTAGTCAATAAGTAAGAAACCGTCCTGCCAAATCATTATGCCCCAAACCTCGTCGATAAAAAAGTTATGCCATTTTGCTTAGGGGGAGGGGGGGCTTTTTTTTGTTGTGTTTAGATGTTCTCAACGTCGTGTTATTTAATTTATCACGCAGAATGCAGATTATGTGTAATCTCTCTCTGATTATGACCATGATCATCATCATCACCATGATCGCTACCATCAACGCCATAATATGAATCGTACATTATTCATTTCGTTATTGTCGTCATCATAAGAAGATAACTAAAGAGAGAGAGAGGAGGATGGAGAAAAGAGAGAAGAGGAGGAAAAGTCAAAGATAACAAAGAAAGAAAGGTAACAGATTAATGACTAACTTACAATAACGGGTTGTATGCGTATTAACATATGATATAGTGATATCCTCTTATAATTGTCCCATAAAAAACCGGCACTCTCACAAGCATGACAAGCACACCGAGTTTTTCTCCAGAGTAGATTGGTACCCTGATGAAAATAGATACGTCACATTCATTGGGAAAAGCTTTCCAAACCTTGACCATGGATGTGTTAGACAGGAGAAACAACTCGAGCATAATTTATTCAAATATCTGTATTGATATTTAAGCGTGCTAATGATTTTCCAAAGCATTCCACAATCACTACAATACTTTCATGTCCCATGCGCAACACCGACATTTAGCTGCTCTCAAATTGGAAAGAAATATTTTTAATTCCCTGTTTTGTCTATCGAAGCTGTGTTTCTTACAAAAATTTTTGTTGCAATTTTCAAGAAAGTTAAGGGCAACACCACTAAAGATCCTGTACTCGTTTTTTTTTTTTTAATACTTGTTGAATGATGCACAAACGGAGATATAAGATAATATTCCTACTTACACAATTAACAAATTTCTTCACTTTCCGGATTTTTCCGGAAATTCAATCGTTATCAAAATTATATCTTAAAGACAGCCCGTCCCTTTTTCAGATCAACACAAAACCATCAAAACATTAGCAAAATATATAGAGAAGTGTTAGCAAGCTGTATATTCATAATTTGAAACTGATACGTAGTGTAAAATTCAAATAATGCACGTAAACAACGTCTGATTAATAGTCTTTACCTCAGGCTCTTAGCTTTTTGTGTTGAAATATCTGCTTTATTGATTAATCTGTTTATTAAAGATTGTCCGTCCCTTTTGCAAGCTTAAAATTTGAAATCGTTTATCACGATCGTAAATTGAAGAAAGTGTGATTCAAGACCATTTCTAAGAATATAGCATGTTGAAGCTTTCTGTATATGTAAAAAATTTCAGCCGTTAAATTTCAAGCCGACTTTTTTCGTACCACGAAAAAAGTATTAGTCTTTGTTACAGTATCTATGCGGTTATTATGCGTGTGTGAAATCCTAATTTTATGAGTAACTACCAAACTTTGGAGATGATTCCTTCCATAGAACATTTTTTTTCATAATGCGTTTTATAATTTAATAAACAGATTAATCAATAAAGCAGATATTTCAACACAAACTGCTAAGAGCCTGAGGTAAAGACTATTAATCAGACGTTGTTTACGTGCATTATTTGAATTTTACACTACGTATCAGTTTCAAATTGTGAATATAGAGCTTGCTAACACTTCTCTATATGTTTTGCCAATGTTTCGATGGTTTTGTGGTGATCTGAAAAAGGGACTGGCTGTCTTTAAATCATGAAACGCATTATGAAAAAAAATGTTATATAGAAGGAATCATTTCCAAAGTTTGGTAATTACTCATGAAATTAGGACTTCACACATGCATAATAACCACACAGATACTGTAACAAAGACTAATATTTTTTTCGTAGTACGAAAAAAGTCGGTTTTAAATTTAACGCCTGAAATTTGTACATACACAGAAAGCTTTAACATGCTATATTCTTAGAAATGGTCTTGAATCACACTTTCTTCAATTTACGATCGTGATAGACGATTTCAAATTTTAAGCTTGCAAAAGGGATGGACAATCTTTAAGCTGTGTATTTTCATTAACAGAGTGTGCGTGCATTTGTGTGCAGCTGAGATATTTTACTAGGATTTTTTTTTTTTTTGTTCGCTGATGTTCTATTTGGCGCACAAGGGGTTTATGGGAATGGACGGGGTAAACCGTTCAAAGAAATGTATTTAGATTCTCCCATAAACAAGAAACACTTTCATTTTTCCCATTTGATACAAATTCGCCAAAACAGTTCTTGTCTCCTACTATAAATCATGGTCTTGAAATCAAAGTAACGCTTTTTGTTTTGAGTGCTCCTTCGCGGCGTCTGCCGGCATTCCACCGCGTCACTAGCGGACACTTGTCGGTCCACTTCTGGGCACCAACCTGCATGGCCAGCTCACGCCCCGGAGCCCGTCTAGTAGCACTGTCTCGCATTGCACCCACTTCGGCCGGGACCACCCGGACGACCTGCCCATCAAACGGCCAAATCTCCCTGCCACCAGCAGAGAATTGTCCTCTCGGAGCGGGGAGGTGTGCCGAGATTCAGGCCCATTGTGCGGTTGAAGAATAGCAACCACTTGTTGTGTATGACAAACGGCGACTTCTCCATTCTCAATGGCGAATTAGCGCCATTGTTCCGCGCGGCGTCTTAAACAACAGACGAGATGCATTCTTCATTTTCGCTGAAAGCTGTCCCGCGGTATTGTTGAGCGCGACATCTTCATGATCTTGGGTATATAGATGTCTTTACAAACGGCGTGTTTGCGTCGTTTGTAACTGATGCGCTGCTTTCAGGCAGGAGTGTAAATCGCTCTTGTCACTGCCGTCGGAGATTCAACTCGAGTGTTTGAAAGGATAATGAGGCTCCACGATCCCTACTTTCGCCCAACAAAAGCGACCCCAGAGAATGGGGTGAGTTACCCAATCGCTCAGCACCACATCGTAGGCTAGACTCAAGCGGGGAGGGGCCGGGCGGTTGTTTGACTGATTTCCTACGTCGGCTCCTGTAGCCGCCGCAGCAATAACTACACAGACTATTTAGGGTTCTTTTCTTTACTTTCTTTACTCCCCCTCTCTCTCTCTCTCTCTCTCTCTCTCTCTCTCTCTCTGGGTCTGTGAAGCCATCTCACCCCTAGCCTCTGATCTATTGTTCCATGGCACCCTCCTTATATTTGATGAATGGGTGATATTGATGTAATCTAGACCTGATGCCGAGACCGTGAGGGGAAAAAAAAGTAGCCTTGAAGCACAAGTCAAAACAACTCTGAGAAGACGACTGGTGCCCTACTGGTAAACTCCTGTCTCCTTTGAGAATACGAGCACGATGGAAGAGCCACGTCAAAATACATCACATCTTGCAACAAGAAACGCTCTTCAACATCTTCAAAGCAGCTCGCATTAACAACAACAAAAAAAAAAAAAAACATTTCGTCTCCTTTTTTTTTGCATCATTGTATTGACGAAATCCTTATTGACGAAATCCTGTTTGAATGTCCGAACGTCGCTACGAGCACTATTGAACATCTTGAAGAGGTTTCGTGTCGCCAGATCTTGGCCCTGTTGCATAAAACTTATAATTGATGGTAACTTTGCTACCAATGGCGATTTCGATGGAAACCTTGAATTTATTGGCTGTCAAGCGATGTTACCACAGCAGTTACCAGTGGTGGCAGCGTTGTCATTAATGGTAAGTTTTATGCAACGGGGTCAGATCTTGCAATAAGAAACGCTCTTCCACATCTGCAATGGTGCTTGCAGCGACGTTGAGACATTCAAAACATTAGTCATTTCAATGATGCAAAGGGAGAAGAACTACCCTTATCGAGCACGAGCAAACCTATGTGTAACAAACCTATGTGTTGTTTTTTATCTTGGTACTGAGAGAGTCAACCTCGGGATGAGAACTGAAATATAAACTTCATTTCTTTCGGCCACTTTTCACCTTTGCTCAATTACTTCGTATTGATAGTTCATATTACATGTAAGATTGTTTCTGATGTAATTTAGTATAAACATATTGATTTTAAATAACAACAGTTTTGTGAATTTCCGTTAAGTCAGGAAAATATTAGAAGAGCTGTGAAAAATGAAAAAAAAAAAAACACCATTCCATGAAATTGTAAGAGACGATCAGAAGACAATCACTTAAACAGCAGATAAAAGCTTTAGTCCTTGCAAGTGTTACTCTGAATTGGTAACCATCGAGACATCTAGATAAAGTAGATAGACTTTAAGAATTTTCAAATAAAAATTATTAAGCGAACAAGTAAGGACCAACACGAGTATTGGGGGCATCTCATGGCACAAGGAATGGATCCCCATAATAAGGGTCGTTGTTAAATAAATTAGAGTTTTAGCTGCAGATGCTGCGTCTATTTATGTATGTTTACAGATCTCACAAAAAATCGAATACCGAATGGCAAGTGAAGAGGAACGGAGGTCATATGGTCGATGTTGTGAGTAGATCACGCCAGAGGGTGGAGGAGGACCAAAAAGAAACATAGAGGAAGGAACGAAAGGCGGATAGGCATAATAGGGAAGAAATGGAAAGATGGAGGGGGGAAACGAAAGGTAGGGGAAGAAAAGGAAAGGCGGAGAAGGAGGAAGAGGAAAGAAAAAGAAAGATGTAGGAGGAAGGAAAAGAAATTTGGCGGGTAAAGGAAAAGACAGGCGGAGGGGAAAGAAAAAAAAACAAGGAAAAAATGGACAAGGAAAAAAAAAGAAGGGTGGAGGTGAGGTTAACAAAAAAAAAAGGGGGGGGGGGGTTACAACAGACATCTGGAGGGACGATAAGAAAAGGTTTGTTTTTGTGGCGTCTTGTTTTGACAGAAAAACACATAGAACTACAAGCAGAGCAAAGTGAAGATGATTATAGTACAAATCAAAGTAAACATGGTATACATGGTACAACAAGGTACATGGTCTTCATGAAAACATGTCTAGCCCATATACTAGCGGTTATGAATGTGTATATGTTCTTTCGTATTCCTCTTTGATCGACCCCTGATAATGTGATTAATGTTGATTGATATTAAGATTTTACATGCACACGCGCGCACATCCTGCATAAGCTACTGTATGCACCAAGACTAATAAACGAATACGACAGGTTTCTGAACGCAGTTGGTCGATGCGATACGTGGAGTTTCAGAAACAATACATGAAGTATTGATACATACTACATATGCACTCAGAATCTATACAGGGGGGGGGGGGGGGCGGGGGGGGGGTGCTTCCACGACAGCACTTTATGAAGATGCTGAGAAAGGTAGATAGCAAGAAACGGAGACAGTGTGTTGGTGTTGGGGAGAGAAAGAGAGAGGGAGACAGAGCGAGAGAGATAGGGGAAGATAAATATAATATTAAGAGAGAGAGAGAGAGGGGGGGGGGGGTCAAAGAGAGAGAGAGAGAGAGAGAGAGAGAGAGAGAGAGATAGAGAGAGAGAGAGAGAGAGGGAGAAGGAGAGGGAGAGAGAGAGGAGAGTGAGAGAGAGAGAGAGAAAAGGAGAAAGAGATAGAGAGATGGTGAGTGAGTGAGAGAGAGAGAGAGAGAGAGTATATGTATGTGTGTGTGTGTGTGTGTGTTTGTAAGTGCGTGAGTGTACATTATGTGTGTGTATGTGAGAAAAAGACCAAGGAGACATATTGTTCGGAGGAGGCGGGTACCGCGGGTTGACGTTTGGGGCGCCAATGAAGTGTTTTGCGTAGAAATTACTCCTGGCTGTAATGTATCAAACAAAAGAATTTCGTCTTTCCATATAAATCATAACACAAACATACACAAAATAGAACAAAAGCTGTATTTGTTTTTCTCAGTCCTGAAACACTGAACCATTCATCCACATTTAATAACGTTCCGTGAAAGCAATTTTCGTGGAAACCATAAAAAGAAACAATTTCCAAACGACAAACCTAAACAAAACATGCCACAACAGACACATGCGTCACTTTTAAGAGACACTTGGCATTATCATTTGCAAAAACCTAAAAGGAAGTCATAAAAATCATCGGCATCCTTTTTGAAAAATCACAAACCCTTTCAAGAGGAGTTTAGAAGTCAACCTCCCCGTTCCCTCCTTTGTACCAACCATCAATTACCACATGCTGATCGTTTACCCTCTTTATCACCTTTATCTACTGAAATGGTAGGTCCGATACCACTTAAACGATCACTTTAATTCAATTGATCCACTGGTCGTATAAAGAATCAATTCCCATCCCTCTGAAAAACCCTACAGCAAAAACCCTCCCCTCGATTCTCTTTTCCCCCAAATATTATTCCAGCAGCTAGGTTAATGTACGCTGAAGTATTTTTTCTAACCCTCCTGTGGCAGATACCTTCATCCTAAGCCCTTTGTAAGATGCTAAATCCCTTAATCGCTTGTTTACACTTAAGTGGGCTTCTCTGCCTGTCTTGGTCAGTTTGAAAAGACGGACCGGTCACGCGTAACCCGGCTAGATGACCACGGAATGACTGGTATTTCGACCAGATTGACCAGACGGTAGGAAAGTGGACATAAAACATGAAAGTGACGATTCTTTTTTTTTCTGCCGTGAGATTAAGCGATGTACTCACGGTACTAGGGGTACGTTACCTGCTGTATCGGACGCTAAGGCGAATTTAGAGTGAGATGCTTTCAATATTAAGTTGACTATAATCATAAATCTAATTGAAATCAAAATGTGTTACATTTCATTAAATATGTTGCAACAAACATTTTCAAATACTAAAGTTTTGGACAGCACTCTCCATATTCATGTTTATCACATTACAAATTGATCTGTATTCCAATTCACATCCTCCCCCGCCCCCCACCACTCTCTCTTTTCCTCTCCCACACCCTCTCTCCACTCTCTCCCTCTCCCTACACGCCCTAGTTTTGAATATGCATATGGTGCGTTTATAAGCATGATGAGAATAATAGTTTTCATCTCACTTTCAATTCGATCACGCTTGCAGTTCAAACATTTATCGCCAAATATACACAAAATGACGATAGCAATAATTGTACCAATGATAAAGGAATACGCGCATTTAACATGTTTTAAATGTTCATTTGGACTTGCGCCCAATTATCCTGATTATAACCTTAATCAGGGTGTTTGTATCCTACTGTATCGCGCATCCTGCAGCTTGCAGACACGGTAGCGCATCCGTAGATGTGGCGACATGAGATTGAAGGAAATTTGCGTTTTTGTTTAGTCAAAATATTTGCTCGCTTTGGGCTGCGGGCGCCTGCCCCCCTTTCGCCTCAAGGTAATCGGCGTTCCACTTAACCGCGCGCATTCAGTCCCCCGAACCAAATTCATTAAACCACCATTTGGTATACACACCACGAGCGCGGTATTAAGGGATTTAGATGGGACTTAAGCGCACGTTTGAAAGTGAATCTTCCCCTATGCTAAGCATGAAATTCGACCGCCGCCCCCCTTTTTCGGATTGGGGGTAAGACGAATCCCCGTTCATTGGACCCGGGGGGGGGGGGGGGGGGGGGGCTGGTATCTACATCGTTTCGAATGGAGACGGACGTTTAGGGTCGCCAGTCTGTTTAAGGCTGTTTTTTAAGACTTCCTGAGAACATTTTAAGTGGGTCGTCAGAGCATTTTATCGGCCAATTATACGTTTAAGAAGAATGACGGTCTTTTAAAAGTGATTTCCACTTTGGGGGATTCGAAAAGGGTGTGGACTGTGGAAAGAGTGTATAGCTAGGAAGAGAGGAGATACCGGAAGGGGCTTAACATGCTTAACCGAATGGGAGGGGATCGTGGTGGTGGTGGTGGTGGTGTGTGTGTGTGTGTGTGTGTGGGGGGGGGGGCAGCCATGTAGCCACCGGAATTGCAGTTGCATGGTACACGGATATCAATGGCCCTAACAAAAAGTAGTTTGTGTTTGCTTCTTCATAATTCATTGATCAATCAAAACGCAATCTGTCATTCTATGAAACCCTCCCCAACGTTTTGACTTTGACAAATGTCCGGCGGACAAAAGATGCACAGCCAGAAAGAATAACAGACGCCACAAGTTGATTGTCATGCTCGGAGATCAATGTCAGCGGAGGCTGGTGAAAGGCAGCCGGTCTTTCTCTCTAAATACCCGTCTTACAATCGCGCTTTGTGGCTCGGGCCTGCCTTGTATGAAACATGATGAATGAAACTCAAATGCAATCAATCAAATTACAGAGAACGCCACGCTCACTGGTCTGAAATCAAGTGTAACATGTTAGGGAAGAACAAGTTTTGTTGCATGATGTTTTTTTTCTCATTATTACTGCGATGGTAAAATCAAGGCATTGCTAATGGTTCTTCAGATACTTTGGACTATATCAAAGTCCATGCATAATTCGTTAGGAGTATTTCAAATGTAAAGGATAACATTGATTCATCGGTCAGTTCAAATACAAAAGACTTGATCGATGACTCGTTTAAACCCCACGAACTCGCTTGATTTTCATTGATCACTTTGTATTTTGAGTTGGGAAAGGTGAATACATCATTTAACTTATCTTCGACCCATTCCTCTGATGTTCTTAATGCAAATTAAAATTGCGAAACTCACAGCAAGCTAATTACTGAAAGCAAATATAATATTTTTAATTGATTAAGAGAAAGGCAAGATTGAGTGAATGTGGAGATGAGGAGCGGGAGGGGATGGGGGGCTAGGACAATGTAGGATGGATTGTGTGGAGAGGAAATGGAGCGGAGGGATATGGGGAAAGAGAAAGAATGGAAGAGGAAGAGAAAGAGAGAGAGAAATGAGAAGATACATTAAACGAGATGGATATATACCGTTCCGTTCTTTCATCACGTGACAAAGAAACATGCTGCGCATACTTTGAGCCCGGTCAACTAAAATGTATGTCACTAAAGTATATTTATACAATTTATAATTTCATGCAATTTTTAATTCTTTATATGATTTTTGTTCACTTCACTCACACAAACATGTATATAATATATTTGTCAACGATAAAAGAAAGTGACAGTTGGAATCAAAGATAAAATTAAGTGAAGAGATGTCTTAAGTACGAAATAAATCGAGTGAATTACCTTGCTCGGGAGATGCTGCCAGTGAGAACGTGACTGTTGCTAAAATCCAAAGAACTCCTAAATTCGTAATTAGATCCAGCATATTGGCACCACAGAATCGGCAACTCTGGATACAGCGTACAACAAAAGATACAAAAATAGAATGAAGTAAAATATGTAAAACTTTTATTAATTTTGTAACTCTTTGTATGTCTTAGAGGTGAGAAGACGTCTTGGAGTTTCTGCTGATAAGGTTACGAGTACGTCTGGTGCTGTGGGAAGGACCACGGACACGTTGTTACTGATCATCGTAGAAGAGCGTGCGAGATGAATGAAGAAAGCGCGTGCGCTTGGTGGGTGAATGAGTGTGTGAGTGGATAAGTGTGTGGGTGGGTGGGTGACTGGAGCGGGGGGAAGGTTTCTTTTGAGAGTGTGTGCGGATTCCTTCGGGAGAGTATGTGTTGGTTGATTGGCTGATCATGCTGAATCTGGGGTAGAGATTCGTGAAGACGGATTTCGCACGAACCAGTGGACAGATAGATGTGGATATATATATATATATATATAAGACAAACAAATTGAATGAAACGCCGGAAAAGAAAAATTATTCGAATTTTCGGTCATAGACCTTTATCAAGAATCATATATAGCTCGGGGAGGGGAGGAGATGAGTTCGTGAGAGAGAGAAGGGAGTCGAAATAAAAAGAGTAAAAGAGGCATAAAGGAAAAGGAGAGAGAGAGAGTGAGAGAAAGATAGCTCGGGAACGGGAGGAGATGAGTTCGTGAGAGAGAAGGGAGTCGAACTAAAGAGAGTAAATGAGGCAGAGAGGAAAAGGAGAGAAAGAGAGAGAGAGAGAGTTAGCTCGATAGAAAGAGAGAGAGAGAGAGAGAGAGAGAGAGAGAGAGAGAGAGAGAGAGAGAGAGAGAGAGAGAGAGAGAGAGAGAGAGAGAGAGAGAGAGAGAGAGAGAGAGAGAGAGAGAGAATGAGAGAGGGGAGATCAAGAGAGGGTTACAGGGGAAGGGCGGGGGGCTTGAGCGATGGACGCAGTGTGCCACTGTAAATGTACCGTCCTATATACAACCAATTTGGGAAAAAATAACAGAATCATAAAACAAAACAGATAAGGAGGAAGAAACATTAAAAACGTGATGGACAGAAGGTAGCAATGGTAGTAAGTGAGATACAATACAAAGAAAAGACGAAATAAAGAAAGTCTGGGCGGACAAAAGTCAAAGAAAGAATAGTAATCAGATAACCATGCTAACGGGAAGGTGGGGGGGGGGGGGGCGTGGAAAGGAAGAGAGGTGGTGTGGATAGGGAAGACAGGTGGGCGTGGCGGCACCTCCCACTTAGTATAACATGTACGTTATTTAAGTGTGTGTGTGGGGGGGAGGGGGGGGGGCAGGGGCACTACGATTTCAGGCGCCCTCCAGACCTTCAAGATAATCTACAATTATGTATACTGGCTACAATTATATTTGATCGTGTTCACATGAACAGTTTCTGTTTACCCGCGCCGTCTTTGTGCGTACATTGGCAGTAGCCTGTCTGTCTGTCTGTCTGTCTGTCTGTCTGTCCGCCTGCCTGTATGCTGTCTGTCCAATGTATTTGCACATGGCGCGCGCGCAGTGTTACGCAAAAGGCTTTAACCTATGAGGGGGTCCCTAGAGTGCTGACTTTGAAAAGCATGAATGGGTTGCGTTTAGAAATGTCGATATGGCCCAGTAACGAAGAAAATCCAAGCTTCCGGCGAATGACAAGAAAGAAGCTGATACAAAGCAATTTAAATCTACAAGGCGGAACCACTGCTATTGACCTTCACTATGATAGCACTAAGTAATAATGAGTTCTTACATTTACCTCTTGAGATACGTTCACAAGGAAGCGGTTTGTCGTTGCCGCCAGCGGTTTCCCTCCGCGCCGCGCCAAAGCCAGACGCTCAGTTACGATATTGGATTATGACCTTTAGTGATAACATTTCTCATGTCGCCGCTCAGAAAGAAAACCCCTAAAATCTATCCAACAAAACAAACACATGCCCGCAAATAATGCCTTGAGACGTCTTCCAGTTGACTTTTCGTGACAGAGGGGGTGATGTAGTTGATAAGGAAGCCGCTAAGTCGGACAGACACGCCCTCAAGGAGCTAGAGATCCGAGACTCTCTTCACCACCGACTTGACTTCCTCCCAGAAATCAATCTCCAACGATGAACGCTGCATGCCAAAGGCCCAGATTCACACGAACAGATTAATCCACAAGTTCGGATGACGAAGCCCTGGCAATGAACGCTGCATGCATTAGGCCCCGATTCACACGGACAGATTAATCCACAAGTTAGGGTGACGAAACCCTGGAAATGAACCTGCTCCACATGGTACGGACGAGATACCATTAACAACCTACAATTAACAATACCCGATTACAATAAAAAAAATATGCTACTCAAATGTCTTAAAGATTCCCTTAGTTCTTCCACCTATAAGTTCCATTCAATTAACAGGGAAATAGTTAATAGAATGATAATAATGATACTTTTAAGAATAATACCACAATCGAAACAAAATCATAATGAACTAGACAATATATTTTTAGATCGTCTCCCTTATAGACTGACGGATGAATGAATAAAGTGAAAATGCGTCATCGAGTCAATCCAAGCAGATGTGATGGTCAGGCCCATGTAACGAAGTATCTTTGTTGTTGTTTTTTTTCTTGTTGTTTTTCTCTATGTTATCCCATTTCTACTAAGTTATGCTAAAAATGAATCTAATCATGTGCCACGATATTTTTGTTTGTTTGTTTGTTGTTGTTTGTTAAAGAAAAAAAAAACACTACCGAGCGAAATGTATAAGTTTTCACATATATGTTTACTTAGAATGTATTATATATATTACATAATTTTTAACTTATTTTCACTCGGAGTCCAATATACACAAGCCCTGCTTCTTTTTGGACTCCTGCCCCCCCAAAAATATTATTTCCATAAATGAATTGTGTATATTATTTCCTGTTTGTTATAATTGTATCATAACTTTATGCATGTATATTGTTGTTTGTTTGTTTGTTTTTGTGGAAAAATAAAATTGAATCTTGAATCTTTAATATGAACCAGAATGATAACCTCATTTGAATCATCCGAAGCGCTGCTCCAGAACCAGACGCAAAAGTGGGATTATAGGAGACGAAGATGCAGGCATGTGAAGTGTTCCTCTATCTAAAGTGCTAATCGGCGATTATGTTTATGAACGAGGCGTGTTAACGAAAACCTGGTTGACATCGGCCGCAGGTAACCGCAGCGGTAATTGAGCGCCCCTGCGCGACGTGATACGTTCAGGCATCCCCCTTCCCTCACCCTACCCCACTCTACCTCTCCCCACACCTCACCTCCCCTCACCTCCCCTCCCCATCCCTCCCCATCCCTCCCCATCCCTCCCCATCCCTCCCCATCCCTCCCCACCCCAGCTATCACACACGCATACCCGTTGGAAGGGTGGGGCCATATTCATGATAATGAAGTCTCGACCGTCCTGAGAAGACGTTACCGACCCACCCTCCTTCTCTGGCATGTCTGGAAACCTTTTTTTCTGGACATGGAGTTGGAGGTAGGAGGGGGTCGGGGGTAAGAAAATAGTACAGCCGAACTGGAAAGTAATCATAATCCACACCCATACCACATGTTTCTTCCACATGAAACAGATGATGCAGATCTCGCCCCCCCCCCCCCTAGAAAGTCCCAGGAAGTAATTTTCGCAAACAGTACGAACTAGATTTTTCGGATGTTGATGTTGGTTGTGGTGTGGTGGAAGAGGTGGGAGACGGGGAAGGGGGTCGTATGCATCCATTCCCCGAACTCTGGACTCCCAGAAAGGTACTATGCCATGTTAAGATCAAGTAAATAAATAGCTCGAACTGGTTGAAGCTGTTTCGTAAGTCATCTTCATTTTTATAGGGTTATAGGAATAGCTCGAACTGGTTGAAGCTGTCTCGTAAGTCATCTTCATTTTCATAGGGTTATAGGAATCACGCATCAACATTTATGGATGCGGTACATGACTCGGTATGCATGAGTGGGGTCACCGCAAGCCTATCCTATGGCAGTATCATCCGCAGAGACCAAATCCAAACAGGATATTTCGTTGTAAGAAAAATAGTTAGCAGCAGGGTCAGTCTGGGGTAGTTCGGATACCGTGTGTGTGTGTGTGTGTGTGTGGGGGGGGGGGGGGGGCACTGGGAGGAGAGGGAGCGGTGATACATGGCAACAAAGAGCTCACAGACCCCCCCCCCCCACCCCCTAAATATCAGCCGTTACCTTCCTCAAGCTTTATGCAACTATGGTTATGATGTTGGTCAAAACAAGATACATTGTATTCGTGTTAGGCGGTTGAATGTTTTAGGAAACCGGTGGTCATGGTTGTAGTGATGGGGGTGTATGAATGACCACTGTGCTATAAGAGGGAGTAGCAGGGAACCCCAGTATTTCAAACTGGCCTGCCACTTCGCCCTCACCTTACCCTTTTAATACCACCCAGAGCCACCTATACACAAAGTTTGGCCAACTCATTTCAATAGGGAGCAACGTGGGCTTGCCCAACAAAGCACCACGCGCCATGTTTCTACCTATTGAAACCGAGTTAGCAAAACTCTGTGTATAGATCGCTCTGCCCCCACCCCCTCCCCCTGCTACCCTCTCCACTCAATCCCTTTATGCCTTCCTCCTTAACATGACGTCCCGCCTTGGTTGGTAAAGGCCACACCGTCCCGGTACAGTGGTAACCACTTCCCAAGCAGCCGGCCCGCCCGAAGCTCCGGCGGGCCATGGGAACACGAGATGGGAGTCGAGGCTTTCAAACCCCAGACACACGTGAGCACCGAGTATTTACCGGGTTTCCCCCATCTTCCTCCTCCCCCACGGTCATTACCACACGAGCATATTTATAGGAATGTGGGTATGTGTGTGAGAATGTAAGGTGGATGAGGGGGGGGGGGGGGTGGGGGGACAGAGTGAAGGGGCGTAATGGGGTTGATTTTGCGCTGCCGCAACTTGTCCCAATTTTAGGCCCTCTTATCGATTGAATGTTGGATTTAATTCAATTTCCATATTCAACATTAAAATTATACACACAAACCTGATTATATTAATTTCATGCAAATGTATACATTCATTATTATCTATAACAAAAATGATAACAAGCTAGGCCTAAACGGTTAAAAAGCCCGAGTGCATGATTTAAAGTGACCCTATTTCATGAAACCATTTGCAGATATGAAATATTTCAGAATTACAGATGCACATTGGAAAAACAAATGCTGCGACACAAAAGAGAGAACGAAATGGAGAAGGATGGGGAAGAACATTACAACGTGTACAAGGTGAGGTAAATGCCAACAAACGTGGAAAAAAACAGATAGATGTGTGCCGTCAAAGTCTTGTTGTGAATATTCAAGACTAAGGCCCAATGAAAATGTATTCCTTTCTTAATCTCATACATTCATGTTTCAAATAATATAAGACGGACAATGCTCTAAACACGTTTAAAGGGCATATACTGGACAGGGAAGGCAAAAAAGCCTTCAAAAGGTAATTGTTAGCAATCTTCTTGCCAATGGTCTTAAATTAATGTATTGACCATTTTAGAAGCTTGCTGAAAGTTATTTGCCCTCAAATGATCCACATATGGAGTAATTAATGATTAATGATTAAATCCTCAAAATGTTCGGGCCGAACATTTCAAAGATTTGTTATTTAATCACTCATTACTCCAAATGTCGATTATTTGAGGGCAAATAACTTTCAGCCAGCTTCTAAAATAGACAATACATGAATTTAAGACCATTGGCAAGAAGATTGCTTACAATTACATTTTGAAGGTTTTTTTGCCTTCCCAGTACAGTATATGCCCTTTAAATGGGAAATGAAAAAGGAATTTTGGATCGCATTCTTATGCACGTTAGACAAGGAAGCACTCAGTTGCATAAATAGTACAAATTGTTATTAAATATGTGATCTGCCTACATTTTCGTTCAATGCAATAAATGTATGCAACATTTTCAACTCAAATTTATTATACTCAACGTATTATATGATTAAATAACATTTATCCTTTGTCTCATCAATATCACTTTTACTTTTTAGTCTCCTTGTTTGAAGAAAACTCTGGTATATGCAATAACAAGCTGTAATAAACATCAACCTGAACATGTTAAATCGCATCAAAGTACTCATACTCACTTTGTTTTATTTTTAACACTTATTTTCCATGTTTATTTATTCTTACTTTACGTCATACATGCCGGACTGTGTATTTGCATGTTGGTTCATGATTGCCCATTGTAAATTTATGTTTGCTTCCGCTTTTGCACTATTTTCCGTCTCATTTGATATATCCTAATATGTATGATACTGTTTATAATTTGTTCTTTGATTACTAAAAAACGAAGCACCTCTGTCGGTAATCATTTGTAGCATGGTCTCCCGATAACTCGCCCGGCTTGATCATCGAGACAAGACAACAGTGTCTGTCTCAAGAACAATGGATGACAAACTGAGCGTGCTGAGACGCATTCAAAACATAGGTGTTTGTCTCTACAACAATGATTGGCAAACTAACTCTAATTCACGCGTGAATAAAGTGACGAGTCGTATCCCTTGCCAAAATCTGCCAAACACTGCATTAACCCTGTTAGTACCAATGCGTGAAGAGACTATTGACTTATAACACAATGAATGGGCCCACGGTAATGAGAAGGTAAACCAAAGGGAGAGGAAAGGGGTGGAGGAAATGGAGATGAAAACGGATGATGCAGCAGCAGCAGAAGAAGAATCAACAGAAGAAGAAGAAGAAGAAGAAGAAGAAGAAGAAGAAGAAGAAGAAGAAGAAGAAGAAGAAGAAGAAGAAGAAAAAGAAGATGAAGAAGAAGAGGAAGAAGAAGAAGAAGAAGAAGAAGAAGAAGAAGAAGAAGAAGAAGAAGAAGAAGAAGAAGAAGAAGAAGCGGAAGACCCAAGCAGCACCATGACGACAAGAAGAATGGCAAGCACGAAAATTGCATGGTTTGTAATGATAATAACAACTCGACAATTACATAACGCATAACAGTCAAAGAAGTTGCTCCAAGCGTGTGCCATCCAATTAAAACGGTACAGACATTACAAAAAGAAATTAATTAGGTAAATCATTTGTCGTGTTTAAACTTATACGATCACAAATCTACTTGAGTACCGATTAAAATAAACGTGATATTTATTGTACTTAAGCAAAATCCGTCACCAATAATGAATTTATTCGAGCCAGTTGCTAACACGTACATAACACTACCGATAATTTTACGAGGTAGATTTACATTTTGATAGGTCTCGAACAATTCATTAAAAATGCATGATGTTTGAACTCGACGATTATGAAGGGATATTGAGTTCCAGAGAGTGGGAGCTGCTACTCGAAATACTCGTTCGCCTTATGAATGTGTAAATGAGTGAGGAACCTGGAGAATGTGTTGTTGAGCTCATCTCAGTTTGCGGGAAGGGAAATTATGAAGAGGGATAAGTCAGTAATGAAGCTTGGAGATATCTCATTCAGCGCCTTGTATGTTAGAAAGCGTAGCTTAATCCTTTGTATGCCAGGTAAAATGCTGCTCTATGGGATTTGTGTGTATAAATTGTAAATTAATCCACAAGTGGCTCGTTAAGGGTTTAACGGAATTCTCTTGTTTTCAATTGGAAGCCAGTACAGGTGCTTGAGTAACTGGGTCGTACGGGATTCGTATGCCCGGTGATCAAGATCAGCTTTCGCTTCGGCGTTGGTATTATGATCATGATGATCATTAGTCACAATTTCTCCTTGTTTGCACTCTCTGCTCAAGCGCAGTTACATAAACAATCGAAATAAGAACAATTGTTCAATCTAGGCATTCATTGTTTTGTTTGCCGCTGTTACGGCTTCGTGGTCTCGTGTTATATAGAGACAGGAGTCTATAAGGCTTAACGTTTTTCATTTGGTGTAATGTGTATCTAAAAACGGATCGTTCCCACGAGTATCTTGCCATGAATGATTGACATGAAGATGGGACATATTCATGATACACAATAGAACCTAAGCTGATACCCCAAATATCGAGTGTAATACCTTGGCAATAAAAGACGTCATTAAAGCTTTTGTGCTTAGTCTTACTGTTCAACGGAAGAAGCTGTGAAAATATGATTACCAAGTGCACTTTATTTTTATTGCTGACATATAATGGCACTGCGTGACGAATGCAGATTCAAATCTTCAATTTTCACTACAAATGACCTTAAAGGAAGTGCATCAGTGTATTTATTTGCGATGCACTTATGAGTGTCTCATAAACCTTACCGGAAAAGAGCAAATCCAGGTGAAACGAGAGGTTAAGGGGTTACTAAATTAGAAAAATAAGTTTTCACTTATCTATGTAAAATCATCCACTGAAAACGAATTTCACATTCGTTTGCCGCAATAAAGTTTCAAACAAAAAAACACGTACGCCTCCAGTGACGTCAAAATGCCATAAATGCCAAAGTCGTAAATAAAATGTTTTATTCACGCCATTCAACCAATACGTTACCAATGGGAACCCCAAAGCTTGTTCGAGGTTTGTCTGAGTAGCAACAATCTGAATGACCAGATACAGGTGAATGCAATAACGCGTTACTACGCAGTTAGGCTATGACTTCTGTACAATCTATGGAACTTTGACTTCTCATACGTCACTGGAGGCGTGCGTTTTTTCAAATTTTCGTCAAAATGAGATTTTATTGCGGCAAACGAATGTGAAATTCGTTTGAAGTGGATAATTTTACATAGATTAGTAGGAACTAATTTTTCTAATTTAGTAACCCTTTAAAGTTGATACATTTGTGGAGAGATCTCCTTGTCGCAGCCTGTCAAACTGTCACGTTCTAGTTGCTCGCAGTGACATCGGTCAATACTTGGCGCTTTTCTTCTGACAGAGAATTATCTTATCTTCTCCTTTTCAATTATTATGTTATCATGATTACCGAGAGTGATTTATTGATTAAATATACACCAATCATTGCATATATTCGATGTATGAACAAACATTCACGGTGTTTTGAACATGTCGATACATAAAATTTGGTGGGATCATACGTATATGAAAATGGATCCCAAGTTGAAAAGAATAAGAACTATTGTATTTAATTTCCCCCTTTCATTTTCTGTATTGTTATGATTGTTCACATAGTACTATATACCAAGCTTTGCATATCTATATCCAGGGTTGGGACAAAAATTCGTTGAAGAATAATGTATGTATACAATATAATGAAATTATTAAGGATATTGAAATGAAAATGGAACCTAAGTTAAGTTTGGATGAGAGTGATCCTGCAACATACGGCGTGTTTATTGGCGTCTATCAAGTTTTATTTGTTTGGGGCTTTGGATGGCCTCACATCATCAAACTGCGAACAGAGCATGGTGAACGTGTGGTTTTACCCAGACTGTACAAACATGATTTCAATTCATTAAAAGCATTACAAATGGAATGACTTTGTCTTGTAAACTTGGCTATGTTCCATACTTGAGAACTTATTATTGGTCGCTCCAATTCCAAATGAACGATTCTTCGCTTCACAATGCTGAGAGAGATGGAAGTAAAAGACAACTTGCGATGAAAGTTGCGTGTGTGCATGCGCGCGCGTTTTACAATGTTTGTCGTACAGTATATGTGTGTGTGTTTGTCTTTGTGTGTGTGTGTGTGTGTGTGTGTGTGTGTGTGTGTGTGTGTGTGTGTGTGTGTGTGAGTGGATGGGTGGGGGTGGGTAGTGGTGCTGGGTACTATATCATACTCCAAAGTTAGGCGTTACTGATATAACAATCATTTTTCACAATATATACTTCATATCAAAATCATGATGTATAGCTATTCGGCTTTGTTTGCATATATAGACAGACAGATCGATATATAGATCTAATGATGATGATGAGTAGATTAGTAGCAACTACAAGTCAAGTCGTATGACTGACATTGACAAGGTAGTCATGGAATGAGAAGGCGAGAAGCGATACGGTGACGAATGCCAACCTCAATGACGACACGATGACATATATCAAATCATATTTATTAAAATGATACATGTGGATACGTCCGTCAAACTCGATTTGGTTTGATGTGATTTAGATGGTGCCTGTATTTCACATAATTCAATGACGTCATAATGAGCATACTTGTACATACATGTAATCACTTAGCAATGTACGATAGAGAATATCGATCTGTACGTACATTCCGTTCAATATTCCCCGCAAAATGAATGGGATAATGTGTTTATAGTCAATGAATTAAATTGGAAAATGCAGATTGATATTCATAACGAAAACTTTTCACATTTTTGTAATCTCCTGGTGCGATCTTGATGATTGCTCATGATATTGACAAGCTTCTGGTTTACAAATTGGTAACCTTTGTCGACGTAAATATAAATTATATCTAATCGTTAACTCTCAATTTCCGTTATGCATGCAAATTGTGTGCACGTCGTTCAAACGATATGTTCCTAATGGTAGCCCGAAAGCTTGTCCGAGGTTTGTCCTTGTAGCAACTACTAACAGACTCAGAGTGCGTTCCATAAATTTAAACCGGATCTCAAAAGACATAATAATGTAATAGCGCATTCCGACGTAGTTACGGGAGGGAAAAGTTGTGAATGTATTACGAAAATGGCTTATTAATACAAATACATTTTTATCGAGTCGTGCTCATTATTTCACCCCATCCACATAATTCATCTTATTTCGTAACCAAAATGAACCATTACTTACCGTCAGAGAAGGTGAGCGACACAATCTTTCTCCTGACAGAGAGCTTTGAATCAGCCTAGTCCAATCTTCTCAAAGAATTCGCAAAGCTTGGCCGTTGACTCGTTAGACAGTTATCCTATATTACCGTTAGTCCGAAGTTGTTATATCCTTTTAGTTGGGACGAGCGTCACATAAATTGTATTCCATCCTATTGTCACGAGATAGTATATATTCAAACGCACAACCAACTATAAAGTCACAGTAACTCCGGTTAAGGATATCCAGGCGACCTCTCTCTCTATGCTCTTGTGAAATATTTGCTGAAATAAATCACGACCCCGTCGCTCCGTCTCTATCTCTCTCTCTCTCTCTCTCTCTCTCTCCGTGCTCATTGATCAAAAGGTTTTTTTTTTTCTTTTTCTTCTTCGTTTTCCCTCCCTCCTTTTACCCCCTTTTCTCAATCCAGCATTAGCGGACGCAGTCGGCAAAACACGCCGTTGTCGCAAATGCCAAACAGAATCAAGACACCCTCCCGACATGCCTTTTGTTTTGCCGTTCTCAGAAGCACTCCCTCTCTCTCTATCTCTCTCTCTCCCTCTCTTTCTCTCTCTCCCCCTCTCTATCTATCTCTCCCTGTCTTCTCCTTCAATGAGAGTTTACGGATGAAGAGGATTTGTGGGGATTTGGGGCCCTTTGTTTATCAAATGCGTGGTTTTGGGTGGTTTTGAAAAGCGCAGGTTGGCTGCAAGGATCCCCGACGCCAACCCGAAGTCACCAGACCGGGGCTGGTCTCCGGTCTCTCCGCGCCTCCATCACGCCAACCACCCAACACTTTTTATGATTATTTTGTGTGTTTTGTCTCTTCCAGCCCCCCCCCCCCCCGCCCCCCCCCCCCCACCACCACCACATACATACACACACACCAAGCATTTTTCTTTTCTTTATCTTCAGTCAGGTTACTTTGTTTTCATTCATCATCATCATCATCATTGCATGAATACGAGAAAGAGAGGGACAGATAGAGAGACAGAGACATAGCAAGAAAGAGACAGAGAGATAGAGCCAGAGGAAGAGAGGGATAGAAAGATAGAGAGAGAGAGAGAGAGAGAGAGAGAGAGAGAGAGGGGGGGGGGGGGAAGGAGGGAAATAGCATTCTCTCATAGCATGCAACGAGCAATGCCTGGACAGGATATACACACAATAACATGCGTACATAGGAGAAGGCCGTTAAAATCCACGATTTAAAAAAAAAATAAAAAAATAAAAGAGACACACGCCCAGGCTACACAAAAGGGAAAAATTGTTTCAACAATGAGTATTGAGCCTGAGAATGGAGCAATCAGTCACTGACAACACAGGAGAAACAAAACAAAAATGGGAGATTAATTCATACGGAGACAAAAGTCCCGAATTGTTTCGGATGTAGTGCGTTTTGGATTGCAGTGAGGCGTGTCTTTTATTTCATAAACTGTCTCAGAGACAGATCCATTTGAACTCTTCTCTTCATAAAAGGATTCTGGTATTTGGATGAAATGTTTGGGCAGAATTGCGACGACAAAGAGGGTAAACGGTTGGATTTCATGATGATTTTGTTTGGTGTATTGTTGAAGCTTTTTATCACATTGTCATACTTGCTGGAGTGGTTTTTGAATCACCTCTGTCTTTGGTTTGATTGTACTAATACATACTATTTGCTTGCATCTACCAAAGTGATGTTAAAATCATGCCCAAAATCGCATCAATAAAAATCATAACCTGTATAAGTTGGCAGTGTAGCGATTCCCTCTGTCTCCATCTTCGTCTCCCATCCGTTCTCGTTTCTTCCGTCCAATCCTGATAACACAAGCGCTGTAAAAAAACATGATAAAGCTTGAACATGCCTACTGTTTCTAGGCGATACGCTTACTATCACATACTGATCGTAGATGTACACAAAGATTTCTAATCTAAATGGTTACTTTCTTAACCTCTCTATAAAGACAAACACTATTCACAGTGCGATTATCTGCAGAAAGCAGAAGAAGAAAGAAGAAGAAAGACGACCCTAATGGAACATAAAATGCAGTTTCTTATTAACGGTGGTCGTGATAGATAGATGCAATGACATGCGAACTTCTCTGAAATGATTGAAGTCAAGTGGTCTTTACAGATATGTGTTCTTTGTAAAAAGGTTTGTGTGTATCGTAGTATTTAACCCAATACTGCCATATACGTCACTTCGTTTTTTAACACGTGTCACCCCCCCCCACACACACACACACATTATGCATAGTCAATTTCAATTCAAAAGTATGTTATTAGAGTCCTGAAAACTGAGTGCATCAAAATTATGTGAATTAATATCAAACACATTCAAATCATGCCGACGATACAGTTTAAGGAACACTACATGAGATTTTTATTTTTACAGCATGAACTGATCATGTTTATAGACATTGTCGTAGTGAAAGTAAAATCAAAGTTCATGTTAATGATTCCAATAATTATGCCGCTTACACATACTAATTGTTTAACTAATTTGCCAAATATTATGACATAAAACATAACAAATGAGTTAAACATAAAGTACCAATAAACTTATCCTGAAGCTAAAATTGTGATAGTTAGTTTAGTAAATTTATATTTCTCTTACAATTCCTTTCTTCTTAACCTTACGTCACAGAAGGGATTGGGCTGTGATATCACCGACTCACTTATATTTTGCATGCTTTCGTAACCTACGCTTACATGTGTTTTTGTTACAATTGAGAAGAAATGAGAGGCTCACGCGCCCTCTCAATGTACCCATTGTCATGACGGTGTCTCCTCACGACCAACATTCAGTGGTAAAGTGTTGCTTCCCATTCTTAAAACACATCAGAAGCTAGCGGTACTTCATGACGAGTTCCGCAGCATTGTTCAGTCCCAGAAAGAAACGGACAGCCCTTTACAATACCCAATCTTCCGTGGCACCAGCCCCCACATACCGGCTGCGCAATCAGAGAGATCGCGTATGCACCTTTTATTATTTTGGCAGGCTGCGCTAATTCAACCACTGATTGTTAGAGAATAAAGTGGATGCCAACATGTTGTCGCTGCAGTCATGGCTAATGGGTGGTCCGCCATCTTACTACTCGCAATAATAAGGGAGTTCGTGGTTGCAATGTGCGCATGAGCAGATTGTTGCTGGTACGAATGTCCTTGAGTCAATCGTACAAATCACAGAGTAAAATGAAAATTTATTAGATAGTCCACCACGTTTCAATGTATTATTATGCAGATATGACAACATTTATTCAGCTCTGAAAGGTAATAAAAAACATTCCACCAAGTGCATCTGTTTGTATTTTTGTTCTAGGCACACTGTAAAATGTATTTACATGCACCATCCAGCACAGCTTGATGAACACATCCCAGTCTGCAGTCTAGTAGTATTTATTCAGTGGATTGTCCGACCATGGTTTAACTACGAAGTGGTTTATTAGCGAATTATTTTTATACACAGATATATTTGGATTTTATTGCTCAAAATCATTTCCAAACGTTATGTTCTATGATAATCTGAATAAAGAATGTATTTTATCGAAAACAACATGATCAACGTTTGTTATTGTGATTTTGGCATTATTTTATGAATATAAAAAATGTGGAATTTATAACTAATTTCTATGATGTATATATGGGACTTAAAATTATGTGTAATACTTATCTGTAATGTCAGAGTATTCAATATCATTATTTTATTTCCTATATGATATAATGTCTGACAGTACTTGAAGTTTGAAATTATGAACAATGGTAGAAGGAATGTGTAGAGAAATGAAAAGTAAGAGGGAAAGTGAGAGGAAGGGTGGATGGGGGAGACGGGGGCCGGGGATCGGGGACCGGGGGGAGGGGGGAGGGAGAGGGGGGGGGGGGGTAGAGGGGGGGGGGGAGTGGGAGGGGAGGGGGGGGAGGGGAAGGGGCTGGTTACATGCAATGTCTGCTAGCGACAGGTTGTCAGTTTTCTACAGCATAATGGACATAATGAGTGGGCGTTGTCCCGTTACCAAGAACAAAATAAAGGCCTGACCAACTGACAGATAAACAGACAGACAGACAGACACTGCAGTGTTAATGATACACACTATTACGTCAAGTAGACGACAGTCTTAATGGGTGTTCTGTCACTTCATACACGCCAGGCCGGACCGCGCTCAGCGCGTCAGCCCCACGCTCCTCGAACCGTCTAAAACGGCCGATGAATCGCTCTTTAAGACTCTTAATGATCTCATATTAAGGCGTGTATCAAAGCCGAATAAATGCAGATTGACGGCTGGTGGGCTGGGCTCCACTTATAATTCTCTTACGTCGCTCCCGAGAGACTGAAAGGTTGGAAGAGTTACTACTCGATTATGTCGCTGTTGTCTGAATTCTTGGCCATGTTTACAAAAGAGGGAATCTAGAGAATCACGAGACAACAACACACTGAGGTGCAGTCATATTCCAAGTAACTGACAGCTGAAACGTCAGATAATTGCCCTGTTCGAACCGTGTTTAAATAATTTCTGCGTATGCCACCCATCTGCAAGTCGTCGAACGCTGTTTTTCTCTTTATCAAAAGTGTGTTAACAATTTCAAAGAAACCATACGCTCCATTAATATACTTGTTTTTCCAAGACCAACAGTAACCAAAGCAACACATTGTTTACGTTTCCTTCAGAAACAAGTATTTGAGCCACGGTAGTTTTTTTTTTTTGCCAAGAATGCTGCCATCAATCTAAACAGGGAGGGAAATTAAATCTAACGGTATTTTTCTCACCGAAGCGGTTTGCACAGGGATGTGTTAGAAAGAAGAAACAACTCGAGCATAATATATTCAAACATCTGTATGGATAATGAATTTCCAAAGCATTCCACAATCACTACAATGCGTTGATGTCCCATGCGCAGCACTGACATCTAGCTGCTGTCAACTTGGAAAGAAATATCTAAATAATTTCCTGTTTTGTCTCTCGAAGCTATGTTTCTTATCACATTTTTTTTTTGCGATTTTCAAGAAAGTGAAGAGCAAGACCAGTAAAGATCCTGTACTCGTTGTTCTTTAAAATGATTGTTGAATGATTTACAAACGGAGATATAAGATAATATTCTTGCTTACACAATTAACAAATTTCTTCACTTTCCGGATTTTTCCGGAAATGTGGGATTCAATCATTATCAAAATTATACCTTAAGCTAAAAATGATGTAGTCATTGAAAATACAACGAGACTGGGATCCTTAAAATGACGGTATAGCACGGTTCCGACGTGTTTGTAGGTCTCAAAAGCGCTACCTCCCTCTACCATCCTTTACCTTTCGTACATATCTTGGTCGATACCATTGTGTGGTAGTGTGCATACAGCAGTTTTGTAATGTTTTTGAGCAAAACAATTTAACGGAAAGGAACCTTGGCACACCGAGCGTGAAGGAATGTCAGAGATATTTCAAAAGACGTAGATCGTGTATTAGTAAATGGCTCGGCGGGCAAGGTATTCTGGGTATCGTACTTACATCATCTGGACAAAACTTTTACCCTGTCACGTGCTTGAAAGGGATTGATATAGGCCCCAGCGCAAAATATGTTTAAATTGGAGCATGGTCATATTTATATACACATATACAGGTAACCCGCTCAGTACAATGGTGTGGATATACCATTGATTTACAACAGCATGAATTAGCCCATAGTATAACATAGTGTAAGAACCCATGGTAATGAGAGGGTAATGCTATTTTTTAATGGAATATGATGCGGAACATTGAGAATTGGGACTTTTATACCGAAACTTGATATCACGTTCAGAGCCTTTTTGCAATATTGTAACAACATTTCTCGATTGCATCTTTACAGATGCATCGTAGGTATTACATGTTACAAATTTCCCCAAAACTTTTTGCGCATCCGATTTTGTTTTTACGTCAAATCCAGGCAAAAATAATTCAGAGAGTTGGCGGCTTCGAACATGGGAGATCAAAGAGAAAATCGTTGTAAAGCGTTCTTTTGTGACTAAAAGGAGATCTGCATTAATCAAACAGCAGCTGGATATCCATGTACTTACACATCCTTGGTCAGACTATACTGGTAATCGAATTCAGCATGTTTGGCAACGCTTTTTTTGTTGTTTTAAGTCATGTTTTATTTCTTCCTCATAGCATATGACAATAATATATTACATGAAATTGTTTACATAGTTAA
Organism: Arbacia lixula; assembly: GCA_963669155.1. Classification (NCBI taxonomy): domain Eukaryota; kingdom Metazoa; phylum Echinodermata; class Echinoidea; order Arbacioida; family Arbaciidae; genus Arbacia; species Arbacia lixula. Next base: position 17,395,427 of record OZ022590.1, on the reverse strand, counting down.
TTCAAAATTCATTTTTAGATTTTATCACTCATGAACATTTTTGATTAATTATGAAAAAGCATAAATTATACAAATCTCTCCCCCCCACCCAAAATGAATTAACTTGAATCACGTTCTACAATGACCATCCTGCCTGGGCGCCATCTACGTTGGAAGTCAGTTAGTCAGTAACTTGCAGGAAAATTGTATTCTGGTCCAAATCAAGTTGCTCAATAAAAAAAAAAAAATCAATGCGAACGTTTTTATCCCTTAAATGATACGAAGACTGTCAAATTAGGAAGGCAAATTGACAACTCGATCACGAGGCTGTCATATTACAGATTCGTTTTGATTTTACACGCTTTCATAAGGCTACATTTTTCTTCTACGAAGGAACCCATTGATATTGATCGCAATGCATCATCGTAATGCATCAATACAGAACAGGTTCGCATGTTACGAGAACGCAATCAAACGGGACTTCAGGAACAGTTGAAATTAAAAAAATAATAGTTATGAAGATACAAAAGTAATTAGGGTTACGGCAGAGGTCTGAGGAAGCCAAATACACAATTATACAGCGTCAATTCTTGTGTGACTTTGCATTTAAACACAAGTGCTTCCATCAGGTTGATGGTCAGTAAATGAGAATGAAGGGCGTTTCATCTTGCTTCTCACCATGGTAACGACATCCTCACTCGCCCCATACAACGACTTGAATCTCTTGGGTGGGCAGAGAATTCTGTAGACGTGAAGCCGAAACGATTTGAGGTTCAGCCCATATACGAGCGGGTTGATGCAGACATTTAAGTACGGCAGTAGCATGCTGAAAGCGAGGAGCGTACTGCTGACACGCACGCTGACGCGCGTGTGCCCCCCGTTCGCTATCCACAACAGCACGGCCAGAAAGGAGCTTTGGAACGCCACGTTGGTAACAATGATAACGGTGACGACTTGAAGGACTTTAATGCGCTGCCGCCATCGACGGTCTCGCTGCTGTTGCGATATCTGTGACGATGTCGGGTTGCACCAGACGACCATGAGAACGGCAGCGTAGGCGATAACGATGGTGGCGAAGGGGAGGCAGTAGATGAAAACGATGTAGAGGATGAGTGTCGGTTTGAAGGTGGGTCGGCGGTAGTCGTTAAAGATGGATCGGCTACCCCCGTTTGCGATGATGGGGACTACAGTCAAACCGCTCACTGGTGAGAGGGGAGAGATTTTTTGTTTATGTAAAACAAATGCTTATACGATATTTGATAATGCATGTACAATGAAACCTGTTTATAAAGACCGCTCATGCATGTCAAAGGAAACAAGGAATGTCTTCGTTATAAGCAGGTGGTCTTTATGTACAGGTTACTTTCAGACTCGCACTGACAAACGCTCTTATAACAACTCAGTTCCTTGTCTACGAATACGCCATTTTCGTAATGCATTCACAACTTGCCCCTAACTGCCTGGTGACGCGTTATTACATTCACCTGTATTTCATGATTCAGTTACAATTGATGGAACGCACTCTGAATAATATTAGTTATAGATACTGGACAAACCTCGGACAAGCGTTGGGCTAACTATTAGAAGCGACTTGTTTGAACGACATTAATACAATTTGCCTACATCACGAAAGTGGTCTATTGAATTGAACTGAATATCCGATAATGCACAATACATAAATGTAAATCAACAGGGAATGTGAGTACACGGCTGGGATTGAATGGGTTAACCCTCTCGGTACCAAGAACTAAGAGCCCTATATAAATAGCAACTCAGTTTATTTCATATACGGTACTGAGTAGGTTAAGAAAGAAACAATATGGACACGTCACTGAGCTTTTGTGGCGCGTTATCGTTTAAAGAGGGTGCTGCAACCGTGGAGCGTGGTCCGGCTCGGTTAACATAACGTGTAGCAATTACTGCACTTTATGATTTGAGTGCATTACTGGTTTATACGTACACAAGTGGTACAGAGTTAACCCACCTATCCACATGATAGCGCAGACGACGAGTGCTCGTTTCCTCGTCCGATATGGTCGCGATCGCAAGGGATGAACTATCGATAGGTATTGGTCCAAGGCGAGACACACGAGCGTGAGGTATGATGTCACTGCAATGAACTGGCACAAAAAAGACCATCCAAGTAAAAGTTATAAAATTGCATTGTCTTGGAGACCTAAATCATTCTTCATGTAACCTGTTACAAACACACTTTATTGGACTGGAGGAAAAGGTTCGGAATTCCAACGACCTACATGACCAAATGAGCGACTAGTATGGTTAAAATATTGCATAAGTGCATACTTATTATTCACAATGAAACGATTAAATAACTTGTAAGAAAATTACATCGGTGATTGTGATGGACGTGCAGTTTGTGGACATTTCCACGATTACATAGTGACAGTTTCCAGGAACATGGACGTGTCTGTTACATTAGACCAGTACATGCAGACTAGCCAGTTGTGCCTCGGGTAGGTTAGGAACAAAGTGACAAACAGTCTACCTACGTGGCACAGTCAGATAGCTTCAGACTCGTGAACCGACTGGCAACATATTGCAGCCACAATCAAACAACATAGCCCTTTAATATTATTTATAATTATATAAAATATCGCATATCCCGAGCGTTTTGCTGCAGCCATTTGCAGTGGTGATCTTATTATTAAATGACCTACGCTTCGCCGAAATGAAATCGCCATGAGGGTTGCATCATCGTGTTCATGGCAAGCGACCAGGCAAACTGATTCCGTGTGAAAGAACATTCTGAATAGACTTACGATCTGGCTGTAAAAGATGGCCATGTCGAGCTTGTCGTTGCGTAGGATGACGACTCGGAAGGCGACCTGTGCGTAGATGACAACGTTGCTTCCCGCTACGACCACGAGGGTGAGGATACCAAGGAAGGCCATGTTTGCCATCAGGAGGCTGGGGATCGACCTCACCCACCGATCGTTTGAGTAGATGACGACGAGGAGGACGATGTTGGTGAAGAGACCGACGATGATGAGGACGACGCTGACGATGATGACCGACAGGGCTATTATGGAGATGAAGTCGCAGTCGTCACCAAGTGGGATGTCATAGCCCATTGCAGTCAAGCACGTTGAATTTTTTGTCGAAGGGGCAAACGTCCTTGTCGTCGTCGTAGTCATCTTTGATGCGATGATCGACCACCGGAAATGAATCACAAACGACTTTGTTCAGAGCAACAATGCGCCTCAACTAATAATAGCTGTATATTGATATCAGTAATCATAGGTCATCATTAGAACGTATGTAGACCACGCTACTCGAAGACGAAATCTAACACTCGACATACCAAGATGGAATCGTAAAAAACAAAACACTGTTCCATGCATCCACTGCGATTCATGTTTGCTGAACATCAGCCTCATCAATATGTTTATACTGTTCATGTAGATGATTATATCTTCACAAGCTTAGTCCAGGTACATGTGGAACTAAAGGATTGTACATACCTAAAGAGTCAACCTGGTTTAATATTTTTAGACAAAACTCAAAAGGGCACGCAAACCCTCAAACATGTCAAATCGGTCATTTTGATGATACACTTCACAACACGATGCAAAGACAATGTCATTATCATAGTACGCGAACAACGCTAAATCGGATTCCTGATGATCAACAGATGATGTACACTTCTAAATACAAAATTCACCAAAGTGCGTCCATATCCATAGTAACACGTATGTCTGGTATCCTCTTTACCATGTTTACTACGAACTTGCAGATAACATTTGCTACTTTACGCAAACCTTCCATGCCTTCATAATTAATGTCGCAGTCAATCAAATCTGGCTTGCCTGTGCAATTTAGTCAGTCAATTGGGTTTTGGACCGTATGTCACGTATTTACGCTTTTTTGGCCTGCCATAGCCTGACTAGCGGGCTGTTAGGCATTTATAATCCAAACTATTCAACCAAAGGGTCCGTCTGCAGTCTATACTCTTTATCTTTCACCCGACACAAATATGTTTCTGCAGTATACTGATCATTCTCGATATCTCCTCTGGGGACGGACTGACAAAAAAGAAGAGAATGATAAAGTGACTAGTCCTATCGGTACTAAACTATATTTCTGTAGTTTGGATTAGAAATGTCAAACAGTCTGGAAGCCAGGCTAGGCCTGCCCCTGTAGTGGAAGATTGTATCCACTGATCTTGTTGATATACCTCCAATACACCATCATTAAAGGTAATGTGTCCCTTCTGTCGGTAAAACAAATGGTATTATGTAAGTACGACGGTAAATCGAAAGAAAATATTGTAAATTGTATGAATATTCTTCAAAATATAATGATCTGAAAAAGGATTTTGAATGGGTTTATAGCGACCATTACATTTTCCCCTTAGAATTTTAGCCTGGTCGTCTAATATCGTAGTCTAGTACGCAGACCATTGCAATGAGACAATCGTTTAGAACATCATTGTCTCTGAGACCAATGATGTTAGCAGGAACATTTTCATGTCAGATTCGTCATACGGGATGATTATGGAGAAAATGTGATGATTACATGGCTAACTCCAACTTCACGTTGCATTTGAAAAGGAAACAGAGCGTGTGATACAAACCGCTACAAAGGAGTACTTTCTGTTTTTCATGCTGAATTTGAATTCTACGTTATTATTAAGGTTTTTTTTTTAATTTCATGAATTGGAACTTCATTTTGTACTCGTGGTTTATGCAATGTTTCAACAGAATTCAATTTTGTTTGCAATTGGCCGGTATACACCCTTTAAATTGTTATGGAATTCGCATGCGGTACCGATCAGTTATATCAACGTACCAAAATATATTTGCTTTGCCGCTTAAAGAGATGAGATATCTGAAATCAAAGGAAAGACACCGTTGCAATGTAATTGAATATGCCGATCCTTCTATGGCATCAGTTAATTGTTTTAAGCTCCGTGGCTCGAACTAGTGAACTTTTGGCAAGGACATTATTTCATTACGATTATGCAGTCGTAACGACCTTCGACTGGAAATGTGACGTCATCTTCATGTACAAATCCAATGACCGGGTCCTGCGATTCAACCAGTCGCAGAGTCGTGCGACTGGTTGATTCGTGTCGCCTGCGGTGGCCTTAACTCTAAAGGTGTGTTCACATGTTCACAAGTAGCGGTTTGCCACTCCTGGGCCCCGTTGCATAACTTGCCATTGATGATAACTTTGTTATCAATGGCAACTTCTATGGAAGCCTTGACTTTGATTGGCTGTTAAGTGATGTTACGATGGTACTTGGTAGTTGCCACTGATGGCAGATATATCATCAATGGTAAGTTTTATGCAACAGAACCCTGCTTGCCGTACTGACACTATGAGGTTAATTGTTCGCGGCGTTCTTTACCTCGAGGGAAGCGGCGAACCACTTTGACATGTTCACATGGTTACAAGTAGCCCCTGTCTTGCTTTTTGTGCAGCGGCAAATTACTGGCGTCAGAGTGCATGCGTCAGAGTGCATGCGTCAGAGTGCATGCGTCAGTGGAAAATCGCGCCAATGTGAACGTACTTTCATTGAGCCAAACAAAATAATGCTCGACAGCACTTCGATGTATTGACGTTGCCAAAATGGAACATTTACCAGTGGCACACAATCAGAGTTGATTAGGAAAGATAAACAAAATAAATTTACACATTTAGGAGAGTGAGTCCATCGGCGTTTGTCTCAAAGCAAACTTGCTGACACAACAATACAATATTTATGATATTGAAGCAGGAATGGTGAAGATTAAATAGCGAATTATTTATCAAACCATCTCAATGACAAAGCGTGTCGGTCTATCATTTCAGAGTAATATTCTTGAGCCAAGCATGTTCCATCACTCGTTCTCTTCACTGACGTGGCTATCGCGGATATGCGCTGTGGTAAATTGGCCTTACTGGCTTTTGGTGTTTCTTCACTTCTTAATTCATACATTACCGGGCATTGACGACCTAATTGGCGTACTATTTATGCATTGTCATGCCAATGGTAATGAGAGTGTTAAGCTGCTCTCATACGTCATCAGGCAACGAGGGACGGCGCCAAGACAGAGAGGAACGGCGGTACATATTGAAGGATCCATCGCCTTGCACCCCGTTCAACGTCTTAAACCTCTTAGCTGGACTCAAAATTCTGTACACTCTAAATCGGATCGATTTCTGATACAGCCCGTATATAACGGGGTTAGTGCACACGTTCAGGTACATGAGCAATATACCGAAGTAGAGCAGAGAAGTGCTAACGCGCACACTTACGCGCGTGTGTCCGTCATTCGCTATCCACAGCAACACAGCGATCAATACACCAAAGAGAACCACGTTGCTGACAATGATCACGGTAACGACTTGCAGGACTTGAACGCGCTGTCGCCATCGACGATCTCGCTGCATTTGCGACATCCGTGACGATGTGGGGTTGCGCCAGACGACCCTGAAGACGGCGATGTAGCAGAGGATGATGACGGCAGTGGGGAGGCAGTACAAGAAGACAGTGTAGAGGATGAGTGTCGGTTTGAAGGTCGATCGGTGGTAGTCCTCCAAGACCTCTCGACTACCGCCATTAATGACGATAGGGATTGGAGAGAGACCACCCACTGCACCGGGAGAGAGAAGACATTTTGACTTGAATAGAAAAGCAATGTATATATAGGTCGATATGTATTTTGATGGCGAGCGAGGAGATATAGACAGAAAAGGAAAGGCCCGAGAGACATGAGCGACCGAAAGACAGGGAGAGAGAGAGGGAGAGAGAGAGAGAGAGAACTAGACATTCATGTTGTATGCGTTATTTACGCCATGTTTTATCCAATTTTATTTTGACCGCAAAATGGGTACAATATATGCTTACATAAACACTCTCTCATGCACGCACACGCATAAACACATACATACATGCATAGTACACCCATCTATCTCGCTCACCCCCCCTCCCCCCCCCTTTCCGCCTCACCCCTCTCTCTCTAAACGAAATAACACATTAACTTACCTATCCACATGATAGCGCAGACGACGAGTGCTCGTTTCCTCGTACGATATGGTCGCGATCGCAAGGGATGAACTATCGATAGGTATTGGTCCACGGCCAGGCAAACGAGTGTGAGGAATGACGCCACTGCAATGAACTGAAAAACACAAAATTATACATGCTTCATTCAACGCTAGGATTAGACGATGTGCAGACGATGGCAATTGCTCATGATGTGTCCAAAAATATGATGTCGTATTCATCAAATTTCATTCTACGCCTTCGGGAATAGTTTTTTTTTGTCCTTTAAAGCAAAAAGCAATAATGACATTAAGCTATTGTTTTAGCTACAATGACTCGTTTATCCCATAAAGTGGTATTCTGAAAGTTCTGACTTAAGTTGTGACTTAAATCCCCTACGATCCATAACTATGATTGGCCTAATTGGTGCAGCTTTTATCACTTTCAGGGTATCAATTGACTGAGCTAAGATTGTTTAAGACTTTCTTAAAATTTTTGAAAGGTATCAGAAACATAATTCTGTGAAAATATGAAATTCTAAACTTGCGTTTGCGTTACGGACGCGCGGAAATATCTTAAATGCTTAAAATGATTTGAAACAGATGCAAAAACGATTATAGTTAATTTCAAGCATTTCATTTTTTTTTCTTACAATTTATTAATGTCGAATTTCATTAGATAAAGATGATCCATTTCAGAGATTGCATAAATATAATTTATTTTCACTATATTGCTCTTTGATGTCAATAATGACAGACCATCTTATGATGAATAAAGAGAGCAGACAAAATTACGAGGTGATCTGTCGCTTATGACAGACTACCTCATGATATATTCAGAAAAAAAGTGGGTTTCATCTTTTTTTTTGCAAATGAAGAATGCGAATGAAATGTGATTATTTTTTTTTTATCTTACAATTTCCCAACTTTCACATTGAATTTGAAAATGAGATATAGTTCATTCTATTCAAGATTCAAGATTCAATTGAATCTTGAATCACGAATCTTGAATTCCGCCAGGTAGGAAATGAGTATTTCACAACCAAAACAATGTCAGCTAGATTTTAGTGAAAGGGCTTTCTGGGGTAATTTCAATTTACAAAGAAATTTTAGGCATAAACCCAGTAGTAAGGGTAGCGTGCTCCATCCTGTAAATGAACGAAAAACAAGTCAGACAAAAATCTTGGAACCAGACGGGATTTACACCTGCAATCTACTGCTTTTTATGTTCATTTACAGGATGGAGCACGCTATCCTTACTACTGGGTGTATATCTAAAATTTCTTTGTAAATTAAAAACAATGTAATAATGATAAATATATTTAATCCCTTTTGGAATCAAACTCTTCATAAGCGTTCATTAGTGACTCACGATCTGACAGTAGAATATGGCCATATCCAGCATGTCGTTGCTCACGATGCCGACCTGGAAAGCGACCTGTGCATAGACGATGATATTGTTGACTCCATTGAAGAGAAATCCAGCGATGCCCAAGACCGCCATGTTCGCCATCAGGAGGCTGGGGATCGACCTCACCCGCCGGTCATTGGAGTAGACGGCGAGGAGGAGCACGATGTTGGTGAAGAGACCGACGATGATGAGGACGACGCTCACGATGATGAACGACAGTGCCATGATGGAGATGAAGTCGCAGTCATCCCCGAGAGGGATGACGCTGCCCATCGCACTAATGCAGGTGGGGTTCGTCGAGTTTAACATCGACGAGGCCGTCACCGTCTCCGTCTTCGTCATTATTACGATGATACGGTGATTGACCACGGATTATGTAGTCTAGGACGGACACACGAATTTGTGTAGAATAATTGACTGCGTAACACAAAGGCGTTAAATCCAGTGATGTATTTCAAACTCAGTGCAATTCCTTGACCTGACGAAACAGAATATTTACATGTGTCAGAGGTTCTAATCTCTTAACTTCTAACAAAATCCCGTGAAGAATTTGCGGCTCAGTTAAGTATAATTGCACAAGACACTTCACACAAGGCCGACAATTTCATTATCATCATTACTTGTATGTCTCCTACATTTCTAAGATTAAAACCCCAAAGGACTGCATTCGAATTATGATATGTGTGCCGTTTCTAATAGCATGAAACTACAGAAAAGGAGGGAACAAAGGGCTAATTCCGTCTGCTATGTCGACGATTGGAACAAAATTGTAGTGAACGTCACATCATCCGCAACAAGTAATGGAAGGGTATTCTGGTGTTTAACCTAGTTGCTCGGTGCGCTGTCGAATTGTAATCGTATCTGACAAAACGAAGAATTTACGACTCAGCTGATGCAATTCGCAAGACATGTTGTTGGAATCTATACGTTAAACTCTAGAGCGAGAGCGTTAATATTGTAGTATAAAGGCCAACCTGCGAGAACGTATTACTCCACAGATACGTCGCATGATATTAGCATGGTCGATACAAGTTTGTCAGCTACATGGCAAAATTCGGTAGAATGCAAAATGGTATGCCGCGAATGTTAGACATATCAAGAACGTCAGATCAATTCCTGTAACCGACATGACCGTAGCAAACCCCATCTCTATTTTCTATTTCCTATTCGAAGATAAAAACGCTTGATCGCCGACGCAAGAGGTTCATGTGAAATCATGAAAGCACAATTCACTTCAATCAGTCTCCAAATGAAGATTTAGTGTGACAAGCTTATGAACATCGATTAAACGATAATGTCCTTTGATCTTTCTAAGAATTAAACAGCGGCAATTCATCTCCTCTTTCTCCCTCTGTAAACATTTACGTGCTATTAATACCTCACCCATTTAGTGATGTTGAGCCAGTCGGTGACCAGCATGACCAGTGGACCTGTCTTATTCATTTCCATTGTCCTGCTGGGGTTGACCATTTCGTCCTCAGATTTTGTTGACTCACACCTCGTAATCAAATTATCTTTCAAGCCGCTGTTGTACGTGTACATGTACACGATCTACTTCGGATAAGCATAACAAATTATATTTGCTTTAGCGCTTAAACTTGAGGAGATGATCCTGATTTAGATCAGAGAGACCATGGCAACGGACTGATTCCAGGGGGTTGGTGGTGGTGGTAGTTGGTAGGAATACGGGCTGGTGGAGGGAGGGGGTGGGGTGGGTAATGGTGTATTCCTTTAGTGTTCCGCATGTCATTATTATTGAAATATTTTCATGTGCAATTTGTTGGCTATATGTATTATATTTCTAGTCAAACAAAATAAAAACACTCCGGGTAAAACAAACAAAAATACGTCTTTATGGATAGTTGGTCTTTGTAGACAAATATAAAAATCAATGCAAACTGTTCTGAAGAGATTGATCTTTGGAAACATGCAGGTCGTCTTTCTGGACTATTATTGATAGTAAGTCTTTCATTATCCCGTTTAACTGCCCTTATCCCAACACATAGTCATGAACAACCATATATAGATCTATGATGTATCATGTTTATTGCAATATTTCACATGCTAACTGGCACGTAATAGTCCGTTCACACGGAAAGGGTTCCCCGCTGCAGCTCGCCGGCTGCGCTTTGACGCTTTCCCGCCGGGACAAAGCCTGAAAATCCTTCGCCTGACAGTCTACCTGGTCTAAGAATGCAAAAAAGTTTCACCCGTTCGCAAGAGGTGAGGAAATGTGTGGAAAGCCGTAGAAAAGTGGGTACATGTATTAGGACAAGCAGGTGCGACATAGCGCCTCCGTGTGGACACACCCAAGGACGATGGAAATGTCCGGAAGTGACAAGATAAATAAGGGGACCCATCATCGAAGGTTATAGAAGCTCGCTCGTGATCACGAGTTTACCATCATACTTCATGGCAGCACTTGGACTTTGAACAGATTTTGACATTTTGTCGACCCGTGCATTGGCGGATAGGAATCCGCCAAACCAAACTGGGAAGAAAAGGAGGATGGGGATATTAGGCGATGGTAAGCAGGGATCAGAAAGAAGAGGAGAGGGAACATGAGAAAGGTGAATAGACAGAAGATGAGGATGAAAAAGAAGAAAGAGAAGAAGAAGAAGAAGAAGAAGAAGAAGAAGAAGAAGAAGAAGAAGAAGAAGAAGAAGAAGAAGAAGAAGAAGAAGAAGAAGAAGAAGAAGAAGAAGAAGAAGGAGAAGAGGAAGAAGAAAAAGAAGAAAAAGGGGGAAAAAAGAAGAGAAGGAAAGTGGATGAAAAAGGAAAAGAAAAGGAAGAGGTAAAAGAAGAGGGGGAAGAAAGCGGAAAGAATGAATAGAAGATATAGTGTTACAGAAAGGGCATATATTTCAAGGAGTGTGAGCATTTTCTACGTTCGTTTCTCATACCGTCTCTTTCTCTATTAATCTTTTACACATGTATTTGGTTTCTTTCTATTTACCCCTCTTAATTTTCACAACTTCCTCACCACCCCATTCTTTCTAACTCTCTCTTATACATGTATATCCATACCCCTATGCCTTTTGACATTTCTTTCTCATTCTCTCTCTCTCTCTCTCTCTCTCTCTCTCTCTCTCTCTCGCCCCACTCTGTCATCCCCTCATTTCAGTTTTGTTTCCATATTGGGCTGAATTATTTCCAGAAACTAAAACATCTCTATGCATCCATTTTGTTAATTTGTGAAAGAGGACAGAAATCCACAAAATGAACAATGTAAAACATGTACTTGACAATTAATCATTCTTAGAAATCAATCGAAATCCTGCAAATCTACAAGCATGATGCTTATATATATTGAAAGCAATGCCAATTCCTTCCTCTTTGCTTTATTGGAACACTTCCATGGAAGTCAACACAATATTATTAAGGCGCTGCACAAAATAGATGTAGTATAATTGTACTATACTCTTGTCTGGAGGAACGTAAAATTAATCAATATGCATTTCTTAATCTCTACAACTCAACAAACATTTCATCAACACTTTCAATAAAATACATAAGTTTCGTATTAGCTATGATTAAAGGAAAGTCCATGTGGTAACTTGACATAGAAGTAGAAGTTTGATTCAAATCCAATCTGAACTGCATACATGCCCTCAAACTTCTAAGGGGTTGAGTTGACAAGCTACTCTTTATACCTCTTCTCTCCTTATTTTCCCACCTAAATACATTGAATATGGCTGTTCAAAGAGACATAAAACCCTAGCGAAAAGGCCTGAGAAATGTTTCAGAAAAAAAACACATGAGAACAAGTAATAAGGAAGTAGTAAATTTGAGAAAATCTTACTTTAATAATCTGAATACTGATTATTAATGTTAATTCTCTGTGTGCCATACCAACTTAAAGTAAGTATAATTTGTTGCCTGGAGAACAAATGACTCATTCCAAAATTAAAAAGCTATAATTTAACCATAATAAGGATATAACATAAGGAGTAACATATCTAGCAATAAGGATATAAACACAACAAAAAAAGTAATTCCCCCCTGAGCAAAATAGCAAAACTTTTTATCGAAGAGGTTTTGGGCAAAATAATTTGAGAGGATTGTTCCCTACCTTATTGACTAACTTCTGTGTTAAAATCACATTAATCTGATTAGTCATGCATGTTGTGGGCAAATTTTAAAGGAAAAAATGTCACTTTTCAAAAGTCACAAGGGTAATTGTTTATGCCGTTTTAGCAATACATTTTGGCGTTTCTTGTGCTATTTTTAAAGTCTTTTCACTCAACCATGACACGAAAATGACTTCTTATGTTTACATAACAGGTCATGTTACATCTTTGTCAAAATATCCAGTTTTATTTTTTCACAAAAATAAAGGGTTTTTAACAGTTTCAAACTGAAGAGGGATGAGTATTTGTTAAACGGTGCTCACTCAACCAGAACAAGTGTCGAGATAGGTGTTAGTGCATCGAGAGAAGGATGATAAACAATGAAAAGACATAAATTATGCACCAGAAATGGAATTCTTAAAAAAATCATATGACATAATCCCAAAATTACCCTTGTGACTTTTGAAAAGTGACATTTTTGCCTTTAATATGTGCCCACCCATGCATTACTAATTGGATTAATGTGATTTTCACATTAATAATTAAGGAAAACTCCTGCCAAATTATTTTGCCCAAAACCTCTTCGATAAAAAGTTATGCTACTTTGCTTTGGAGGAGGGGGGGGGGGGGGGGGGGCTTACTTTTTTTGTTGTGCTTAGTTACAGGCTTTATTTCATGAACCCAACTGCTGTCAATAAATCCTGGGCATGTACGAATAATGGCAACCAGATTGATGAAGTATATTACCGGTTTCATTTTGACTACATGGTAGTTGTTAATTGTGTGCTTTACAACAAATTAAGCAATGATCTAGTGTAAGTATGTACACGTCAACCTGTAATCAGAGCCTGGCTTGAGTTACGAAGGAGAGGTAGCCCGCTCCCTTCCCCATTTGAAGGAGGTGTGCAGCTGGTCACCATGGGAACATAGATGATACAGACTCCCTCCCCCTACCCCGCAACATTTTGAACCACTCAGGGGGATCTTTAGTGAAAATACTAGAGATGAAACATGACCAAATATTGACAAATCATTCATGAACTTCTTGAGATGTATCATTAATTAGTTCATTGTAACAACTTTATTTCTTTTCCTGGTTACCAGTATTATTTCCAGGGTTTTGATTTCTGCTCCTGGGTCTCTCATCACGATAGCTCTTTCCCCCTCTGCTGCTCTCTTCCTTTGGTCTGTCGCTTGACCTCCCTGACCCTCCTCCCGCTCCTCCACCCCCTCCTCTACCACCCCCTTCACCACCCCCACCCCCTTTCAAATCCCGTTCTTTCCCCCTCTCCCTACCCCCATATCGATCTCTCTCTCCCGTTTTTCCACTTTCCTTTCCCTGATCCCGCTTCCCCCTGTCTCTGTCTCTGTCCCTATCCCTTTCCCGGTCCCTGTCCCGGTCCCTATCTCGGTCCCTCCCTCCCGCTCCTTTCATTCCTCCATCCCTCCCTCCGCCATCCTTCCCTCCCCTTTCACTCCTTCCCCCTCCGCTGCTCCCCCTCCCACTTCCACCCTCTGTTTTCTGTGGGGAGCCGCTTCCCCTCCTCCCTCCCCCTGAGCGGTCCTCGTCTTTGCCATCGCTTGCTCTTGAAGAATCCGAATCCTTGCCATCACTCTTTAGATCCGGGTCGCTCTTCTTACGATTCATGGCCCTCTGCCCTGGCTGGTAGAGTGCAATCGCAGGCCGGTCCTGTGGTTGGAAGCGAGATATGTTTTAAATGGACACCTTTCATAATTTTTTAACATAATCTTATTGTTAAAAGTAAATGTGTGTTGTACGCAGAAGTGTGATGCAATTCTGCGTACAGAGTGCGCTATGTGAGTAATTTCAATTTGATCACATGTATTTTTCTATTTTGAATTACGCATTTGAATGCCTGATAAAAATGTACAGGCACTGCCTGAAGTAAAGATTTCTGCTAAAAAAAATCCACAAGCGGCGTGTGAATGGTAAGCAAATAATCAACGTTGGTGAGGGTGATGGGAAAAACTATCACTTCCGAGGCGATCTGGATGTAGCTATCTTTCCGAAGCGCAGCTAAGGTAAGATAGCGTATACATTCAGATCGCCGAGGAAGTGGTTTGTCTCATTAACTGAAACCAAAAATTGATTATTTGCTTTATATTTCACATCTGAAACCAACTAACCAAAAACCAAAAATGACAATTTGACATACAAAAGTAATGCTTACTTCTCTACCTAACCCCAAGCCGCTGCCATGGAGAACACGCGTTAGGACGCGCGTTATTACTACGGCTCATTACTAGGACGCACATTATGACGCGTCAGGAGGAGCTTCTGTTGGTCAATTGATAGTCCGAGTGTAACACACTTTTATTTCACGCGTACTCAAAATATTGATCACGCGTTAGGACTGTGAGGAGTGAAGAGATCAACGAAACCAAAAAGTACTATCACCTAGAGTGTAACGAACTTTCCTTCCCAGGTGATCAGATGGGCAAAACTACGCTTTATCACGTTATCAACTCTTGACCAATCATATAGTAACATTCTTAGTATGTGGAATATAATTAATATTAAAATGTGATCGATAGAAACACACACCTTATTTCTGATCCTGGACGGTTTCCCGTCGTCGCTTTTATCACTAGCCTCTCCCCGGCTGCGTGCTGACGTCCTCCCATCCTTTCTCTGAGGGGCTGATGCTGAATCATCTCCCTTGGCAACGGATGCTGCACCAGAATCCTCCTTCTTTCGATCCTGCTCCTGGGGTTTGTCTCTCCTCCCGCCAACACCACTTCCACCTCCTCCACTGCTGGCACCACTACTTCCCCCTCTTCTCCCACCACTCTTATCATCCATGTCCCCCCGGCGATCCGCATCTCTCCCACTGGTCTTCCCGCTGTCCCTCCGCTCGTCCCTGCCCCCCTTCTCTCCACCCCTCTGGTCGTCCAAGCGATCCTTTCCCTTCCAGCTGTCTTGTTTTCGGTCCCGACCCTGGTCTGAGTCCCGGCGTGGCCGTCCGCTGTCATATCTTCTCTCATCCCGGCCACCCTGCGACCTGGTCCGTTGGAGAAAAGAAATCTTGTTAGTGAACACAGCTAATAATACTGATGTACTGGTCAATGCTGGCCAGTAGTGCCGGCCAGGGTAGTGCCGGCCAGTGGGCTTTGTCCTTTGTCCTTTGTCGAGAACTTGTTACCACCCGATGTTAGCCGTATCATCGGCCTTTTGTTTAGTCGAGCATCTGGGTATGCCGGCCAATAGTATTGGGCTTTGTCCTTTGAATGTTTAGGAGTGGGTTTTAGGAGGATGCTCTGCACTGACCAAAGGGTATTTAAACCCCTACTCACTACAATTTTGTATCACGCCTGACGAAGTGTTGCAGCGGTGCACGAAACCACCTGATCTTAGATCCCTTACTGACCACACATTGCGAGACAAACGATTATCACTAGCGATTTATCCGCAATGAGTAACATATTTAGCATTATTAACACTCATGTATGTTCAGGTAAATGATTGAAGAAGAGAAATCTTGTTTGTGAACACAGCTCATGATACTATGCATGTTCAGGTAAATGAATGAAGAAGAGAAATCTTAAGTGTGAACACTGCTCATGATACTATGCATGTTCAGGTAAATGATTAAAGAAGAGAAATCTTTAGTGTGAACAAGGCTAAGAATACTGTGCATGTTCAAGTAATGTCAGCTCGTAACTAACATATAGGTGATAATACTTGAGAGCATAATTTTTTTTCCATTTCCGTCAAAACAAGTGCATAAGCAGTGGAGCTAATATCAATCATGCTGATAAGTTTATCACCAGCCGCACTGAAGAGAGGTGGCTTTCTTACAGGGCGTCTGTGATCTTATTTTACAGATATGCCTTACAATTGTTTATCAGGCCATCCTAAGGACTGTAGCTACCCAAAAAGTTGAGTTACCCAGTTCTATCACCTCACCTTGTAAATAAGTTTCCTGATATTTCTGTCAGGAACATTCTTGCAAAATATAGCGTGTCAATACTGCCCTACACTGACAAAAGGAAGCAAGTGACAAATCACTCAAATCTGGCTGATTGGTACTCTTATATTGTACCCAGCATTCCCTACATACAGGCAAAATCTGGACAAGATAAATTTATCTTGCTGCTAGATATTCAATCTGTGGTGTTGCACTGATGCAAATGCAAGTGACAGACACATTTTGCTCATTTACAAGAAAAGTCTCTTTTTTTAGTTGCTTCCTTTTGTCAGATTAGGGCAGAATAGTACTCATGCATACATTGTCCAATGTATTTGATATATGTGTTTCATACTGCCTGCCCTAGATATTCATGCTTGTAACAATGCTCCCATAGAATTTCTGTAATCCTTCATGAGTACATCACTCACCCGTCTTCCTTTCTTGGCTTATCCTTGGATCTTGCATCATCCTTCGTGTTACTCCTATTCCGATCTCTATCCCTGTCTCTGTCTCTGTCTCTGTCTCTCCGGCCATCCTTCGGATCATCTCTTCGCCCCCCTCCTCCACCCCTTCGGTCGTGATCTTTCCCCCGGTCGGATCTTGAGTCACTGCTCATCCTACGAGACATGAAAGGGCCAAACAGCTGGGTTAAGGCCTGGTAGACTCCGTACCAGGAGTTAGCAGGGAATGGAAGAGGAAGAGATAACCTTCTTTACCAGGAGTTAGAGGCAATGTCTGCTACATTATTCTCCCAGACTTGAACACTTTGACATTGAGGGAGCCTCATTCTACCTTTGGAAAAATCTATTAAAAAACATCCGAACAAGGAAAAATTCAAAGTCGCCCTCTTTAGAATGGGACAGCGTGGATGATGGGAGATACATGTACCTTTGACAAAATCTGTGACTGCTGCAGATCGTGGCACAAATATTGTGAACCTTTTCTTTCTCTCAAGTGTTACGCATCTTGGTTGTAAGGTCCTGTGACATTTCTTAGGAGCCTGCAGCCAAAAATTAGGAGAACACACCTGGAATTATTCTGACATAAACAGCATTTTGCTTACCCATTTAGCCTGTAATAAATATTTTGTGGTCAAATCCTCCCTTTTCTGGGTTTTGATGTGAAAATGTCTATACAGAAGCAAGTCTACATTGAAAAGATTAGAGAAAGAGAGCTCTGCACCCAATTTTGACAAGACCCTACCACTGACCAATCCCCCTATTCTCAAGTCTGGTACATGTTCGCCTCAAGCAAAATAGCATAACTTTTTATCAAAGAGGTTTTGGGCAAAATAATTTGGCAGGATTATTCCTTCACTTATTAACTAACTTTTGTGTGAAAATCACATTAATTCAACTATTCATGTATGAGTGGGCAAATATTAAAGGCAAAAACATCACTTTTCAAAAGTCACAAGGGTAATTTTGGGATTCTGTCATATGAATTTTTTGCACTAACACCTATCCTGACACTTAACCCATTGTTCTGGTAAAGTGAGCACCGTTTAACAGATACTCATCCCTCTTGAATTTGAAACTTTTAATAACCCTTTTTTGTGAAAAAATAAAACTCTGGATATCTTGACAAAGATGTAACTTGACCTGTTTTGTAAACATAAGAAGTAATTTTCGCGTCATGGTTGTGTGAATACACTTTAAAAATCACATAAGAAATGCCAACATGGACTGTTAAAACGGCATAAACAATTACCATTGTGACTCCTTTAAAATTTGCCCACTCACGCATGACTAATTAGATTAACGTGATTTTCACACAGATGTTAGTAAATGAGTTAAGGAATAATTCTGGCAAATTATTTTGCACAAAATTTCTTTGATGAAAAGCTATGCTATTTTGATTGGGGGGGGGGGGGGGAACTTACTTTTTTTGTTGTGTTTAGATGCAACTCAATGAGATTTGTGTGTATTAGTAATAGTAAAACACACACATGGCACAGGGATAGTTCAAGCCCTCACCTTGAATCCTGGCCATCCTGATTCCTGCTGCTCTGGCTGCTGCTTGGGGCGTCCTTTCGCTTGTCCCTCCCGGCAGTCCTGTCCCTGTCCCTGTCTCTGTCCCTGTCTCGGTTGCGGTCTCGATCCCGGTCCCTGGTCCGCTCCTTCTCCCACTCTTTATCTTTTGTCCGGTCTCTGCCGGTATCCCTGTCCCTTGTTTTCTCTTTGGTGGCCTCGCTGCCCTTAGCTTCATCTTTGCTGTCAGCTGGTGGTTTCTTTAAGAGCTGGATAAATAAATCAGGCACTCTTTGCTTGAACCAACACCAAAATTGAGCATGATTGCATGGACAGTCACACTATAATAAAAACGAGGGTCCACATAATTTATTGAGACGTTAAACTGCTACACAGTGTGGGGTTGCAAACAAGTTCGGAATTCCTACAGATGCCAAATGAATAGCACAATAAACGTGATAAACACAATGACTTACTGATTCAATAATGTGCTTCTGGGCTCAGAGCTCACCCTGATTTTGAAAAAAAAGGATGAAGCAGCTTTGCCGGAAAATCTATTAACTTAAATCTTGCAAATTGTAATGTAATGAATACTCATACATAAAAAGGGCAAAGATAAAGTTAAATAAAGAGGAAGAGAGAAAGAAGAAAATGCACAATGAATGTACTCGGATTACTCACCGTTATCTTTGGTTCTGGTTTCCCTTTTGGCTTCTCCTTCTCCTCCCTGTCCTTCCCTCCCTTGTCTTTTGCCCTGTCCCTGTCCCGTTTCTCCTTCTCTTTTTCTCTCTCCTTCTTGCGCCTCTCCTCCTCCTTCTTTCTCCTCTTCTCTTCCTCCATCTTGATTCTCCTCTCCCGGTCCTTCCTCTTCCTTTCCTCCCTCGCCTCCTCCCTTGCTTTCTGCAGCAAATGATGCAAAAAAAAAAAACAGGTTAATATTCTGCCCGTGGACACGGTGCAAATCAAGTGAAAATGTCAGTGTCGCCAAAGTACGAACTTCCAAATGCACTACACTTCTAACAAATTGACAACTCACGTGCACTAGCGAGCTCTCCTACATGACTTTAACAGGAAATTACGTAATAGAATAATAAAATCAGAGTGGAGCCTGAGATAAAATGCACTGTGATTGCAATCAAATGCAATCAGCTCCATACATTGACTGCAATCTGACTGCAATAGATTGCAATCAGCTGTGACCTTGATCTCAGGCCCAACTGTCACATGACCCATATAGGATTCAAATAGCACACAATATGAAAGTATATCGCAATGCACTTTACAATCATATAAATCCTATAGGGCATGACATGTATAGAATCCAATCATATGCAAGAAATCACACTGTGCATAGGGTTCATCTAATTGAAAAGTTTTAAAATTTGATGTTCATGATGGGGCTAGTCCATACAGCTATCTGCAGGTACTAGACTGTAATAAAAAATGACTCACCAATGATTTTATTTAAAAGCTAATGGATAATATTTGACTAAAAGTCACTTTTTCCTTCTTATCTTCACCATCTATTAGACAGCTTTATATTTTAGGTCTGCAAAAAAGATGCATCCTTTATTTAAAAAATATGTCAGTTTTGTGAATGAGTGAACTTACAATTTTCTCCTGCCTCTTCTGCTTGAGAAACTCTATGAGTGGAGTGATTAGCTTACCTGTAAACAAACAATAAATATTAAATGTACAATAGATATCACGTGAAATCAAATTCCTTCGGAAAGTCATCCTGACCGTAGTCTACCCTTTCCCAAATCACTTGTGTAACATTATATCCATATATTATGTTCACTATGTTTTGGGTGAAGAAAAAGTTTTAATTTCTGTAGATTTATATACCCCCCCCCGACCCCCTAACCTTTAATTTGTACATGTTCATATTTTAGTTTGCATTTCATTATTATGTACAGTCTTTTGTAATATATCATGTTGTGCATGTAGTTTAAACACTCCGACGTGACAATAATTATCATCTTTCAAGTTTATGAAAAGCAGACACATATTCCTCTCCTAGTGAATGGTACAGTCCAAAGGATGAGGGGAGAGGCTTGCAGTGATAGTGGTGGCCATGTTCCATTCCTCGTCCTGATACCACTATCATGCAAACAACAGTCCCCCCTCAACATTTTTCACAATAAATTTGTTTCCCTCCAAGTCTCACAGAACTTTTAAGATAAAAATTGTGATGAA
This sequence comes from Arbacia lixula, assembly GCA_963669155.1. Taxonomy (NCBI): domain Eukaryota; kingdom Metazoa; phylum Echinodermata; class Echinoidea; order Arbacioida; family Arbaciidae; genus Arbacia; species Arbacia lixula. The sequence continues at coordinate 17,374,876 of OZ022590.1, read as the reverse complement.
GTTACATAACATTACGTGTATGTCAGACCAAAAATTGCTCAAAAACGTGATTTCATGTACAAATCCAATGCAAATTCAGTATCTAGCCAAAATTAATAAATGTATCATTTTTATTTTTATTGATGAAAAACAATAGATTTCATGTTATTTCTGAAATTAATTCTGAAATAGTGTTGCCAACGATTTCCATCGAAAAAACAGTGAAAAACAGAAAATTGAAAAAACAAAGAAATAAAAAAACAATAAAATGCAGAAGAAAAAATTTCATATTGCCATTTTTTTAAACCCTAATTTGATAATAATCCTAGGAAGAGTGTCCAGACTGAAATCTAACAGTTTTGCGGTTACACTTAAAGATTTACGGCCAATATATTATTTTATGCATTGATTAGCATAATCAATTGATTAAAAAAAATGTGAGTAATTTTGGTGCAATTGACACTTGAATTGTGGAGATTACGTCTTGGGTGACATACGTGCCAATTTTCGTCGCGATGGGGCTATCAATGGTCGGGATCTTAGGGGGGCCGGGTGGGGGGGAGACTCTCCGACTGAAACGCCATTTAACTAATGCACACAAATCCCATCGAGCAGGATTTTATCTGGCACCGCAGGGGTTAAAGACTCACTGGTGTCCTTGGCCTTGTTCTCCAGCTCCAGCAGAGTGGCCTCAGCTCCAGGCAGGTGTTCCACCTCAGCACTCAATGTCTCCAGGAACTTGGTGTAATCTGGGTCTAAGTCATGCCAAAAACAAACTCAAAGCAATCGTACTATTGTTATTCATACCCTTTTCTCACTGTCAAAAATTTCGCTTAGCCCGGCAACTGTGGTGCTAAAGCCCTCCCTTTAGCCCCAACAATTTCCTCGGGTTAAGCTTAGCCCGCTTCTGTTCTCACTGTGTTTTTGGAAAGTGGGATAGCCCCACGGATAGTCCGGGACTATCTAGCACTGCAATTTAATAGGGTTAGCAGTGAGAACACAAACACAAACAAAAATAGTCCGGGGTTATTCATTACCTAGAAAGTCCGGGGTTAACGAAAGCAAGTGAGAACAGGAGTGATTTTTCTTAGCCCCGGTTTCGTTGATAGTACGGGACTAAAATTGCCAGTGAGAAAAGGGGATAAGGATAGTCCGGGGCTAGGGAAAGTACAGGACTAACGATAGTACGGGGTTAAGAAATCCAAGTGATAAAAGGGCTTTAATGTATTATTGGACCGGATTGAAAGTATCATTGTTATTAGTATTACTACCATTTTTAATATCATAAGTAGTAGCAGTATTGTTTGTAGAAATAGGAGCAGTAGTATTCATAGTAGCAGGAGTAGAATTACAAGTAGAAGAATTATAAGAAGTACTAGAAGTAGTAGTATTAGTAGTAGTAGTAGAAGTAGTAGTAGTAGTAGTAGTAGTAGTAGTAGTAGAAGAAGTAAGAAATACTAGTAGAACTAGTAGAATTAGTCGTAGCAGTAGTAATACTTCGTAGAAGTACTAGTAGCAATTTTATGGAAAAAATTATCAATATTTATCTTGTATTTTGGATTACAAATACAGATGTCACATAACACGATTCACTCTGTATTGCTGCTGCATACTACATGTACTTTTCTACCTATTACTATACACATACAATAATTGTATGGATTTTCCCTTTCAGGACCAACCATTGGAAGTCCCATGTCAATTATACCACAATTTCCTGCCTATGGGACTGAGAGAGTTAAGAGGCCTAGTCAGGAGGGTTGTAATGTCATGTGCGTACCTTCTTCCAGCGTTCCCATCCGGGCGTCAGCCTTCTTGCCCACCAGCTTGGGGATCTTCTGGTAGGGAGCGAACTCCACGACCGCTGGATACACAGTGCCTGCATGGAAGGATGATTCAGTGCTTAACCCGTTACTCACGGTTAGATTTTTGGGCTAGGTGAATCCTAGCTGGTCCAGTTAGGATGTCAAAAGTTGCAATAGAACTGCAATAACTAAAGGGGCGTGGCTTGATTGCGCCCTATAAGGAATTTAAAGTTTATTCATCGCCTGTTGGTTATTGTCCTTACAGCAGGTTACATGTGAGTCGCGCTACTCAGTATCTGAGTGGAGAAAAGCCAGCCTGCATGTATATGTGGGCTCAATAAAGAACGGGTTAACATGTTCCGCCTCAACTCTACTGTAAGCCACTACACCTCACGACACTCAAACAAAATACATCACTAAACCACAAAATCGCTCTTGCACATCATGCAGCTAGGCATACTGCACCTGTCATTTGAAATGCACTTCTTTTTGCTTTCTTCATTGATGAGGAAACACTAACAATTTTATTGCATAGAGAATTTTTGTACGACGTTCTCAATAATGCTACGGGATGTGATTTTTTAAACTTTTGCTCGGTTATATTCCGTCATCATGCTAACTGTGTCAACAATATTTATCTGAAACGTATATACAGTGTATGTTGTGTCCGGCAAATTTATGAATTATGTGTTATCAATAAAAACATTCATAACTTTGCTATCAGCTGTCTGATTTTCCTCATATAATTTTCCTCTCTTTTAAGATTTAATATTGAGAGCAACTCACTTTGGAACTGGAGATCGTCTTTAAGACAAAATATAAAATGAAAGAACATTCCACAACCTCAAGTCCTCAACCAAAACCAAGAAGTTGCCCTTTTGCAGCCTCTGGCCTATCAGAGAGAGGCCTAAACATGTACCTTGATCATTGGTGAACTCATGGCCATCCCATGTGTCTCTGAAGGGAATGATGTCTTCTTCTTTCTTGAAGCAGATGTAGGCTCTAGAGTAGGCGTGTGCACCGAGGCTAGTGAGTGGACCAAAAGAAGGGCTTAGAAAATGCAATTCTCTTAACCCTCTCACCACTATGAACTATTTCACTATATTATAATACATTGGACTATTCCCACCTTGGTACTTTGCTGCCCTACTCTGACAAAAGGAAGCAATTAACAAAAGAACTTTTCTTGTAAATGAGCAAAATGTGTCTGTCACTTGCATTGGCATCAGTGCAACACCACATCATGTGAGATTGAATGTCTCACAGCAAGATGAACATTTCTTGTCCGGATATTGGCCGTACGTAGGGAATGCTGGGTACAATCTAAGAATACTAATAACCCAGATTTGAGTGAATTGTCACTGGATTCCTTTTGTCAGACTCTTCCTGTGCCAGATAAAATGCTGCTCTATGTGATTTGTGTACGCACTAGTAGTGACAAAATACAAACATGGCATATAAAAGGGTTTAAGGGAAATCAATCCCTAATAATAAGTTGAGTTTAGTCATTTTAAGCAAAGCAGCCAAACAGATTGGGAAAATTTTAAAGACAAAGTCAGATGATAAGGAAGTTGAGAAATCATAATTACTCTCACATAAGTCTCAATCATAATTATCACCCTTTTATTCATCCACAATTGTCTGTGTTCTTGTTAATCATTCATAAAAAGACAAACATCCAAAACCTAACTAAGCAAGATTACAGAGCTAGCAAATGAAACGTGTGTGTTGATATACCCAGCATACCAATTAAGTTGATAGTTTTGAAATCAAACTTTAGAATCACTAAAATGTCTATCTCTATAGCATCTTACATCAAGTTTTAAGCAACAAAGTTACCTTCTATCTGCCTTCACATAGTAAAAGTACTCATGTTCAGGAAATGGGTCAACAATGTTTCGAAATTCCTCCTCCTTGAGTGCTGGGGGCAGGCAACGGATGATTACCTATGCAAGTACATGAGAGAGAGAATAAGGTTAGGTTTGGGTTACACAGCAGCTCAAAGGAATTGGCATAAGGAAAGGGAAAAGGAAGGAAAAGAAGGAGCCGTTTTAAACCGTGGTATATTTTGTCCAGTTCAGCATGAGACACAATGATTTAGCCTAAAAAGCATATTTCATGCTGAACTGGACAAAATATACCACGATTTAAAACTGCTGGTCCTTCCCTTTCTTCTCTTTCCCTTTCCCTATGCCAATTCCTTTGAGCTGTAATGTACCTACATAATAAATTTTAAACGCTTTTATTAACAAGTTAGGTGGCTGTCACAATCACACTATATCAAAATTATGTCCTCTGTCTCTAGAACTCAAGACTAAAGGTCTAACTTAGTCAACAGATCTGTCTCATCCAAATAACCAAAGCCAACCTGAGGTGAAGAATCATAAAAGATGCACATCACTTTGAATGTTTCAAGTACATGTATGATGCGGGTGCTGCAAACTGGCCCCTAGCTTGTTTACTTTTGAAGATGGACTGGTGAAATACTGGAATTTCACTCACAGATCATCTAAATTATGCTCTTGAAAGGACTATTTTTGCATTGAAGGTTAGGGAGAATCTTTCACAGAAATTGCACTTTGAATATCGCTCTGTGAAACATTTTACATTCACATTAATGAACCTCGAAACTGAAACATGATTTCAAATGAATGATCATGAATGATAGTCGCCAAAACACCATTCTTAATAATAAACGAATCTTTGACAATCGAGCAAATCATGTGTGACAAAAGAATGGGGCTGGTTTTATTCCAAGGTACCCGAATTGCTGAGCCAACAAGGCCGCATCATTAAATTAGTTGTTCGCCCACAACACAAATAATACGACAATAATCAACCCCACATAAAATGCAGTAGGTGGGAAACGTGTAAATGAATGAATAACAAACCTTAGTTGTTCGAGTTTCTTTCTGCTTTTTATTCCTCTCCTTCGACATGCCGAACTAAAGCGTCAACCCAAAGAAAAGAAATAAAACATCAACCTTGTATATATGCTTATCAAATATGGTCTGAGCTCCGTCTAATTGATAATAAACGAGATTACATGAAATTGTGTTGATGTTCCAGTCACTTTCGGGTAGGCAATGTTTTGGAACATCTAGGGGTATGCACACGACCCTGTACGATGACACGCTGACGATAAGTTCCACCCCTCTAATGAATATGCATTAACCCAGACGTGTGTGTGTGCAATGTACAGCATTCCGATACAGTGCACTCGTCCTCCCCTCCTTTTTTTTGACATACGTACTTGCATCCATTGCTGTAGTGCATTCTATCTGTTTCAAAATGTCATTTTCTTGATATCATATTGTTTAAGGTGATATTTAAGTACCAATACCTGCATCTACTGATGTAGTACATGTTCCAAAATGCATGCTATATGTGTTCCAAAAGTTATTCATATCATGTTGTTTTAGCTGACAATACATATCAATACCTGCATCCAAACATAGTGCATTCTACATGTTCCAAGCTGCATGCTACATGTTCCAAAAATTCAATTTCTTTATATCTTATTGTTTTAGCTGACATACGTATGAATACCTGCATCCATACAAGTTGATGTAGTGCATTCTACATGTTCCAAGCTGCATGCTACATGTTCCAAAATTTCATGTTCTTTATATCATATTGTTTTAGCTGTCATACGCGCCAATCGTTGCATCCATTGATGTAGTGCATTCTACATGTTCCAAGCTGCATGCTACATGTTCCAAAATTTCAATTTCTGTATATCTTATTTTTTTAGCTGACATACGTATCAATACCTGTATCCAAGTTGATGTAGTTGCATTCTACATGTTCCAAGCTGCATGCTACATGTTCCAAAATTTCATTTTCTTTTTATCTTATTTTTTTAGCTGACATACGTATGAATACCTGCATCCAAGTTGATGTAGTGCATTCTATATGTTCCAAGCTACATGCTACATGCTCCAAAATTTCATTTCCTTTATATCTTATTGCTTTAGCTGACATACCTGTATCCAAGTTGATATAGTTGCATTCTACATGTTCCAAGCTGCATGCTACATGTTCCTAAATTTCAATTTCATTGTATCTTATTGTTTTAGCTGGAATACGCACCAATACTTATATCCATTGATGTAGTGCATAACATGTTCCAAGCTGCATGCTACATGTTCCAAAATTTCATTTTCTTTATATCTTATTGTTTTAGCTGTCATACGCGCAAATCGTTGAATCCATTGATGTAGTGCATTCTACATGTTCCAAGCTGCATTCTACATGTTCCAAAATTTCAATTTCTGTATATCTTATTGTTTTAGCTGCCATACATACCAATACGTGCATCCAAGTTGATGTAGTGCATTCTACATGTTCCAAGCTGCATGCTACATGTTCCAAAATTTCAATTTCTTTATATCTTATTGTTTTAGCTGACATACGTATCAATACCTGCATCCAAGTTGATGTAGTGTATTCTACATGTTCCAAGCTGCATGCTACATGTTCCAAAATGTCAATTTCTTTATATCTTATTGTTTTAGCTGACATACGTATCAATACCTGCATCCAAGTTGATGTAGTGTATTCTACATGTTCCAAGCTGCATGCTACATGTTCCAAAATGTCAATTTCTTTATATTTTATTGTTTTAGCTGACGTACGCGCACATCCATTGATGTAGTGCATTCTACATGTTCCAAGCTGCATGCTACATGTTCCAAAATTTCATTTTCTTTATATCTTATTGCTTTAGGTGACATACGTATGAATACCTGCATCCAAGTTGATGTAGTGCATTCTACATGTTCCAAGCTGCATGCTACATGTTCCAAAATTTTATTTTCTTTATATCTTATTGTTTTAGCTGGCATACGCGCCAATCGTTGCATCCATTGATGTAGTGCATTCTACATGTTCCAAGCTGCATGCTACATGTTCCAAACTTTCATTTTCTTTATGTCACATTGTTTTAGCTGACATACGTATGAATACCTGCATCCAAGTTGATGTAGTGCATTCTACATGTTCCAAGCTGCATGCTACATGCTCCAAAATTTCATTTTCTTTATATCTTATTGTTTTAGCTGGCATACGTATGAATACCTGCATCCATGTTGATGTAGTGCATTCTACATGTTCCAAGCTGCATGCTACATGTTCCAAAAATTCAATTTCTTTATATCTTATTGTTTTAGCTGGCATACGTATGAATACCTGCATCCATGTTGATGTAGTGCATTCTACATGTTCCAAGCTGCATGCTACTTGTTCCAAAATTTAATTTTCTTTATATCTTATTGTTTTAGCTGACATACGTATGAATACCTGCATCCAAGTTGATGAAGTGCATTCTACATGTTCCAAGCTGCATGCTACATGTTCCAAAATTTTATTTTCTTTATGTCACATTGTTTTAGCTGCCATAAACTTGCATCCATTGATGTGGTACAATTTACATGTTCCAAGCTGCATGTTAAGGTCATTTAAATGTCATCTTTTCTCTCCTTTGTCCATCCTCTCCATTCACCCCCTCTCTTCTCATCCTCTTGTCTCTGTTTTCTTTCCTTCCACTGCTCACTCCACCTTTCTCTCCCTCTCCACCCATCCATCTTTCCATTCTCCATTCTTTCCTTTTCCTTACTCCACTCCCCACTTCTCCAAACTTCTTCTTATCTCTCTCCTTCAGTCTGAGTCTCCCTGTCCCCTCTCCCTTTTCTTCTAATACATGTAGTTTCCTACTTCCTTTCCTCTTCCCCCCCCTCTCTCAGTCCTCCTCTTCTCTCCTAGGTGCTCCCCCCCCCACCACCACCCCTGCTCTCTGAAATTATATGACAAGTCAAAACAAAAAATGCTATATTAAATGGAATTGTGATTAAAGCGTATTTATTGCATGTATCAGGGCATTCAAAGTCCACATACCCAAAACACACTAAAAAAAAAACAATTTCTTTTTTACTAGATTCTTTAAAATATATAAACTGGCTCACAATTCAAGTTTTTTGCAACTGAAATACATAACTGTCATGATGTAATAGTGGTGTGTTGTATTTTGACATGTTCTCTCAGATCACGTCTTGATAACTATCTTAAGAACTTGTGTTGTATTTATTATAATCTACATACATTATGTTATAAGTATGATGTTATTTTGTCAATAGCAATATAAGGCTAAGCGCATTTTATAGGTCCTTAACCAAAATGATATCAATAATTTTTGTTGTTGTTTTCATCCTTATGCTTTGAATCAATGATATCTTTGAATTTGTAAAACTTGTCTGCCAAAGTGAGATTCGTGAGGATAGTTTGTCTGTTGGTGGCCTATAGATTCAGGTTTTTGGAATGCATGAGCACAACTCAGTTTGAAATGATCTAAGTCTGGTAATAAGGACTAAGCCTACTTCACTGCCTGCTCTCTGCAAGGGGGCACATAGGGCAGAGACCTGAATCTTTATTGCCAGACGTAAATGTTCACAGACTCAGTTGTACCCATGCACTCCACAGTCTAGAAATTGTAGGCTAACATCTTGGTAGAAGCTAAAACTTGTTCCTTTTGTTCATGCAGTGATGGACATAATTCTGCATCCATTTGTTTTACAATACCATCGTCAAAACACAGTCATCTTGTTTGTAAGTAAATTGCCCTAGTATGAAAGTTGGGAGCCATGTTCTGGTTGTATATTCAAGATTATAATCACTGTTTTAGCTGGTTAGGCAAATTTTCATGAAGCAGGATGATCAGTAATTGCCATGGATATTTTCAAGCTAAATGTTGGTCTGTAAAGACAAGCCTATGTGTGAACCTCAAATACAAAGTTTAGTGAGTTATACGCTTTGGCGTACAGCTGGAAAACAAATGGGGATGGTACGAGCTTGGAGGGGAAGAAATAGTGCTAATATGATCAGAAATAATGCTACTAATATGCCAGTATAATTACGATATGGTGAAAATGGTTCATTTTATGTTGTACCAGTTAAGATATTAAAAAGGTTTTAATGTAACACTGTTGATAATGTGTATATACTCCAATATAGACATCTGATATAAACAGTACAGGCACATTCCTTGGAAGTTGGTAATCTAGATATAACAAGTTGGTTTCTTTAAACATGTAAACAAAGAAATTTACAAGGAAAGTATTAAATTGATACAAGAAATGTTTGGCTCTAATGCTAATGTTCTCTTTGTAAAGGTGTGTGTGTATATCTACAGGGAAGAAGGATTAGTCCTTATTGCCAGACTTATTAAATCCAAAGACTTGAAACTAGGCCACCAATAGACAAACTATCCTCACGAATCTCTGTTTGGCCGACAAGTTTGACAAATCCAAAGATATCATTGATTGAAAGCATGAAGATGAACACAACAACAAAAATGATCAATATCATTTTGGTAAAGGGCCTATAAAAATGCCTTCATGCGCTTACTATGATATTGACATGGACAAAATACAATCATACTTATAACATAATGCATGTAGATTATGATAGATAAATACAACACAAATTCTTAACATAGTTATCAAGAAATGTTCTGAGAGAACATGGTCAAAATACAATATACTGTTATTCATCAGGCATTGTTCAACCATTGTTGGATGAAGCCCTCTTTCAATCAGTTTCCACTTGCTTTTATTTGCTGTCATTCTGTTTCATGTTGCTGTGTTTGTGCATGTATGATGATATTTCGTCTCTCCACCTTCTTTTTGTCAACCTCTTCTTCGCTTGCATGTTCTTGGTTGCCATTCTGTGAGTTTCTTGGTCCATCTGCTGTCTTGTGTTCTAAAGGGTCCTGAACATCTGCATTTCATCTCTTTATTTGTTTACTACAATATCTTTGACCTTCTTTTTCTGCCGCATGTGTAAGTGTGCTTCACTTTGTCAAGTAACTTTAAATTGAGCATTCTTTCTTCCATAGCTCTTTGTGTTGTTCTCAATTTATGTTCCATTTCCTTAATTGTAGACCAGGGACCATATTCATGAAACCTTACTTAGCCTAGTAAGTTACTAAAGCACATTCAGCTACATGCAATTTTAGTAAATGACTAGTCTAGTATGCACTGGTCAAATATCCTTCTCCTCATTGCGAGTGGTATTTTCATGTCAGTTAAAAGTTCTCTGTACTTATTAAAACATCTCCAACCTCCTTTAATCCTTGTCAATACCTCTTCTCTTGCATTATCCTCCATTTTTAAGGTTTGGCCCAAATACTTGTAACTGTTGACCTTCTCTAACGGGTGATGGTATATTCATATTTTCTCTGCTGTTTCAAAGTTAGTCATGATTTTATTCCCCATATGCATTTGCAAGCCAACCCAATTGCTTTCAACGTTCAGACTTCGCAACTGTTCTTCCATATCTTGCACAGAGGTTTATCAGTTCCTTTTCCTTAAAGGTTGGACTTTCTAAACACGTCATGGAATGCTGCTGTAAAAAATGTTGGGTGATAATGTGTCTCCCTGTCTGACATCTCTATTTATCTTCACTTCTTTTGAAATATCATAATCGATGTGGATTCTTGCAGTAGCATCTCTGTATACGTATATGTCTTCCAAGATATGAATGTAACCTTCTTCAATTCCTATATTTCTTAGAGCATCGAACATGTCCTAATGTTCTATGGAGTCGAATGCTTTTTGGAAGTCTGCGCGAAGCATAGAAAAAGCTTGAGCTGCCTGGTACTCATTGGACTTTTCAATGAGCTGATTGATTGATTGTAGATGATTTGTTGTTGAAAATCCTCCTCTAAATCACGTTTGCACCCTAGTTTGGTTCTGGTCTAATACCATCTTGAGCCGGTTTTGAATTACTTTGGTGAATATTTTATACGTATGAGATAGTAGGCTGATCGGTCGGTATCTTTTAATTTTAAGAAGAATAATCTTTGCTTCCTTCCATTTGGTTGGGATTTTCTTTTCCTACAGTATCTGGCTGAACAAATTTGTCAATTGTCCAACCGTTTCCTCCCTACCAGCTTTAATAATGTCACTTGTTACTTCATCAGGCCCTATGCTCTGTTTCCTATATTTATTTTATTGCCTCTTTTATTTCTATTGGTAAAATTGTAGGTAATTCTCCTTTTTACTCGATTCTATTGATAGAGAAATTGTTTTATAGTATGTTTTGAATGTATGGACTTTAAATTTCCTTTAGAGTATGAACAATATTATGAAATATACCTGCTTCATACATCTTAGGTGTGATAAATGATGTGTACCACAGTATTTAGAACAGGACACTGATTGATGTTTTTCGTATTATAAAAAGAGAGCTACTTGGGCAGCTACTTTGTGCACATTAAAGAATATGGTGAATATGGCCCAGGTCCTTTGTACAGATGGATATGGTGAATTTGTACTCTTTTGTGGATTGGCAAAATCAGTACAGTAGATACATATGTATAAACAACTGACTATACACCAAGTCCTAGTTTATCGGATGTACACTGATGGCAAGAGTAACAATACTGGAAAAGAAGAGAGTGGTCCTGTTCGTTATGTAATGATTATTGACCAATCCTTAGTTTAAATGTATTGTGTAAAGAGAGGGCGGGATTACAAGATATACAAGGTGGTTCGCGAACCACGAGTCTCGCCTGATTTCGCAATCGATAAACAGTGCTAAGTTTTTTTTTAAAGATTTTTTTTCAAGCCTTTTGACCCCTAGATGACCTTTGACCCCATCATCCTCATGACGACACATGTGGTATTACCCAAGGATCATTTGTACCAAGTTTGATCACAATTGATACAGAAATAATGAGAGTAAGTTAAAGAAAACCCTTAACATTTTTGTAACAGACCAACAGACTAACAGACCAACAGACTAACAGACCAACAGACTAACAGGAAAAGTGATTACTAGGTCTCTACCGAACTTCGTTCAGGCGAGACAATGGTAATAATTACCGAACTCATGAATCCACTCTTTCATTGCAGCCGCTAAAAATTGTGAGTGTCTATTAAATGTGTGGACTTTACATCAAGGCCGAGATACGTGCAATAAATGCACTTTAATCATGATTCCATGTAATATGCCATTTTTTGTTTTGACTTGTCGCATATAATGTCCCATACAAAAAGATTTATTAGGGAGACAAAAGGATAAATGGAGAGGGCAGAGAGCAGGGGTGGGGGGGGGGGGGGGCAACTCTAACGTAGGGGAGAAGAAGAGGACTGACAGAAGGGGAGGAAAGAGGAAAGAAAGTAGAAAGCTACATGTATTAGAAGACAAGGGAGACGTGACAGAGCTACAGAGACTGAGGGAGAGGGGAAAGAAGAAGAGTAGGGAAGGGGAGAGTGGAGTAAGGAACAGGAAAGAATGGAGAATGGAGAGATGGATGGGAAGGAGAGGGAGAGGAAGGTGGAGTGAGGAGTGGTAGGAGAGAAAACAGAGACAAGAGGAGGGGAACAGAGGGGGAGGGAATGGAAAGGAGGGAGAAAGGAAAGACAAAATGACATTTAAATGAACTTAACATGCAGCTGGGAACATGTAGAATGCACTACATCAACTTGGATGCACGTATTGGTATGTATGGCAGCTAAAACAATAAGATATACAGAAAATGAAATTTTGGAACATGTAGAATGCAGCTTGGAACATGTAGAATGCACTACATCAATGGATGCAACGATTGGCGCGTAAGTCAGCTAAAACAATAAGATATAAAGAAATTGAAATTTTGGAACATGTAGCATGCAGCTTGGAACATATAGAATGCACTACATCAACTTGGATGCACGTGTCGGTACGTATATGACAGCTAAAACAATAAGATATAGAGAAATTGAAATTTTGGAACATGTAGCATGCAGCTTGGAACATGTAGAATGCACTGCATTATTGGAGGCAAGTGTTGGCGCGTATGACAGCTAAAACAATAAGATATAAAGAAATTGAAATTTTGGAACATGTAGAATGCACTACATCAACTTGGATGCACGTATTGGCACGTATGGCAGCTAAAACAATATGATATAAAGAAATTGAATTTTTGGAACATGTAGCATGCAGCTTGGAACATGTAGAATGCACTACATCAACTTGGATGCACGTATTGGTATGTTTGGCAGCTAAAACAATAAGATATACAGAAATTGAAATTTTGGAACATGTAGAATGCAGCTTGGAACATGTAGAATGCACTGCATCATTGGGGGCAAGTATTAGCGCGTAAGTCAGCTAAAACAATAAGATATACAGAAATTGAAATTTGGGAACATGTAGCATGCAGCTTGGAACATATAGAATGCACTACATCAACTTGGATGCACGTGTCGGTACGTATATGACAGCTATAACAATAAGATATAGAGAAATTGAAATTTTGGAACATGTAGTATGCAGCTTGGAACATGTAGAATGCACTGCATTATTGGAGGCAAGTGTTGGCGCGTATGACAGCTAAAACAATAAGATATAAAGAAATTGAACTTTTGGAACATGTAGCATGCAGCTTGGAACATGTAGAATGCACTACATCAACTTGGATGCACGTATTGGCACGTATGGCAGCTAAAACAATATGATATAAAGAAATTGAATTTTTGGAACATGTAGCATGCAGCTTGGAACATGTAGAATGCACTACATCAACTTGGATGCACGTATTGGTATGTATGGCAGCTAAAACAATAAGATATACAGAAATTGAAATTTTGGAACATGTAGCATGCAGCTTGGAACATGTAGAATGCACTACATCAACTTGGATGCACGTATTGGTATGTATGGCAGCTAAAACAATAAGATATACAGAAATTGAAATTTGGGAACATGTAGCATGCAGCTTGGAACATATAAAATGCACTACATCATTGTAGGCAGGTATTGATACGTATGTCAGCTAAAACAATATGATATAAAGAAATTGAAATTTTGGAACATGTAGAATGCAGCTTGGAACATATAGAATGCACTACATCAACTTGGATGCACGTATCGGTACGTATATGACAGCTAAAACAATAAGGTATAGAGAAATTGAAATTTTGGAACATGTAGCATGCAGCTTGGAACATGTAGAATGCACTGCATTATTGGAGGCAAGTGTTATGGCGCGTATGACAGCTAAAACAATAAGATATAAAGAAATTGAACTTTTGGAACATGAAGAATGCAGCTTGGAACATGTAGAATGCACTACATCAATGGATATAAGTACTGGCGCGTATGCCAGCTAAAACAATAAGATATAAAGAAATTAAAATTTTGGAACATGTAGCATGCAGCTTGGAACATGTAGAATGCACTACATCATTGTAGGCAGGTATGTCAGCTAAAACAATATGATATAAAGAAATTGAAATTTTGTAACATGTAGAATGCACTACATCAACTTGGATGCACGTATTGGTATGTTTGGCAGCTAAAACAATAAGATATACAGAAATTGAAATTTTGGAACATGTAGCATGCAGCTTGGAACATGTAGAATGCACTACATCATTAGATGCAAGTGTTAATACTTGTATGTCACCTAAAACAATATGATATATCAAGAAAATGACATTTTGAAACAGGTAGAATGCAGCTTGAAACAGGTAGAATGCACTACAGCAATGGATGCAAGTACTTATGTCAAAAAAACAGGAGGGGAGGACGAGTGTAGCATTGCACACACACGTCTGGACGGTCTGGGTATAATGCATATTCATTAGAGGGGCGGAACTTATCGTCAGCGTGTCATCGTACAGGGTCGTGTGCATACCCCTAGATGTTCCAAAACATTGCCTACCTCACTTTCGAACAAAGCTGAAGTAAGCCATTAAAACGACTACGGCATAGACAGTAGTGTGAATGAAGGTCAGTATTGATGAAGATAATAATAATAGTAATAATAATAGTTATTTATCTGCGCTATACACAAAAAGTATCACAGCGCTTACAATCAGATATAAAATATAAATATATGCATTAAATTGCATCAACCATTGGAGTTCTCAACTGTGCCAGATGAGGCCTGAAGATAGACGACTAAGTTTGTAATCTCGTGTATTATCAATTACACGGAACTCAGAAGATATTTGATAAGCATACATAGGCCTACAAGGCTGATAGTATATGTTGTTTCTTTTGGTAGACGCTTTATTTCATCAGGTTGAAGGAGAGGAATAAAAATATGAGACTTAACTGCGGCAAAAAAAAAATGTGAAATTCGGTTTTAGTGAATAATTTTACATAGATTAGTGGGAACTTATTTTTCTAATTTAGTAACCCTTTAAATATTTTTTTGATTACACATTTGATTTTGTCCTTTTATTTAGGACATCCCTTTTTTCTTTGTCGGATCGTTAGGTGTATTTTTGGTCTTTTATCCTATTAGGTCTATACGACTTCATTCAAATGTCATACCCTTGAGCGCCCTGAGTGATTGTGTGCCTGCATTTACACCCTCATAGCTGTCAAGGATTGGCATTTATGATTTTTAAATCACTTAAATGGACTAGACCTACCTAAAAATAAATGCATCGGTTTGTGTGTGTGTGTGTGTATGTGTGTGTGTGTGTGTGTGTGTGTGTGTGTTTAGGAGATTATAGGCCTGAATTATGGTCAGACATACAGCTGCAGCCACAAGCAAAAGCTTCCAGGAATGTCGCCTTCCTTTATTCACGGTAGTCTTTCCTAAGTTATGTTTTGTTTTGTAAAATATTCCAAGATTTTAAATATATATGACAGACGTATGATTACAAACTGCCTTTATGAATCAAATGTATGATTTATCTTTTAAAGGGAAATAGATGTCTCAAAGTCAAATCAAAGCAAACCGGTGGTATTCATCTTTTATACCCAATATTATACGCAAAGCCTTCTAGTTCATGTCCAATGCAGACGCAGTGGGACGATTTCCTAGATAGGGAAAGAGAGGGCGGCTTCTCCATTCTCTCAGAGCCATCTAAACACAGCAAAAAAAGTAAGTCCCCCCCTAAGCAAAATATCGTAACTTTTTATTGGAGAGGTTTTGGGCAAAATAATTTGGCAGGATTGTTCCTTAACTTATTGACTAATTTATGTGTGAAAATCAGATTAATCCAATTAGTCATACATGACTGGGCAAATTTTAAAGGCAAAATTGTCACTTTTCAAAGGTCACAAGGGTAATTGTTTTTGCCGTTTTAACAATACATTTTGGCATCTCTTATGCGATTTTTAACGTGTTTTCACTCAATCATGACAATAAAATGACTTTTCATGTTTACATAACAGGTCATGTTACAACTTTGGCAAAATATCCAGAGTTTTATTTTTTCACCAAAATAAAGAGTTTTTAAAAGTTTCAAACTCAAGAGGGATGAGTATTTGTTAAACGGTGCTCATTCAACCAGAACAATGGGTTGAGTGTCGGGATAGGTGTAAGTGCATCGAGAGATGGATGATAAACATTGAAAGGACATAAATTATGCACCAGAAATGGAATTCATCAAAAATTCATATGACACAATCCTAAAATTACCCTTGTGACTTTTGAAAAGTGACATTTTAGCCTTTATAATGTGCCCACTCATGCATGACTAATTGGATTAATGTGATTTTTACACATAAGTTAGTCATTAAGTGAGGAAACAATCCTGCCAAATTATACTGCCAGAAACCTCTCTTTAAAATAGTTATGCTATTTTCCTTAGGGTGGGACTTACTTTTTTGTGTGTGTTTAGTTTAGGCAACTCAGCTTCAATATGTAATAACATGGCGTGTGTTGCATTGCTGAGCAAGCAGAGAAGAAAGGAATACGCGCCATGCTGTTACCTGTGGTCAAACTCTGCGTATATAAAGGTGTTTTTGCTTTCACTCAGTGGCAACTCGGCTTCACTGCGTAAGAACATGACGCATTGCTTTGTTGGACAAGCAGATAACAAAAATATATGTTATTACGTATTGAAATAGAGTTGGCCAAGCTCTACATGACACGGACTCTAGCTCTGGTATCCATAACTTTCTTAATAATATTAGCACTGCTCAAAAGACTGGCACACTTGAACAGAAACTGGTGAAAATGTTCAGAATTTCACCCTCTACATATACAGTTGGCAGCAAAATTATTCAACCCCCTCTCATTTTTGACATTCTGTCATAATGAATAATATTGCAGCAGCAGATTGCTACTAAACCATTAAGATAGTAAGCAGACAGTTAATATTATTACTAAAGAATACCGAAGAAAAAATCAAATTTTACTGCATAGGTCATCTGAAATTGCAATTTGAGCCCCAAAAGCATGTTGCAAAATTATTCAACCCCCTATTTTACACACAAGAAACGAATACACAAATAATGACAATTTCACAGCCAGTGCATGTATTCTGAGGTGAATGCTGTTTTTATTTATCCTCCACCTGAAACTGGAACCTTTATATGCACAACTAACAAGTTGTAACATTATTCAACCCAGATGGGTGTGTCTTTTAGTACTTTGTGCAGCATCCATTTGCTGCAATGACCTCCTGCAGACGAGATGAATGGCCTCCCACAAGCTTCTCACAACGCTCCTTGGGGATGTTAGCCCATTCCTCTTGCGCAATGGTCTTAAGGTAATCGATGCATGTAGGTCTACGTGCTGCAACAGCTTTCTTCAGATCCCAACACAAATTATCTATTGGGTTTAGGTCTGGAGACTGTAATGGTCACTCAAGGTGCGCAAGAGGAATGGGCTAACATCCCCAAGGAGCGTTGTGAGAAGCTTATGAGAGGCTATTCATCTCGTCTGCAGGAGGTCATTGCAGCAAATGGATGCTGCACAAAGTGCTAAAAGACACATCCATCTGGGTTGAATAATGTTACAACTTGTTAGTTGTGCATAATTATAAAGGTTCCAGTTTCAGGTGTAGGATAAATAAAATCAGCATTCACCTCAGAATATATGCACTGGCTGTGAAATTGTCATTTTTTGTGCATTCGTTTCTTGTGTGTAAAATAGGGGGTTGAATAATTTTGCAACATGCTTTTTGGGCTCAAAATGCAATTTCAGATGACCTATGCAGTAAAATTTGATTTTTTCTTCGGTATTCTTTAGTAATTAACTGTCTGCTAACTATCTTAATGGTTTAGTAGCAATCTGCGGCTGCAATATTATTCATTATGACAGAATGTAAAAAAAGAGAGGGGGGTTGAATAATTTTGCTGCCAACTGTACTACTATCAAATCAGATATTGGTCAACTTTGAAAGCAAGACCAGCTTTGCTCCCACTACAGTATATGGCCTTTAACACAGGCTTTTATTTCAAGTTAAAATAGGATGCAATTCTCCCTATCGCATATAGCCGATATCAAGCGATATCACCGCACGATACCGATATCTGATCGATTGCTCTTGGGACGTATACTTCCGGTAAGAGCTGGTTGTCGGCAGAAAGTGACCAAGAAATCACTTTTTTTATGAATTAAGCAGTGAAAATTTTGTGTAGGGTTGTGGTTAGGGTCAGGGTTAGGTTTAGAATAAGGTTTAGGGTTAGTGTTAAGGTCAGGGTTAGGTTTAGGGTTAATATTCATAAAATTAGTTGGATACCCTGGTCCCTTTTTGTATACGGGATTGCCTAATGTTCGTGGACCGGAATATCATATCCCAAGAATTAAAGGTAAAAAAATTAGAGCGCCACACACGTTCAGATTCGGAGAGCTATATGCGATAGGGAGAATTCACAAGCGTACCACAAACATGACAAAGATCATTCTAAAAATAGACGCACTGCCCAAAAGCTCATCAAAATCCGCATTGTTTGGCTGGAGTACACTTTATTCATACTCTACACACGCTCTATGTTTCGGAGCCCAACTGTAGGCCTATACCACTGTACTATAGATATTTGGCTTTGACAGTTGATCAACAACATCCTTTTTTTAAAACATGTACGCACCTGTTCAGTTTCTTTAGGAGAGTTCTGTCCACCTGAAATACACCCGGGGTCACCTACAGCATTCTCTCCCTCACTGTGCCTTCCATCTCCCCACCCCTTCGAAGTCCAACCGACATGTAAACACCAACGTTATGTACGTATAATTCTCACTGCTCACAACTCTGAAGAAAATATTTATTTCAAGAACGATGTGTGTGATATTAAAGATATAGCAGTATATTGGTTGATTTCCAAACTGTTTCTTTAATTTAACTCATTTTTTCAGGAACATAAATATAGAAGTTCTGACTTCACCCAATGCATTACATTAGCCAGAATGTATTTTCTTCCTTTTTCTTTCCCCCCCCCCCCAAAAAAAAAGTGTAGCCCTGATTTTGATTTTTGCGAGTTTCATGCCTTTGTGCAGGAATCAAACATAAAGAGCGCCATCTTGACCAAATGGCATCGCTATGATAACTGCTCAGATTCGTGCCGTGTGCAAAAGAATTTTCACTTGGCAACGATCGAGATTGCGAGAGTACATGTAGTCATGCATGATCATGATCGAGTCCAACAGTGAACTAATTATTGTACATGTACATATGCGTTCAACTAGCACACAGTGGATCAGCAATGGTTTTATCGATTGACCCAGTACGCTTGAAACGGCAAAATGAGCAAATCTACCCAGAAATATCGGGCTGATTACTCTCAAAGGTTTTGCTAATGCTGTTCCAGTGATTTCTGCAACATTTACGGTGGCACCTTAACTGCGACCAGCCTGCCCACGAAGTGATGACCGGGCCCCCGCTACGCGGCAGCAGCAGTCCCGGGCTCGGTGGTACCGTGACCGATGCAGAAATCACTGGAGCAGCAGTTGCAATTTATAATGCAGAGTGAGTGATCTCCCATTTTGGAGCTTGCCATTACAGAATATCTTTGAGAGTAATCAGCCCGATATTTCTGGGTAGACCTCTTAATTGATAGATTTGCTCATTTTGCCGTTTCAAGTGTGTAGGCTACCAATATGAAACGGCAAAAATGAGCAGTGGTAACGATCAGAAGGATCGAGAAATCGATGAAATCATTGCTGCTCCACTGCAAAATATATGTGCTTAAACGCATAGAACAATCACTTGCATGTATTCACATAGCAGTTCCATACGAGTCCACGCATGTACGGAGGGCACGCAAAACACGTATGGCATGATGTATTGCGTCGTAGCGACGGTACAGGTACACACGAACAGCACGTCCCCCCCCCCCTCAAAAAAAAAAACAAAAAAAAAACAAAAAAACAATCGTAAATGTTGGTTGGCTGATATGTGAAGTCTGTCATAGACTTCATTGGTTTCATTTTTGTTTTGGTACTCGTCAAGATACAATAAAATCAAATATTGCTTTTACCTTATTCTTGTCCTTCTTTTGGCTGTGAAGTTAGTGTCTGACGGCTGAAACAACGGTTTATTGCCATTTCGTCCAATGACATTTCGTCTTACAGCCATTTGGTCTTACATCATTTCGTCTGGCATCAGTTGGTTCACTAGCCACATCCAATTACCATTTCGTCCAATAACCATTTCGTCTGAAGGCCATTTTGGTCTAATAACCATTTGGTCTATTATCATTTGGTCTAATAGCCATTTGGTCTAATGGTATTTTTTTTTTTTTTTTTTTTTTTTTTTTTTGGGGGGGGGGGGGGCAATATGGTCCAATAACCACTTGGTCACGTCTACTGTCATTTCGCATATAATTCCCATTTGGTCTAGTAGCCAACTGGTCTAAAGGCACCATACACCATTGGTCTCCCATTCACCATTGAAATACCATGCACCCACCATTGACATACCATACACACGCCACTCACATACCATTGGCTATCCACCATTGAAATGCATGTACCATACACCCACCATTGAGATACTATTCGCTTTATCCATCATTGAAATGCCATTCGCTGTATCCACTATTGTAATACCATTTGGTATATCCACCATTGACATACCAGTCACTATCCACCATTGATATACCATTCACTACCCACCACTGACATACCATAACCAGCTATGTCCCCTTGTTCAAGACAGAATCTCGTCAGAGATAATGTAGGGGAATAATATACCTAGTTTAACTCTCATTATATTATTGATGCGAGTTGTCCGCCCTAAAAAGCATATTATAGAACTGCATTTCGTTCAGGTTGGAATTTTGACGAAAATGAATGTGTATGTGCGTGTGTGTGCGCATGTGCGTGTGTGTATGTGTGTATGTATCAATACGTGTGTATGTGTGTGTGTGTGTGTGTGTGTGTGCATACATGTGTGTGTAAATTAAATTTTAAATTTCAACAATTTTGAATATTTCTGGGCAGGAAACTAACTTTCAGAGTTTGAAATGAAGGAAAATTTATGATGTTTTCGTTAAGGAGTTACAAGATTCTAATAGCTTGCAAATTAGGGATGGTCGAAATAACTTTGATTTTACAAGCAAAGAAATTAGTATTTATTTTATGATACCAAGGAGCACCACTCTTGTAAGTAAGAATTTAAATTCAAGTTACTCCATGGTGTTAAGTATACTAAGGAACATCGTCTGAAGTTTGGAGTTGTGGAGGACAATTTATGCCCCTTTTGAAATAAAGAACCTGAAACGTATCCACACTTACATTGCGCCAAGGTTAAACAGTTCTGTATTATTACAGATTTTGAATTAGTTGAAGTAAGCAATATGGAGTGGCAAGACATATTTTCGTGGTTGTCAGGTAAATCGCACAGAATCAAATGTGTGAATGCACTCATAATTTTACTGAAATATACTAATTTTATGGGTAGAACAAGCACCTTACCTTCCAGGGTTAAGATAAGGGATTTTATAGAGGAGGAGAGGAATTTGGCGATTAAAACGGGAAAATTGCAGATACACCTACAGAAATAGGAAACTTTACAAAATGAGGTCTGATAACAATCATTGCAGTTCAAATTTGAATATCAGCGGGTAATTGTTAGTGTGTTTATATGTGTGTGTTTATGTGTACGTTGTGTGTGTTGGTGTTGGGCGTGCGTGTAAGTATGTATGTGTCACGGTGTGTTTGTGTGTGTGTGTATGTGTGTATGTGTGTGTTCTTTGTACGTGGAATTAGGTAGTTTTAGTTAGTTGCATAGACTGGGGTGATATCTTTGATAAACTGATTTCATTCTTTTTCATATTGGCATAATTTGTATATCAATGGCTATGTAATTTTAAATGATTTGTATATTGAGTATGTGATTCTGTTCTCAAGTTGTTTATAATAACATAATTCAGGTGAAGTCCATGATTGATGTAATAATTGTGTTTGAATGAAATAAAAATACAAATTACTGAAAAGAATGTGTGTGTATTTGTATGTGTGTTTGTATATATATATATATATATGCGTGCGTGTGTGTGTGTGTGTGTGTGTGCGTGCGCGTGTGTGTGTGGGTGTGTGTGTGTAAGGGGGGGGGGGGGGGGAGGTAGAACCCATCCGCACAACGTTCAAGGCCAAGCCCGTGTCTCGTGAATTGAGACAAGATCGGATATGGGTGTTGCGTGTCGATCTGTCAGCTGGTAAATATATTTGTCTTACTCACACAAATCCATGTCCATATTTTCATTTAAGAGAGACGTCATCTTACACAACGGCTTTATATTGTTTATGTATTGCTAATGTCCTTGTTTTGTTGACATAGTTACAAGATACGTGACAGGAACTATCCGTTAACGTTATAGGAATGTACACCCTGAACTTGGATTTGCTTAAAGCAGACACATCGAAGATTAAAGTAAATTTGACAAAGATCCGCCAAATAGTAAGAAAGTGATGATCGTAAAGATTGTCCGTCCCTTTTGCAAGCTTAAAATTTGAAATCGTCTATCACGATCGTAAATTGAAGAAAGTGTAATTCATGACCATTTCTAATAATATAGCATGTCGAAGCTTTCTGATTATGTAAAAATTTCAGCCGTTAAATTTCAAACCGACTTGTTTCGTACTACGAAAAAAGTATTAGTCTTTGTTACAGTATCTATGTGGTTATTATGCATGTGTGAATGTGTGAATGTGTGAATGCATGCATGTGTGAAATCCTAATTTTATGAGTAATTACCAAACTTTGGAGATGATTCCTTCTATAGAACATTTTTCATAAATGTGTTTTATAATTTAATAAACAGATTATTCAATAGAGCAAATATTTCAACACAAACTGCTAAGAGCCTGAGGTAAAGACTATTGATCAGACGTTGTTTAAGTGCATTATTTGAATTTTTGCACTACGTATCAGTTTCAAATTATGAATATACAGCTTGCTAACACTTCTCTATATGTTTTGCCAATGTTTCGATTGTTTTGTGGTGATCCGAGTGAAAAAGGGACGGGCTGTCTTTACAAGAAATTGACTTTGTGACGTCACGTGTGAGGTCCTCTGCCATTACGTTGTGTTCTGCATATATGATCCCATAAAAATGCTCTTTAGCTGTTTCTGATGAAGGAATAAATCTTTTTCATAGAGGAATGTGTGCAAAAACATAAATATGTACAGGTTAAATTATGCAAATCCTTGTGAGAAAATGGACATTAGTATGGACTCTAGAGAAGGAGTGCAAAATAATGAAGCAAACAAACACGCAAAAATATAACAAAACATGCACTTGTTTACGATATGAAAAGTTCAAATATTGACCTACAATGTAAACGCCCACCAAGGAGCTAATAAACGACGGACAATAAGAAAAAAAAACGTTTTAGATAGTGAGGGGTATTTTCACACATGCCTGTGTACTAGTTCGTCTATGAAAGAAAAAGCATGAGTCATACTTTGAACGGTTAATACACTTTCTACCGGCACGACCGTGTTTCATGTCTTGTTTGTTGGCACCCCCGAAGGGTTTTTTTTTCATCCCTCATTCATACATTTGTATCCGTCTGGCCCTTCACTGCGCTCTTGTCTGGTGGAATCGTCAAAAGTTGGTATGGGCGTAGGCTAAATTTCAGACTGTGGAATTTATGGTTGTAATAAGCAAGTGGATGCATATGCTTATGACAACTAAGGCTGCAGACGTAGACTAAGCATTGTCCTTACTCTTGTGTGCACGAAGCTGAAATGAGATGATTATCGTAAGTTAGCAGATGTAATTGTGCTTTAAGTAGCTGCATCTGATAGAAGGAGATCCTGCGGCCTAAAACTGAGACTAGTATGAGACCTGCCTCCTCAGCTTTCACGCCTGTGACCGTCATTTCACCCCCACCGGTCTGTCGGCTGCTACGGGACGGACCTGGTGGGAAAGCGCGCGAACAGTATCTCTACTTTTCCAGCAAGCCCATTCTTGGGCCCGCGGTCTTCAGTACATGGCGGTGTTGTATCGGCTGGGAGTCGAGGCTTAGGAAGCCGTCGCACCTCGGAGTTCATTCCCCGCAAAGCTAGCCCGTCGCATCACGCCTAGCTCAGCTCAGCTCAGCTCAGCTCAGCATGGCCGCAAACAGGCGAAGGTGTGACAATAAACACTATTTCAGCCGCGTCCTGTTTCTGTGCGTGGTGTTGATAGGTGGTCTTGCGTTTGGTCTGAGCGACCACGGCAGCTACACCGCCGCCTCCGGCCCAGCCGATGGCCGGGCTTCTGATGGGTTCTCGCAGAAGTTGGGGGATCAGCGGATACAGCAA
Organism: Arbacia lixula; assembly: GCA_963669155.1. Classification (NCBI taxonomy): domain Eukaryota; kingdom Metazoa; phylum Echinodermata; class Echinoidea; order Arbacioida; family Arbaciidae; genus Arbacia; species Arbacia lixula. Next base: position 17,350,608 of record OZ022590.1, on the reverse strand, counting down.
CATCAGCAGCCGGCCGGGGCTCCGAGCCCAGATGACTTGCAGATGGGGGGCAAGTCTGCTGTATCAGCACTAGCATCGCCACCGCTAGCAGCAGCGCTACCGTCAGTGGAAGAAGGGCTAAGCTGGAGCAATCAGTCATCCGACACGGTGGTGACAGGGGGAGTGGCCGGAAGGTCAGGCGGTGAGCACCTGCTAGATAGGTCTGGGATGACGAGCAGCCAGCAGCAGAGAGTGGTAGCAGCGCCCGCAGCCCAGACGGTAGTAGCAGACCAGACAAAATATAAGATGTCTTGTTACGATGACAACGGTAAGTGCGTGAGAAAATAAACGTCTTGAGCCGTGAGTGAGTGAAGAGAAAAGAGATACAAAACCATCCTGGTCCCGAGATGTTGTGAACTTTTGTGGTGATCTGTCGTCAGTCCCCGACAGACATTAACTTTGGTAAAAGATGGTGAAAGATGCGGAGGGGATTCTTCAAGTCACAGAATCCCCCATCTTCATTGTGGCGCGCATTTTCTACTTACTCCCCCTTCTCTCAGCTCGGTTGCAACCTCCTTCCTTATATATTCCACCCCTCTCACTCTTTCTCTTCTCTTCCCCTCCTTTTTCTTTCTCTGTCTTTTTCTCTTCTCTCTTCCACTCTCACTCTCTTCCTTCCTCCCGCTCTCTCTGGTATCTCTTTCCTTCCTCCCCTTTCCACCTCTTCCTTTCTCGTTTTACCTCGTTCTTCATTTCTTCCCCATGTGTTCCATTCTGCCGCAGGCCATCTGTCCCTTAAATTATCTGTAAACGTATCAAATGTGCAATGCGCAACTAACCACTTAATCACCGAAAGTTATATTACAACTTCCAATATGACTGCGATAAGCGAAAACGAAATCACTGGTAGTAACTTTCGAGGTCGACGACGACAGCTGTCCTGCTGTTATATCCTGTCCTTTGAGGTGTGTTCATGAGCCACTAAGGAGCTCGCTTCATGCATCCTTGGAGAGACGAGGAGAGCAAAATACTGGTCCTAGCTCCATTTCCTATTGTTTTATTCTTTAAATCATGAATGATTTTAATGAATGATTTTATGCCATTGCAGATTTATGTCTCTTACTCTGTGTGCATAAAGCCCCCTATGTACTTCGGTTGGAGGCGTGGCCCCAACCCCCTCTTCCCGATCGGCCACGTACTGAAAGCTGTAACTAAGGAATTCGTGACATACCTGTTCAGCAGCGATTTATAGACGGAGTTACCCGATTGTACTAACCAGAATTATGAAATGCGAATGAAATGTGGTTCATTCATGTCAGGAATTATAAATACATCACCCTTAACACTAATCAGGCCGGGGATGTATATTTCACTGCGAGATTTTATAACTATTTCCTTTGTAGTCTTGCGCAACTTTGGATACCAAAATCGAAAAGACCAGGTATACCATCGCGAAGTCGCACCATTTTGCCAGACGATGTCATCCCAAATTCGGCTCATTTTTGTGATTTTTTTTGTACAAACCCAAAGGAAAGTGTCTTCTCTCATATAATTCACGTAAACCCAGTTATTTGTCATTCGTATCATTTCAATTGATTAATTTTAGTCTTATCATAGCTCAGTAATGGTGTGATATGAGTTCCAATTAAAAACAATTGCAGTCGAAGATCTGCTTATACAAACTTAGAGATGACATCGCAAAGGAGCCAAATTGTGTGGTCGTCGCGCGTTCCGTTGTCAATATCAGAGGCAGACTCAGAGGCACACTCCGAATACCAAAACAACTGGAACGGTACTAGCGAGACGCAATCAGTATTCATTTTCCCCAAGAATGTTTCCTAACCCCTCATCATGCACATGTTTTACCCACGTGCGTCCATCGAGATTTTTCGGTTTCGCATTGGCATTAGATCTAAATGTCATTGGCATATCATCGAACCCGATAATGGTGAAAGTGGTATCATCTGTGCAATTCTTGTCCATTTCTCAAAGGGTCGATGAACGAGAAGAAGTGGAGTAGGGGAGGGGGGGGGGGGGGGTTGCTCTTGCACCTGCAGGTATGGTAAAGTGATCCTAGGTTCCAGGCTGTGAATTTAGTTATTTCTAATACGCTCATGCAACCACCACAACATGTACAGTGTGGACATTTAGGCTCCTTACTCTCCCGTGCACTCCGTTATAGACGAACTATTACCCCTTTGTGTGCTAGACAATATGCTACTCTATGGGATTAGTGTGTATTAGTGGAGAAATAATCCATACATGGCATGTTAAGGGTTAATATATTAATACATTCCGTCTTCTTTCACCAGGGTAGTCCTGTCAGTGAGCGAAGCTTTGTTCTCCCCGGGAGCCCCGGTTACATCCATCAACAAATAACACATAGGCAATCATACTACTACTACTACTACTACTACTACTACTACTGCTACTACTACTACTACTAATAATAATAATAGTAATAATAATATTAAAGTCTTAGAGACACATAATACCATTCAAATATTCTATATGCGTGTGAAAGTAAGAATTGATTATGTGAGGATGTGAAAATAACTAATGATTATCAAACAAATGCGTCTTAAGTGTTGATTTGAATTGATTGAAGTCTGTAAATGATCTAATGCCTTTGGGGAGGATATTGCATAATTTGGGTGCCGTATTTGCAAAAGTTCTATCACCGAATGCCTTAGATTTTACACGAATTTCAGAGAGAAGATTTTTTAATTGAGAACGAACATTACGTCAAGGCTGGTATTGTTTGATGAGTTCAGTAAGATAGACAGGCGCATTTCCACATAGGCATTTGAATACAGAAGTGAGGACTTTAAATTGAATACGAGCCCTTATCGTTTTGATAATTAGATATAATATTTACATGTTAATATAAAACTCATGGGAATATTTAAGTAATGGAAAATGGAAGGAGACTGTACACCACCTTTCGCCTAACTTTCTGTATCAAACATATAATCCAGAAAAGATGACAAAAGGATTAACAGAAACAGTTTTGTAACATTTATCATGGACCTTGTACTCTATGTGACTATAGTGGTTGTGACGCTGACTGATGATCTCGAGGTCCCAGGTACAAGTCCACCCACGACATTTCTGTCCGGGCTTCAGAAAGATAATTTATACACATAGCTGCTGTTAACCCAGGAGTAAAAATTGGTATCTGGAGGTGGAACGAGTATGTGACAGATCTTGTCCCAGCGCCGATATCGTGCACTTCCCAGGGAGTGAAGATGGTGCACATGTGCATGATACGTTCTTGTATCCATCGACTAGGGCTACAATAATTTGTACCATGCCCATGCATTTAATCTCCGGACTGCAAAGTGGGAAATACAATTTACACAGTTAAAATACGTATGTACGTATGCATGGGACGTCACTGAGAAGAGAAAATAACTCGTTTTTCATGGGTTTTTTTACTGATGTCATGGACAAGAGGGCAAAATAACTAAGGTTCAAACTAAGGAAGTAAGGTTTTATGATCTTTTTTTTATTATCATGATATAATTATTCCCCCCCTCGATATAATTGGAACATCATGACATAAACTGGTAATAGAAAGAGTTAGTCTTGTGTATGGTCTCGATTCAGACCCGCATCTTCATTCCTTCACGTATGGGGTTTAGCCTACATGGAAATTTAAACTTGGTAGACTCAGTGGAAAATTTTCGGCTTACTCCATAGATACTCAAATACTCACTTACTACGTACACTTCTTTGCGGAAGGGTTCCCCTACTCCAATTAATGATACGCGAACCTCAAAAGTTAGAGCTCGAATTAAGCTGCAATTTGCACATTGTAAAGTTGAGTAATGTCCATTATTTTCAACGCAGATTATATGCGAAATAATCACTTCATATTTTTGACATCATCCTACTTTATGATTAAAAAAAAAAAAGAGTTCCACCATAGAGCTATTATGAATATAGCTTCATGGTTTCACTTTGATGTCATTGTGTGGAATTATTTAATACACACAAATGCTATGCGCATCAGACGAAACAGGCTTCACTGCCTATAACTTCGGCTAGTGCAGAAAACATCGAGATCATGAAAGGTGGTCGAAGTTCCACATCGGCCTTGCGTGTTCTGGGTAGTGCCTGCGCATCGAGGTCCGCACACGTGGTCACACTTTATCAGCGTATCGGTATAATCATTCCACGATGGACCGACATGAATTGAATCTATCAAAATTTATCTAGGACAAAACAGCAAGATAATAGGAGAAGTTAAGCAAATAAGGGCATCGCTGACCCATATATCTCGGAATTTGAAGGACGCGCTCGCGCGCCGGAATTTATAAAAGTAATCTAATGAAAAGCAGTGTTTAGGAGGCTTGACATCACGACCTAATAATACATTGGTGGTGGGCAGGTAGATTAAATCGATAGTCTTGTCAGTTGATCCATCGGTTCGGTTTTCTCTTTTGTTTGTCTTTTTTTTTTGTTTCCTAAGATGTATAACTTAATACTTTTCATTGAATTACACTGTAAAATCTGAATGTGTATGTTATTGTCGTTAATGTTGATAACGTCACAGTCACTCTGAAAATGGCCTTATTGGCTGATCCATATAGACTAGTAACTTTCTGATTGAGGGCTTCCGTGCGTAACTAAACCCAAAGAAATTTCAATCAAATCAAGTCCGTAGTTCGTTTCTCCATTTTACCAAAGCAACTTTCCAAGAATGCGTCCAGACGCTACTTGTTTTTGTGTAATAAATTAAGTTCAAATTCATGTATATATACCACGTTCATCACATTGTGAATATTTTTTTAGACGACACTGTCGTCTTCATCATGTTCATCGTATTTAGTTTCTTCAGACTGGTCATGCTGAGATAATGGTAACCTCCATGCGACAGGCAAAGGTATGAGGTGCGACAATAAATCATGCTCGTCGAGCTGTGAATGGATGCTTGTCAGACATTCGTGAGAGTTGTAGATTTTCCCGCCCATATTTGTGAAGAGGTCAGGCCAGGGGGTTGTCTGTACTGTATTGATATAATATTATGGTACATTCCCGCCTGGATTCGTGTCTTTTTAAGATATTGTGTGGTGTCGACAAGTCAGGGATGTGATGCGCTGAGGATTGCATGCATTTGATCATAATAATATCGATAAAAAAAAAAAAAAAAAAAAAAAAAGGAAAGCGGGAGGCGGCCATCTTAATGGATGAAATATTTAATTTGAAATGTCATATCTTGATTCGCGGCTCCATTTCTTAATTAGAGTTTTGTGCCATCTCTCCTTTGAACAATATTTGAGCTTCTTTTCTCCTATTCCTCCTCATCCGCCTCCTCCATCCCATCTTTTTTTTAATCCCTCCTCCTCCGCCTCCACACCAGCTGTTTTCTCCCTCCCTTCCATAGCCTTTAGCCAAGGCATTCGGCGCTGTCATACCCCAAAATGTGCCGAACGAGTCTGCATACATAAGACTATCATGCGAGGCGCTTCAGCGCCGAGGCCTTTACGAACTTGCAGTTTAATTCTTTTGTTTCGTATTATACGTCCGCTACCAAATCGGTAGATAATGAGATGCAAAGTAGCTTCGCCAGAAAGCCAGCCAAACCGCACCTTCTAATCCAATAAACCAATCAGAGTAGACTATTCGAGTAAAATCATGAATATGCATGAATTCAGCCTTGATTGATCGATCATCTTTGCTCGCTCGAAAAACGAACATGGCTGGCGGCGAATTCGAAGAAGACATCGTATCAAAAAGCATTGAATATGCAGCTAGAAGGTTGAAATTGTCAAATATTAAGAATTTACAGACGAAAGCTTTACGATCAGCATTGAAAGGTGAAGATGTTTTTGTCAATCTTCCAACTGGCTATGGCAAATCTGCAATTTTTCAAGCCATTCCGCTGTGCAAGGACTTCGTACGCATGAGCCACTGTCGCTGCCAGTGCTGCAAGCACACAAATCCCATCGGCATTCCCTGGCGAAACTGGCCAGACTTCTCCGGGAGGCGAGGTACTGTACTACTCGCAGTCGCGCTGCTCGGTCAATTGAAGTGATCCATTATACGCAGGGTAGAAGGAAAAACTAAGGAGAATATTTTTTTCTAAAGTTATCTAAATAACAAAATTACGAATACGTTAGTCATACTTTAAATACAGTTATGTAATAAATTCATGTTTTATTGAAATTTGTACCAGAATTTATTGATTTTCAAGTACATTAGAATAACAACACCCCCATTATACAATGAACGAATCTACGTAAAACATCATGATGAAAACATTATGATTGGTCGCGATCGTCAATAGCTGCTGCATATGTAATACACTCGTACATATGCAAATATATAATGAGCTTTTCAAGTTAGCAAAGGCCTCGCTGCCAAGGCAGCTCGCTCGCGCGATCACTACCGTAAACGCACACTGCTTTAGTCTTTTTTCAAACCTTGTTCGGCAAGCGAGGACTCGACCAAAGGCTATCCCTTCCACCGATCCAAATTCCCCGTTTACCCAGTCACGCCAATGCCCACCACGGAGCTCGGTTGACATGGTGTTCTCAGGGACTACACCCCCTTGAGTTATCCAGCATGTGGGGCAAGTTCTTATGAGCAGATATGCATATGATTCCGAAGCTGTTTTGATGACTCTGCCGGTATTGAACAACTTTGAAGAAGGCAACACGAGAGGTAGAGGCGTCAAAGGAGGTGGTAATGAGAAAGGAGAGAAAACTAAGTGGAGAGATATAAATAGAAATATGAAAAGAAATAGAGAGAGAGAGAGAGAGACACACACACACACACACACACACACACAACACACACAGAGGCACATATAAAGCCAAATACAGAGAGGGAAAGGGAAATTTAATGGCCTAATGTAGTACATTTATACACTCTTTAGTCTCCATGCGTGTGTAGCGCTATCGCATTGCCCCTTCTTCCTCAATCCATGGAGGTCTCTCTTCTACCCCTATGCTCAATCCAACCCTTACCCTAAAAGGCTCCTTGTAATCTACCACCACTCCCATCCATCATTAGGGTTGAGACAGGGGACACTTTTCATCACCACGGGCAAGTTCAACAAGTTAACGACAGCAAAATCGTCTTAATGGCTAAACGTTTCTGCATATGGAGTCTGCACTGATATTTTTACGAGATGTAATCGTAACGGCCGTGAAGGAATGTTCGAGAAGAGTTCGCCGGCTATTTTACGGAGATGGATTCACTTTCTCGTAATACCATCGGCATTGTAAGACTGTGGTTTCCAAATCTCGGTGATGTAAGAGTTAACTCTCTCATGATCATCGGCATGTGTGTGTGTGTGTGTGTGTGTGTGTGTGTGTCGGGGATGGGGGTAGGGAGTCATATGGGTAGGAAAGGGGGTGGGGAGTGAGATCGGAAGTGTAAGAGGGGGATAAAATGCAGTACATGGCATGTGTAAGAAGGAAGATTTTTTCCCTACGTTGTTAGCGTCTATCAAACGGTATCAAGAATTAAATGTTATGATGTAATGCCTGATAACTGATGGTAAAATATTCGTAGCAGATGTACACACAAATACGGCCGAATATGCCATTATTGCAATAGTGACAGCCGTTTTAACGCATGCTGTGCATAAGTAATGCAGTGATACACTATGGGGGTCGTAGAAAGATCATATCAATATTAAACTGGCCGGTTGAATAGCACACACGTCACGAACAAATAAAGCTGACACAGAAACAGCATGCGAAGGTGAGCAATATAAAGCATTCCTTAGTAAGTTTTTTGGAGAGAAAATATGCGCGATAGTAGTTCCCAGAAACGCCACATGTCCATAGGCATTTACAGATCTTCCCGCAAAGTTTACACAAGGAACGTACACGTGTACATGGTGTATGTTCGCTATGTAAACAGTATGTCGTGTCTTTCGGAATGACTGTCCCTGAGAGTCAAACGTGTTTGTATGGCATATTTTCTATTTGCTCTCTATTTGCATTGCAGATGTGTGATTGACACGCTCAGCAGCATCATGTAAATAAACCAACAATGGCTCGATGAGACGAATATTTACTTTAAGCTGAAGTCATGGTATTAGTAGATTTATATTAATGTTTATCTTTACGTTTTTGTTCCAAATATTCTAGAGGAACTAAGTACACGATATAGTTTCAAGAATAGATAATGCAGTCCGTGGAGGATCATGGTAGGTGGTTATGGTGGCGAGTATTACAATTTACAAGCAATGGTCCTTATTAATCTTCGACTCGATCCTTGACGTTTCTGAAGGTGTGCTCTGTCCATCATAAAAATGTAGATATGCCTCATGGAGGAGTGGGCAAAGAGGAAGACTTCTCATCCCCCTTCTCTCTCTCTACATTTCTTTCTCTTTCTTTCTCTCGCTCTCTTTGTTCTATCTTCCTCACTGACCCACACATACTATCTCTCCCACTCTCTGTCTCTCAGTGTGTGTGCCTCTATGTTTATATCTTTCTCACCTTGCCCCCTCCTCTCTCTCTCTCTCTCGCTCTCTCTCTCTCTCTTTTCTCTTCTCTCTTTCTGTTTTTTCTCTCCCTATTTCACTTCCCACCTCTCACTCTCCTCACCTAGAAGGTAATCAATCACGTCTAGAGCCAAGACTACTATGACTGGGGCAACGGTGTCGATTTGTGCTCCAAATTGCTACTTCCACCATGACGGCTTGCACCCCCACTTGGTTTCGATTCGCCAATGAGAGTGACATTTGACCTCTGACCCAACGAACGTCTTCCCCAATCACCAAGGCGGGAATTGAACTTGAGGGAGCCTGGGCATCACGTCACCCAATGACAATTTAACCCTCTCAGTATTGACCATTGGAGGTCCCATGTTGATTATAACACAAGGTATTACATATGGGATTGAGAGACCTAACTCTCTTATAGTACCGACCATTGGAGGTCCCATGTTGATTATAGTGCAATATATTCTGCCCTACTCTGACAAAAGGAAGCAACCAGCAAAAGAGACTTTTCTCGTAAATGAGCAAAATGTGTCTGTCTCTTTGATTGGCATCAGTGCAACACCACATCATGTTAGATTGAATATCTCGCAGCAAGATGAATATTTCTTGTCCAGATTTTGGCCGTATGTAGGAAATGCTGGATACAATCTAAGAATACTACTAACCCAGATTTGAGTGAATTGTCACTTGCTTCCTTTTGTCAGAGTAGGGCAGTATTTCCTATGGGACTGCACCTTCTCACTATCGATCACAGAAGATCCCATGTTGATTATGACACACGTTATTGTCTATGGAATCGAGCGAGTTAATATTTTGTTTTGCTTTTATTTGCCTTACTGACTTTACAGCTTTATAATGTGGTATTAGTCATGTTAGTTACATTACTTCGTCGTGGCATGGACTAAGGTTTCATTGTTGGGGAAGGATGAATTTGAAGAAAGAGCTTCTGGACATTCTAGGTCATTTGTGGGCTCAGGCTTTTGGTCATTTCTATAATCGAAAACTATCATACGTTGATTTTGGTACAGTACTAGATTATCCCTAACCTTCGCCCGGAATGAAGTTAGTCTATTACAACCAGACCCATTCGAAATGCTTAATGAACATCTGAATATTATTGCTCAACAGCCTGCAGTCTAGGCTACAAGCACCGAGCAAATTCATTCCAAAATAACACCAAATGGTAATAACTGGCTTACAAAAGTAGTAAAAATACTTGCAGGCAGTTTTCTTTTTTCTTTTTTATCTGACTGATGAAGAACATTGATAGCGACACATTATTTTAGAAAAAGGTAGTGGTTGATAAAAATGTTGATCAGTCAAGTTAACGTTGCCATGCCGACAACATCATAACATGTAGAAGAAGCAAAATACCCGCAAGTCACAATTTTCATGATTTTAGGTATGAAAGATATTTGTTACAGAAAGGTCAATCTGGGATTGATGTCGAGTGACGTGTTTCGGCGGCGCGGTGTCTAGATCTTGAATACTTTTCATACAATCTAATTTTTCTCTGTGTGGTATACTGGACTTTCGATATTTTATTCTGTTAACATAAAGAATAGCTGACCTGCTCCATCATTATGCCATAGCAATACCATGAAGAAAGCCCTTACGGCAGTAAAGTATAACGTCAGAACTCGGACCTATCGAGAGCGCCTAAAGGCCACCGCAGGCAACACGATCCGATCTGTCGTAAGACTCTGCGCCTGGCTGAATCACAGAACCCGGTCATTGGGTTTGTACAAGAAGGTGACGACACATTCCATATCGTAGGCCCATGCGACTGTAGAATCGTGGCAAAATCGTGTCGTCTGCGATGGCCTTTAAAGGTAGCCCGTCCCTTTTGCAGACCTAATTCTAAAAGTTCCCTGAGTTTGTCATAATTTGAGAGAGAGAGTGGCTATATAACCTTTCCCTGGAATCGACAAAGCGTAATATTCGGTTTTGAGGAAATAATCTTCGATAATTAATCGGGCTTTCTTTTTTAGTACCACGAAAATAGTCAAATCTCAGTGAAAACCAGTTAGATTTTGATTTATTTTACGGTAGTGGTACCTCTGACCTTAAAATTTCACAGTTGATATCCCAAAGATACGTGTAAAATGTGTGCAAACTTTCATGAAGTTTGCAGATGTTTGTAAAAGGGACAGGCCTTAAGAAACCTCATTTTGGGAGGCGTATGGGGGGGGGGGGGGTAGGCACTGTGTTTCTCTACGGAGAGGAATACTCCTCTAACACGAGATGATATGACTATGATAACGAAGATGAATGTGTTCATGATGATGATGATGATGACGGTAAAAATCTTGGTAGCGATCAAGGTGATGAAAAGGAGGGGAACTTGTGAAAAATGATGATAAAGCTTAAGGCGTCTCTATCTTTAACCAGTTTGTCCAAAAGGGAGGAGGGCGTCGATGGTGGTCAACTATTCCTGCGTTGTTTTGACATAAGTAGAGGACGTCTCTCAACTCCATACATTTCTCCAGGGTAATACTGTTACAGAAAACATGGTGACTATTTTCTGGTATGTCGCAAGTTCGGAAAAAGGACTCTGTTTATACGTATCATCCATTACCATAAAATGGAAATGGAATCGTATATAACCAGAACGTATGTTTTGGTAGATTGTATATTTGAGATGTTATCCTCCTATCCATCTCATACCAGATGAAAGACAAGCCTTTTGGAGAGGAAAAAATGAATTGAATTGAATCCCCGCGTAGTTCGAAACAATGCCATACCGCACCCTATAATGGTTTAGAGACTATATTTAGTATTTTACACAGAGAAGATACCTTTCGCTCCACTCCTTTAAATGTCATCAATCAACATACTTTTAAGAGATACAGTCTTCACGGTGAATCTATTAACCCTTTGTGTACCTGAGAAACGAATAAGAAGATACGAAGAGCTCATTTGCAAAAGGGGTTAAATCCATTTTTTTCATAAAATGTTATTCTTTTTTCAATGTAAAGATTGGAAGTAGCTCTATTAGTCCAGCGGCATAGCTCGATATTTTGACGTAATTTTCACTCTTGTAGAAATTTGCACTTACGTAGAATGATGTATCACACGCAAATATGGATATTGAGCCTTCTCGAATTTTGCCCAGGAGAGCCATAGCGGCCTTTTTTCAAAATGGCTGCGATTGAAAAGTAATATTGAACAACTTTATTGATAGAATTAGAATAGTGTATTTTCACACATTATATAAGGTGTCATATTAAAGAGGGTTAAATTTACTACAAGGTAGTATCCGATTTAGCAGGATTTGAAGTGCTCTTTATGAGAAATTTGGGCAACAAATGTGATTTTTAACTATTTACACCCAAAATTTGAATTTTCATAAATTACACATTTCTTTATATTTCAAAAATTCGTCTCACTAATACATAGATATTTCTTGGACAACTGCCATGATATCTGTTTGATGATCTCTGGAAAAATTGGATTCATTACTCAACCTGATACAAAGTTTTTGCTCTCCGAAGTTTATACTTTGGTATTAGCTAAAGCAACATTTTGTACACATTTTACACGCAACGGTGCTTATTGGGTTTGCATGCCTTTTGTGTCTAGTATGAACCATTGTATCCAAATGTTCTTTTGGCCTCCATCAACATATCAATGTTTGCTACCGAGATGGGTCACCCTAATAGTAATGAAAGTATGTTGGTAGGTATACAAGCCTGACACATGTCAAAAGCGCAAAGTGCGCACGCCTCGGTGTACATGATATGTGCAATATACATACATGTACGTACGTATGTATATCGCACATACGTACGTACGTACGTACGTACACATTCATGACCATGGAACATGTTTTTGTCATTCACCCAGTTATTTAGTGTGCGCTACAAAGCTGTGAAATGATATACACTATATGCTGTACTGGCCTTGATATACATTATGACATAGCAAAAAGCTACCACCACGAACATATTGATCTCTTTTCCTTGAGGTAAGCAACATCCTTGCTTCATCATTGCTTCTTCATTTGTATTATTTCGATGTTGCGCATCACTATGTAAGTATTGATTAGCAGTAGCACCTTCTTGCACCATTTGACACATCCATATAACATAATCAATCATCTTCATTGATAAATGCCACCTTGAATGAGAATATCGAATAGGAAGTGCATGCGGATAATCCAGAAAACACTTAATTTATGATAATGTTTGCAAGGACAGCAGAAGGAATAGTTTTGGTTGGTTTAGTTTTTGAGGATGCAAGGGCTTTAGTGAGAGTAGGACCATGCATGTTCATCTAGCTTTTCTTGACCATACTATTGGGAATCAGCAGTTGATGACATAATTTGTGTAATGGCCTCGCCATTCCTGAAAGATTATCAGATATGGTAACCAAAGGATCAAGAGACCCTTTATGGCAGTTAAGGGCAGTACTAGTATGAAGGACTGCACAATGAAGGCCATTTTCATTCATGCAGGATCATACATTCGGCGTGTTGCATGTATCAAAGACCTATCCTCTGTACTGCAATCTCCTTCAGCAGAGTTCACCGTCCATCCACAAAGAAGGCCGAATCAGAGGTGGCGGTAGACAAAGGCTTACCGGTCCCTACCTACTCGAGAAGATCATTGATACAATGCCATTATGATTTTCACTAGCATTATCTAGACTGAACATGAACTTGAAACATTCATTTTCGCTGAGGAAGCAAAGACAATAACTACTCCATTTATTTGCCATTTAAGCTACGGGTGAATGGCTTTATATAGCATTATGAGCTACCCAGTGCAACCATCATTTCATGAGTATTGCAGACCACTACAATATTGTACACAGCTGCAACAATGCTGGTGTGAATGGTATGGATTATCTACTCATTCAGCTCCATTCAGGACAGTGTCCAAAATGTGCAGAATCGTTCATGAAGTGGCCATATTTTGTAGTTGTGGTGATATTACGTCACCATCAGGGTGCATATGTCTCTTCTTCATAGTAAATTTTTGTTACTGTCATTTTTTTCGAGGCATATCAACTATTATTTGTCCTCATTATTGCAGTATCATCCAACAGAGATGGTGGAGAGTTGTATTGCATGGTTACATGTGTTCACTTGTACACCCCTGCAAACAAGATCAAAATCACCAGTCATGATTCTCCAAGAATGATAAATCTCTATTCGCAGCCCATGCCGCATATACTCTATAATTCTACAAAGTACGTAAAACCGGCGCATCAAAGCTTCGCTTCAGGAACCTGGAGTTGAGTACGGTCATTATGTTGTTTAACCCCTGAATTTGCTCACACGTAATGCACACAATTCTCAAACGGTACCAGCTTACATGGTACCCAAAGGGTTAAGTATTACGCCAAGTATCTCTTGGCGGCTCCATGCAAATAGGGATACAGGCAGAACAGCTCATGGGCAAGACGGTAGTCCAACGGTACATAGATTGTCAATGTCTACTAAACCCCCTTTTTCAGAGGAAGGAGGGTAGGAGTAGAATTTTCATTAATAATTTCTATATGCAGTAGTCTTCCCTGGCAATGGTACCAAATTTTCGAAGTTAAAGTACATTTGGCCAGTAAATAGGGACGTTTAGATTCGATACACATGCATGGTCATGATTGTTGCGTGTTAAACATATGGCGGATAACCGATATGCGCAAAATGCTGCTTCAGCAAAACTCACAGTTTCAACATTGGAATGCGATAACTATGTATCATGAAATGGAGTGTAATTCATTTTTATACACAATATAAAACGTATACATAGGTAAATTTACATTACGTTTCAGTTCATTAGTGTGCAAGATTTTTGAAATATAAACTAATACGTAATTGGATAAAATTTAAAATCTTGGAAATTTTGTTTTTTAAAAAAAAAAATCACATTTTTACCCCAAAATTTGATAAAAATTACCGCAAAGCCATCTGAGTTTGGTATCATCTTGTAGAGAATTTGCTACCTTATCATCTATTGCTATTAGAAGTCGATAGAGTACAGTAGAACTAGTTTCGTCTACTTGCTGTACATTTCTGAAATGGGAAACTTTCCCCCTGTTTTACCCCTCCTCCTAACACTCGTCCTTCTCCCCCTCCCTTTCTTCCTCATCTACATTTTCTCTTACTCCCATTCGAACCCCTCTCTATGGCTTAGATCATATGCCGCCCATTGATTTAAGCAGAACTCTTGGATATGGTTATGTTCTACAGATCATGTGCATAGTAGGGGGGGGGGGGGGTCAACTAAACCCTTTTACCCCCAGAGAAAGGTGGGTAGGAGTTGAAGTTTCATTAATAATGTCTGTATGTAGTAGACCTCGATGACAATGGTACCAAAGTTTAAGCATATTTGGCGAGTATATATGGACGTTCAGATCCGATGCACATGGTCATGATGGTTGCGTGTTGTAGATATAGCAATATATTTGTTGATTTCCAAACTGTGTCTTTAATTTCACTCATTTTTTTTTCAGCAATATTGATATAGAAGTTCTGACTCCACCCAACACATTGCATTAGCCAGAATGTATCTATTTCTTTAAAAAAATAAAAATAAAAAATAAGTGTAGCCCTGATTTCAATTTTTGCGACTTTCATTTTTTTGTGCAGGAATAAAACATAAAGAGCGCCATGCTCAGATTCGTGCCGTGTGCAAAAGATTTTCACTTGGCAACGATCGAGATGGCGAGTGTAGTCACGATGAGTGAGTCCATGATCCAACAGTGAACTAATTGTTGTATTTGTTTGTATGCGTTCAGCACAAAGTGGAGCAGCAATGGTTTCATCGATTTACCTATCGTGATATTGATCGCTACCAGTACACTTGAAACGGCAAAATGAGCAAAACTACCCAGAAATATCGGCTTGATTACTTTCAAAGGTTTTGCAAATGCTGTTCCAGTGATTTGTGCAGCATTTACGGTGGCGCCTTAACTGCGACCAGCCTGCCCACGCAGTTATGACCGGGCCCGGCCCCACTGCGCGGCGGCCGTGACCGATGCAGAAATCACTGGAGCAGCATCTGCAATTTATAATGCAGAGTGAGTGATCTCCCAGTTTCGAGCTTGTCATTACAGGAAATCTTTGAGAGTGATCAGCCCGATATTTCTGGGTAGACCTCTTAATTTGTAGATTTGCTAATTTTGCCGTTTCAAGTGTTCTGGTAGGCTACCAGTACACTTGCAACGGCAAAATAAGCAGTGGGAGCGATCAAAATCATCGGCAAATCGGTGAAATCATTGCTGCTCCTCTGCAAAATATATGTGCTAAACGCATACAACAATCACTCGCATGTATTCACATAACAGTTCCATACTAGTCCACGCAAAAACGAAGGGCACGCGAAACACCTTTCGCATGGTGCATTGCGTCGCAGCAACGGTACAGGTACACACGAACATCTATGTATATACGGCGGAAGACCGATATGCGCAAAATGCGAAGTTTAACATGAAATGGAATGTAATTAATTTTTACACACAATATGAAAATTTTCAAAACGTTTCAGTCCATAAGTGTGAAAGATTCTTGAAATATGAAAAAAAATACTAATTGAAAAACATTTAAAATCGTCGAAATTTTGGTTTTGGCCCCAAAATTTGATAAAAATTACCCCAAAGCCAAATGAGTTTGGTATCATCTTGTAGAGAATTTAATTAGCTTTAAATATTGTCCGTCCCTTTTGCAAGCTGAAAATTTGAAATCGTCTATCACGATCGTAAATTGAAGAAAGTGTGATTCAAGACCATTTCTAAGAATATAGCATGTTGAAGCTTCTGTATATGTAAAAAATTCAGCCGTTAAATTTCTAACCGACTTTTTTCGTACTACGAAAAAAGTATTAGTCTTTGTTACAGCATCTATGTGGTTATTATGCATGTGTGAAATCATAATTGTATGAGTAATTACCAAACTTTGGAGATAATTCCTTCTATAGAACATTTTTTTTTTCATAATGCGTTTTATAATTTCATAAACAGATTAATCAATAAAGCAGATATTTCAACAGAAACTGCTAAGAGCCTGAGGTAAAGACTATTAATCAGACGTTATTTACGTGCATTATTTGAATTTTACACTACGTATCACTTTCAAATTATGAATGTACAGCTTGCTAACACTTCTCTATATGTTTTGCCAATGTTTCGATGGTTTTGTAGTGATCTGAAAAAGGGACGGGCTGTCTTTAATATGATACCATACATGATGAAAACGAACATTTTTTTTCGATTTATGAATGGCAGCCGTTTTTCAAAACGGCCGCCATTGCCTCCCTGGGCAAAATTCAAGAGGGCTCAATATCCAAATTTGCTTAGATAATTTGATTCTACATGTGTGCCAAATTTGGTGCTTTTAGACAAAAGTGAACAAGTTTTATATAAGATGATACCAAAGAAAAGTTGAAATTCCCATTTAAAAGTGAACAAAAATGGCAAAGAAAAAAAAAACATTTTTTTTTTCAAAAGGGGTTAGATCCATTTCTTTTTTTGCAAAAGGGGCTAGATCCACAAAGCTAATTTTGGGAAAAAATATTTCAACAATTTGAAGACAGGTTGAATTCTTCTATACTCAATTTTATGTTCACATTGTAGGGTAATATATCATGAGAATCTAATTTCATATAAGAATATTGCAACATGGGAGAATACAAAAGTACATTTTCAGAATGGTCTAAAGTGGATCTAACCCCTTTTGCAAACAAAATGAAGAGTTCATTTGCAAAAGGGGTTAGATCCATTCTTCATCAAATTTGATTTTTTGTTTGGTTTCAATGTATAGATTTGAAGTTGCTCTATGAGATGATACCAAAAGAGTGGATCTCACCCCATTCGCAAACAAACTCTTTATATGCTCTATGAGATATAACATGTGCATTACTGTTGAGCACTAAAAATAACGTATGGCACACAAACAGTTGCGCTTTGTTTGTTTTCAACCTCTTCGAGGTTTGAAGGAACATTTCACAAGTGAATACATGTAAGGGCGTTGTACCGCTCTTAGCGTGCTCAAAGGCAATACATCATTTTCATACGCCATACGTATTGAGTTGTGCAAATTCCGTTTAAAAACAGAAATGACTTTTAGTGAAGTAATATTGACCATTTCATTCAGACGGATTTCTTGACGAGTCGCCTAGACTTTAGTCTAGCACCTTACGACATTTGTACTGACAACATTATTCTAAAGGGCATAATCTTATCAAATTATTCTCGCGCATTTACATACAAAAAAAGTGTAGTACGCCATGTGACGAAATTTAAGCCAATTTAGGATGCAGAGCAGCGCGCTGGCTGCATGGCTGCATGCACGTACTGCGCGTATATATATATATATATATATATATATATATATATTTTATGCCTCCGCCACGAAGTAGCCGGAGGCATTATGTTTTCGGGTTGTCCGTCCGTCCGTCCGTACATCCCTCTTATGCCACGGTGTGTAGATCTGGTCGAAACTATGCCTGTCCAATGTAGTACAATGTATGTGTGTGTGTGTGTGTGTTTTTTTTGTTGTTGTTTTTGTGTGCGTGCACGCTTGTGTGTGTTATTTTACCTCATTAAGTATGCATAAGATTGCACGATTTCAAGTTAAAAATTGCAAAAGCTCCCTACCGTGGGAGGGGGGACACCCCCCTCCCACACCCGCCCCCCGGCTGGGTCGCTTCGCTCCCTCGCTCGGGCGCTTTCGCGCCCTCTCGAGCGTTGGCAGCCCAGTCACCCCCCCAGGTGTACGAACCTGTCTACGTCACTAGTGAGTAGTTTGAGTATATTAATGAAATATACAATTTTCAGATCTAGGACAGAAAAGAAATTTCCCCCTAGAGACAAGGAACAAAAGATTGTTGCTGAACTATTAAGTAGAAAAGGAAAATCTTGATTCTTGAACTAGCGATCAAGGCTGGGAAGCTGCATTTATCAGAAATGGGATTACGTAACTAATCTGATGAATGAACCAGTTTAAAAGATTTGTACGTCTTCCTGGAATCGTCGACTATGATTGACCAGGGATGTGTTCTCGAAGGATATGAAGCAACTTTCTTTCTTTAAACCCATGTGCCACGCCGCCGATTTGAGAACACATGACATGTTCTCAACAGCTGCTGTGCATTATGGGCATGATGGTGTGGCAACGGCTTCTCAGAGAGAACAAAAGAAATGTACAGTCTCATTTTGCTTGTCCCGTTCTGTTAATGGCTTCCATGAGCATTTGCAGGTATCAGCAAACACAAATAAACAAGTTTTTTATGCCTCCGCCACGAAGTGGCCGGAGGCATTATGTTTTCGGGTTGTCCGTCCGTCCGTCCCGTCCGTCCCGCGTCCGTTTAGGCAATATCTTAAGAACCGTTAACCAGATTTGCTTCAAACTTGGTACATGTATGTATTGCATGAAACTAATGAAGTGTGTAAAATTGGGGTCAAATCTGATTGAGGTCAAAGGTCAAAGGTCAATGAACTTTGTAAAAATTGCCCCAAAATGACCTTTTCCACAATAAATCCAAATCCAAGCATGCAATTCTCATTAAACATGGCACAAAGATGGATCACTACTTGGAGATAGACTGGTGACATTTTGGGTAAAATTCCTGAAAGGTCAGAGGTCAAAGGTCAATGAAATTTTTGAAAATTTGCCAAAAATTGACCTTTTTCATAATAAATCCAAATCCAAGGATGCAACTCTCATTAAACATGGTACAAAGATAGATCACTACTTGAGGATAGACTGGTGACTTTTTTGGTAAAATTCCTGAAAGTTCAGAGGTCAAAGGTCAATGAACTTTGCCAAAATTGGCTAGAAATTGCCCCAAACTTTAAATTTTTCATAATAAATCCAAATCCAATGGTGCAATTCCAACCAAACATAGTGAAACGATGGATCACTACTTGGGGGTAGACTGGTGATATTGTTGGTGAAATTGCTGGTAGGTCAGAGGTCAAAGGTCAATGAACTTTGCAAAAATTGATATTTTTCACAATAAACCCAAGTCCAAATCCAATGGCGTAATTCTAACCAAACATGGTACGAGATGTATCACTTCATGGAGGTAGACTGGTGAAAGTTTGGGTAAAACTCCTGAGAGTTCAAAGGTCAAAGGTCAATGAACTTTGCAAAAAAAAAAGGGCTAAAAATTGCCCCTAAAGTGATAATTTTCAAAATATATCCAGATCCAATGGAGCAATACCAAACAAACATGGTGCAGAGATGGATCACTACTAGACCGATGACATTTTTGGTTAAATTTTTCAAAGGTCAGGGATCAAAGGTCAATGAACTTTGCCAAAAATTGGCTAAAAATTGCCCCCAAATAGCTATTTTTCACATTGAATCCAATACTAATGATTCAATTCAAACCAAACATAGTACAAAGATGTATCACTTCATTGACGTAGACTGGTGAAGTTTGGGTAAAATTCCTGAAAGATCAAAGGTCAATGAACTTCACCCCAAATTGGCTAATTTTAAACAAACTTGATACAAGGATGGATTTAGACAGACTGGTTAGATTGGAAGGCAAAGAAGTAAGAGGTCAAAAGTCAATGAAGATTGCCAAACTTGGCTAAACTTGAAGAAACAGAATGTGATATTTTCATTTCACATAGGAGCAATGGTGCATTGCCCACCAAACATGTACATTTTCTGAGAATAGCAAAGAGGCGGAGGCATATCCCCCCACCTCTCATATATCCCCCTTTTGCTCTCACACAGCCAGGCCCATACTTATTTACACCTGCAATTTAGCACCAAAAAAAAAAAAAAAAAAAAAACGGACGACGTAACCATAATTGTCCGCGTTGATATTTCCTTTCATCCTGTTTTCTTTTCTTTTCTTTTCCTTAAAGAAATTAAAATGTATATTATAAATTTTATTCTTCAAATTACCATGGATTTCTCATGCCTCGAAAGGGGTCGACAGAAATAATAGATATACTTTAAACTTCAAACTTTATCCGGGAACTTGCTTCCTAAAGTGGCGCCCATGTCGTACTACAGCTTTTATCGAAGAGTAATCCGTCTTGCGCTGCTTCGCAGCGCTCTAAGGTCGCTGCTACAAACTAGTATCTCTATCATACATTATTTGAATCCTACGTCACTAATTTTAACTGTCATACTCCACCACATGGGCTTATAGTGCTGTTTTCGTTGATCACGAAATGTTTTAAAGATATTGATATTGTCTGAACAAGGATACATCATCTTTAAAATTCATAATGACTTGTCAAACGAAAAAAAAAGAAATGCACGTGGCATAGCCTGGTGGGACATTGTTGTACTTATATGTCAAACAAACATACTTTCGTGAATCAGCATGTCAAAAGTACGATGACTTTCCTATGAATACGTTGTTTGGGTGAGTAACCATGCCGTTTCCTCACTCACGCTGCTTCAGTAATTGTTAATAGCTCAAGTAAATACAGATAAAACTTCGCACAACAATATATTTTGCACTTGAGAGAGAGAGAGAGAGAGAGAGAGAGAGAGAGAGAAATACAGAGAGAAAGCGGGAGAGGGATGAGGGTGAAAGGGTGTGAAATAGAAAGAGAGAGAGAGAGACACACACACACACACACACACATACATACACACAAACTCACGTAGAGAGAGAGAGAGGGGGGGCGGACAGACATAGAAACGGAGGGAGAGAGGGAGAGAGAGAGAGAGAGAGAGAAGAGAGAGAGAGAGAGAGAGAGAGAGAGAGAGAGAGAGAGAGAGGCGGACATACAGAGAAACAGGGAGAAAGAGAGAGAGAAAGGCAAAACAGTACTACTTCAGCAATGGGGCCTGAGAAACATATGTCATCACAAATCGTCCTAAAATGCTTTGAATGAGAACGCAGCAGGATCGCGGTGTCCGCCCTGTATCGCGGTGTCCGCCCTGTATCGCGGACACATTTCCCACAAGCTTGATTACATGTGACAAACCCTGCTACCAAAAGAACTCTTTCTTCCCACCTCTCTCGCGGCTTTCAAGTCTGAACGCTTTCCGCTCGACACATTGTGCGCAAATGTGTTTTCAGCACAGCTGTGGTTAGTTGTGGTGGAGACGGGGAAAAGGGGTAAAGACACCTTTAGCTGCAATCAGCACTATGGACCGCAGTAAGACGGCCACGACCGGGCACAAGATTGGCTTTCCCGCTGGAGTTCATACTTAAAGGGAAAGTCCACCCTGAGATTAAGTTTGTTTTGATAAGAGTAGAAATATGCAAGAAAACACATTAGTCAAGGGTTGACAAAAGCCCGTCAAAGGATAACAAAGTAATGAATTTTCATATTCTTAATTTTGTGACGTCATTTGCGAGCAATTCTTTGATAATATCAATTTTCTCAAAAACATATTTCCCATTTTACTGGTGAACTTATAAGACGAAAAGCACAATTTATGAAATCATACAGCAAACGACATTATGGGAAGCTACTCGCAAGTGACATCACAAATTAAAATTTTAAAAGAGTCATAAAATTCTTTTAATTTGACGGATTTTCGTCAAACAATCGCCAATATGTTGCTTGTATTGTTCTGCTATAAACGACAACCAATATAACTTCAGGGTAGACTTTCCCTTTAAGTGATGATTAACTACTACCACTCGATTCATTATAATAACAATATGGTTCAGTTTCCGCCCCCATTTCATATAAGTTCTTATTTTACCAGCATTTGTGGTCTGCATTATGTACATGATTTACAACAATACTCATATTGCGGAGCAAATTCCATGGGAAGATGCGGGTTGTAGGGGAAGGGGAAGGGGTAGGGGTAGGGGGTTGACTCGGCTATTTAATTTCTTCAGTTTTATTTCTTCCCATTAACCATGATGTCTCGAATAAACAGTTGCTTTATAGGGTGTATGTGTCTTCATCATCATCATCATCATCATTATCATCATCATCATCATCATCATCATCATCATCATCATCAGGCATTGTCTCATAGAAACTGGACCTGTCCTACGTCATCCTAAATCCAAGTAAATGTTATTCAGGGACTAGCCCCATAATCCAGAGGGTCAGCTATAACCTTGAGGGTAATTCGGCTTCTGGAAAGTAGTGAATAACGTGGAAACATTATTTTGGCGGGGGAGTGATAAGAGGGCTTATAACACATAATATGATCCCAACTTCAACGCTGAACTCATTGTGCGCCACGTTTGCCTCGTTGCACACGTACTACAGTACGTGCGAATCCCATATAGAGCACAAGCTTATCAGGCACACATACAGCTAATAGACCTAAAACACATTTTTGAACCATCTTTGACTTTGTTTCATCCTTTTACACCCACATCATGATATGTATCATGTTTTATCACTCTCTATCCCGGTGTTAATTGACAGGCCCATATCAGCTGGACATCTTGGGGGCTGGACATGGCCGAACAGGTGACCAGGGCCTCTCGGACAGAGGCGACCTACATCACGGCCAGGACGGTCAAGTATCATGGCACCGGACTGAGAGACACGCTGGTCAAGTCACGTATAGGTCAGTGGTCAGTGATTCATCGAGAAGTTTCTGTACATTACGTATTCATCTCTTATGTTTTTTTCGGTTGAAAGTGCTTTTTAGCGCATTGCTTACACAAAACCTAGGATGGAATTCTGACAGAAATTATAATCCAAAATTGTCTCAGCTACTTGGTATTCTAAAACTGATTTAACTAAAATAAAAATAAATGAATAAAAATCTTGCGCCAACGGGCCAATCACAAATTTGGATTGTAAGAGCCGAGACTCAAGTCAAGACTAAGGTAACTTTTTAGAATACCGCCCCGTGTCACAGTCGGTAAGGATTGTGATTGAATTGACTTGTTGTCTGATGGGAAAATCCAAACAAACATATTACTGAAATCAAACCAAATAAAACCTTCCACTATTCTTGAAATTACATTGCATGAGAATAGGGACGTTTTTGGAGAATTTGATTTGATAGTTCATTGCTACTTTTACGTTAAACCTGGGAATCGTCGTCAGACGCGTGTTTTCTTGCGTAGTCTACGCTGTCGGACACGAGTGGCTTCCTGACCCCTGCCGATGTCGACCACGTTTAGGCAAGACGAACCGGTGTGCGCGTACGAAGCTGGCGAGCTGGCGACTATCCAGGCTGAGCCTTACTTCAAAGTGCACGCGGCAAGGGGCGGCGGGAAACTGATTCCTTGTGAATATTAAAGGGTTACTAATTTAGAAAAATAAATTCCAACTAATCTATGTAAAATTATCCACTAGAAACGATTTTCAGATTTGTTTGCCGCAATAAAGTCTCATTTTGACGAAAATTTGAAAAAAAAAACACCGCACACCTTCAAGTGATGTCAGAAAAGACTCCGCTGTTAAACTTAGATTGACCTATGTATACGCACGGTGTAGTTTTTACAGGTCATGGAAAAACGGTTGTCTCTGTGTCTACGATTATAACATTGAACATCGAGGAGCTGTCTTTCACAAAAGTTACAAAATCGCACAAGCGCTGCAAATTTGTGGTAAAAGATGGAATTCATCTTGTAAGATATATATCTAAGGAGGTAATTCAATCATAAAACAACAATTTCTAATTGTCGACTTCCGTATAATCTAAGTTTAACAGCACAGTCTTTTATGACATTTTGTATGCATTCGATTCGGCACTGACTTTTCTGACGTCAATTGGAGGCGTGCGTTTTTTTCACATTTTCGTCAAAATGAGACTTTATTGCGGCAAACGAATGGGAAATTCATTTATAGTGCATAATTTTACATAGATTAGTGGGAACTTATTTGTCTAATTTAGTAACCCTTTAAGGCCTCCGCAGATGACACGATCCGATCAGTCGAATGACTCTATGACTGGCTGAAGCGCCGGACTCGGCCACTGGACTTGTGCAAGTCGCATTATCAGTCGTGGGCCCTCACACGACTGTAGAATCGTCGCAACATCGTGTCGTCTTCGATGGCCTTTAGGCTTTCGGTCCCACTGATTCCTCAATGATGTTCGCTATCCCGGCTGCAGATCCAAGAAGGTGCAGTGGATGCAGCTGGAGCGGGAGAGAGAGGAAGCACACAGCCGACACCGCAGGGCTGCAATCCGGGAGGAACTCTCTCTCTGGCCAAACGCTACCATCCCATACACCATCGACGCAGATTATGATAGTAATTATTAACACATGGGTTATTTACAGTAACACTGATTAAGATGATAATATTGATAGTGGTAATGCTATTAATTAATCGTTGTTTATTTTTACCCATTTTTACCCATTGTCAATTATGGTGCATTGCACCTGTCAATTTACTAGAAACTGCTATCACATTGTCATTATTGATACATGATGCTTCTGGTAGAAAAGACTTGTGGGTTAAAATGTGTGATGTACAATGGGCATTGTGTTCTGAAAATAGTATGTGACACACACACACATACACACATATCTAGGTCCAAATTTTGTTCAAGAATAATAATTGATAAAATGTCACGAATCCTGCTTCTCATAAAGTGACATCCTTCCACTTTACGATGCATAAATTTCAGCTTGATTACAGTTTAATTTGATAAGTGTTAAACACTTAGGACATGAGTAGCCTGTGAAAAGTATGCATCACCCTTACTTTTACCGTTATGTTGCCTCCCTCCAGACAGCTCGAGAGACCTGCTACTGAAGAGCATGCGGCACTGGACGGAGCACACCTGCCTTCGCTTCGAGCCCAGGACCGACCAGAGAGACTACGTCCGCTTTCTCCTTGGATACGGGTAAGTGCGGATAAGGGACGCTTCGGATATGGGTCAGGGATATGGATTGGCTCGAATGTGGGTAGGTCGGATATGGGACGGTTCATGTAAGAATCGGCCCGGATATGGGACAGTTCGGATATGGGACGGTTCAGGTATGGGACAGTTCAGATATGGGTCGGTTCGGATAAACTTAGGTTCGGGTATTGGTAGGTTCGGGTATGGGGACGTTCGGATACCGTTAGGTTCGGATAAGGGTACGTCCGGATATTGGTAGGTTTGAATATGTGTATACTCGGACATGGGTAGATTCATGAATGGGAAGGCTCGGATATGGGTAGGTACGGATATTGGTAGGTTTGGACCAAAAACGATAATCCTCGATCTTATCGATCTTAGTCGGTATGATAACGGAGATGTGAAATGTATACATGGGCCCTGTATCACAAAGAATTAGTTGCTATAAATTGCAACTAACCTTATCACTAACCTTATCACGAACCATTGTCAAAGAAAAAAAATGTAACAATAAACTTCTATTGAACTTGATTGCACCTCTAACAAAAATGATTAACAATGTGACCTCTAAACAGTAAACTAAACAAACAAACTAAATGTGCACAGGGTCGTAGACTCCTTTCCGGAGAGCCAGCCACCTCCTCAGTGACGTGTAGCTGCATTCGACCCACTACAACGCCGGCGTGTACATAATCGGGTGTGATTGAACACGCGCCTAAAATCAATCAGCAACAACAACAACAACAAACCATCACTGCTACTTATTGCAAGTCTAAGTGTATGCACGATTTTGCAGTCAATTGTATATTAGTAGTTAATAAATCCCCTCAAGTAACAATGAATTTCAATTGTAAGTTACGATTGATATTGATAGTAGGTTCTATGTGGTATGATCGATGTCAATCATGGAACGATCGATCTATCGATCTTGCGATACGGGTCCCAGATGGTTTCCTTTTGAACACTTTTTGTGCATTGATTTTCAGTTTCCTTATTATGATGTACTTTTCAATTGATTAAATGATTGATTAATATATCAATGAAGTAATTTATTGAACGATTGGTTTAGTTGATTTAATCAATTTAAATTTGACTGATTCAGTGATCGTGATCTGTTGATCCGTCTAGGTGTTGCTCCAGCGTCGGGCGGCAGGGTGGGGCTCAGAACGTCTCCCTGGGTTACGGCTGTCTTTCATTCGGCACCATGATTCACGAGATCGGGCACGCCGTCGGCTTCTGGCACGAGCAGAGCCGACCCGACCGCGACGACCACGTGACCGTGGTTGAGGACAATGTGATCTCGAGAGAGCACCACAACTTCTACAAATACAGTGAGCTGACAGTAGGTAGAATGACGGGATGACGTGTCCGTAACAAGCCTTCGTTTCCGGCCTTAGGGAGAGGGGTGTGGAGGTTGAGGGTGGATAGAGAACCAGAATCGGCGGTGAGCCGATGGTGGAAGGGGGGGGGGGGGGTTAGGGAGAGAAGATGGTAGGGAAAGAAAGAGGGTGAGAGATGTCAGATGGGGATGAAAAGAGATGAGAAAGAGTGAGCCACAAGGAGACAGAGAGGAAGGGGAGGGGTAGACGGAGGAAAGGAGAGAGAGAGAGAGAGAGAGATGTCGAGGGATGGATGGACGGAGGGAGAGAAGGAATGAGAGTTAGGGAAGTTGAGGTAAAATAAAGGAAAGTGGAGGGATAGCTAGAGAGAAAGTGATTAAGCTAGGAACAGATGGTATAAAATTGTAAAGAGAAAAAAACACCAAAAATACAAACATATCGTTTGTTAATTTTTGGTCTGTTTCTAATATAAGTGACAATAAAATATATACAGCAAGTGATAATAAACTTAATTTAAATAAACTGAAATGTTTTCCGTGACAGGTGGATTCCCGGGACCAGCCGTATGACTACGACTCAGCCATGCACTACGGACGAGACTACTTCAGCCTGAACAACGGGGATACCATTATCCCCAAGGCGGACCGACCCATCGGGCAGAGACGGGGGCTGAGTGTGGGCGACATCCTGCAGACCAACATCATGTACAGATGCCATGAGAAGCGAGGTGAGGGCGTCCTTTTTTGTTATCATTCTTGGGATGTTTCCTTTCCCTTATGTACCTGATCTTAGACACCTCAGTTTTGATTTATTGAATGAATAATTTATTGAAACATCATTAAAGACCAGAATGTTTTTTATATGGGCGGTGTAGAAAAAACACAATGTAAAAACTAATAGAAAAGAATGCAAAATAAGGATACATATAGCCTCATACACAAACTATTAAAGAGTAATTTAAATGTAAAGATATTGAGGACAGTGATTACAAGGTTCTAATATTTAGCCTTAGGGTAAGGTCTCAATCAATATAACTGAAACATGTTGATATATCTAATGACACTCAGTAGTTCACTGGAGAAAAATCTGTATTTTCTTTGCAGATTGTGGAGGGACCCTATTTGATGATAAAGGATTTGTGACGTCACCCAGATATCCACAACCAGTCAGTCCGAACATGACTTGTGATTGGTCAATCGCCGCCCCAAAGGGGTCTGCCCTGAAGTTCCAATTCCTTGACATCGATTTGCCAGGTAAGGAATCTTTGTTTCTCTATGTATCTGTCTGTCTATTGATCTCTCTGTTATGCTCTCTTTCTATGTATGGCTGTCTTTCTCTTTTTGGTCATTCTCACTCCCCCCCTCTCTCTCTCTTTCTCTCTCTCTTCCTCCCTCTCACTCTCTTTCATTTTCTCTATCTTCTGATCTTTCTCTCTCGCCTGCTTTTTCTATCTCTTCCTCAGCTCTCTCTCTCTCTCTCTCTCTCTCTCTCTCTCTCTCTCCCCCCCTCTCCCTCTCCCTCTCTTTCCCTCGCCCAGCCCCCACCTCTATGTCTGTTTGTCTCTTTTTGTTTGTACAAACTAAAGGACTTTTGAAGGACCTTGTGTGAATTGTGCAATATAGAAAAATAAATACGCTTAACACCAAAGTACAAATAAGTAAAACACCATATTTACTCCATTCATCCGCTTTAGATCCAGACGATGGAAAGTGCGACGACTCCTATGTGGAACTACGAAAAGGTCAGGGCGAGTTATCTCCGCTTATCGGCTATTTTTGCGGGAGCGAGAAGCCAGAAGCTATTTTACTGGACGAAGGACAGATATGGGTGCGGTTTGTGTCCGGCAGAAAACGCCATCGAATGGCTTCAGGTTTCGCCGCGAGATATCAATCGGTGTGTAAGTAATGTTCGCATCGTCCTGTTCTTTATTAAGAACCATATAATTTGAGTTCAGGATTATGTGAAGGAATCATCTCTTAATGAACATATGTTATGATAGTAGTCGTTGAATCAAAAGAAAACTCCATAACATTACGTATGAAAATATTATGTGTTAATGCCCTGTTGAGAAACAAAATCGCAAATGATGATTCACCTAACGCATAATCTTTTATCACAACCAGAAACGAATGTTGTCTATCATGTTTGTAGTTCATGTTGTTGGTGTACAGTTCTTCGTCGCTGACCACATTGCTTTCTTGCCCTCAAACACCATCTTAACCACCTCACCCACCATCTCACCCACCATCTCACCCACCATCTCACCCACTATCTCAACCATCTCGCCCACCATCTCATCCATCATCTCAACCACCATCTCACCCACCATCTCATCCATCATCTCACTCACCATCTCATCCATCATCTCACTCACCACCTCACCCACCATCTCACCCACCATCTCACCCACCATCTCACCCACTATCTCAACCATCTCGCCCACCATCTCATCCATCATCTCAACCACCATCTCACCCACCATCTCATCCATCATCTCACTCACCATCTCACCCACCATCTCACCCATCATCTCACTCATCATCTCATCTACCATCTCAACCACCATCTCGCCCACCATCTCACCCACCATCTCACTCACCATCTCAACCACCATCTCACCCACCAGCCTTCCGGAAGTACCTGACGGCCACCAGGGGCATCATTAAGAGCCAGAACTACCCGCTCGCCTTCCCGCCAGAGACAGACAGCGTCTGGCAGATCCAGGTCCGCTACGGCTTCATCATCCTCCTCCGCATCAACGAGATCCTCATCCCGCTCATCAAACACACCGGTTGTCATGGTGATTTTCTGTTGTTGATTGACGGCGCGGAGAGTACATCGAAGCTGATCACGAAGTTGTGCCGGTCGCAACGGCGCGTTGGGCTCGCCTCGTCCGGCACGGCGCTACGTATTGAGCTGCACTCAGGGAAGAAGGAGACAGACGGATGGGGCTCAGCCACACGCTTCATCGCCAAGTACTCGGCAAGAGGTATGCCACACGACATAGGTTTAAAGAGCAGTTAATAGATACATATAGATGGACGGATACATGGATAAATAAATCTCAACCACCATTTCAGGCCATTTCTCGATGTTACGTGCAATTTTGCCGCAACGCAAGAACGACTCATCGCAACACTTCTTGACTTTTTTCTTTCAAGTCTTTCGCATCTTTTGAGACCAAATTTGCGACATCCATGCATACCATTACGGAGCCACGCCCATTTTCGTATCGCATGTCATCCCAAAACGTGCACAATTTTGCAATTTTGTGTGCATTTCCTATGGAAAACACTGCTCCTTCATAAAAGTCATAAAAGCGTAATTATTTTCCATTTGACAATTTTGATTGAATAATTTGATGCTAATCATGGCTGAAAAGTGGTCAGTGGCAATTTTCAATAAAAACAAAACAAAGAAAAACAAAAATAAAAAGAAAACAAAGAAATACATGAGAAATTCCAAAAACAATCAAATACATAAGAATTAAAAAGAATTTTCACAGTTTTTTTGATAACCAATTGTTAAACATATCATAACAGATATACAAACGAAATATTAGACTCTAAATGTTTTTATTTAGTGTTTTATATAATTGTGGGCTAAATTTGCATAATTAATTAATTAAAACTATTGATTAACAATTTTGAAAAATATAACAAAATAATCTTGTAGATTATGACACTGGTATCGTGCGTTCCAAATTTTGTCGCAATCGCGCGACCGATGGCCGAGATCTCACAGGACACACAGGCCACAGGACAGTCAAAAAAGCACGGCCTGATTAGGGTTAAGCATTATTGTCAAGACAATTGGTTTTAAACCATGCGGGTAGAGCAAGGAGCTGTGATCATAGCGATAGCTCTAAATGTGAGTACCTGATATTTTTTAGAACTAGTTGCCTTGACAACACGCTCATATGATGACTTGACTTCGATACTCTTTTTGTGTGTATCAGATAATTGATTTAGAACACAACAATGGCTATTGTGCACCACACCTCTTAGCGCCCACAACTACTTTTCTGCCAGAAATAGTATTCATTGTTAATGACACTGCCACGGCCGGTTCAGGTTGATAATGAATTGGCAGGTGTGGTACACAATGGCCATCGATGTGTCCTGAATTAATCATCTGATACACACAAATTTGGGGTCACGGTTGGTTCCAAAATGAAACTCTCATTATATATTCCAATGATAATTACCAAAATAATAATTAATGAAGTTTCACGAAACCTGCGTTGACACAATGACATCGTTTGATTTCATGATGTGTTGATTTCAGGTAGATAGGAATTGTTATTTATTTTCTATTATTTTTCAAAAGTCAACGGGTTTTTATAACACCTAGTACATTAGACGGAAATCAGACACTGACAGCTAGAGCCTACTTTCTGGAAACATGCTGCAGTTAAACAGTACTCCAGTAAAGGGAAAAACTAAGAAAAACATTTTTGTCATTCGAACATCTTCTTTCATGGTTGAATCTACATCATACGTGCATGTGCATAATATGATGTGGGATGCATCCCACTTCATATTATGCTCCCACTTGCCATGACCAGGAAAGTGTTAGAACTGGAGTCGGCACGAAGAATAATTTATTCCTACCCCAGTCGCGACGATTGATAGCGCAATATAATATTTGACGCGTTTGGCTCTTTGATCGAGGGAGGTCCGCCGCCAAACAAGCAAAAAAAATGAAGGATGTATTTTTAGGAATATACATCTTGTGTGCGCAGACGATTTCAGAACCACTTCATGAACTGAAGTGCATGTGGAGGTAGTACATCTTATAATGATTCGATTCTGTGAATTGCAGATTATATTGTTGCTTCGTTTTTGCGAGGAAAGAAAACACGTCAGATAAATGCCTCCACATCGCACATTGAGCAATTATATTTCCTTACAAATATCTTGTAAATCGTTTATTGAGTGTTTCACCTTCCATGGAAACAACCTCGCTTTTATGTGCGGAGATGTCCGAAAAAGTATCGGGCCAAATTCTGTCTACAATTTTATCAAAATTTCACTTCGCTCACCCCCAATTTAATTTCCAATGTGTGTAATAAGATCAGCTATGAACTCCCAGAGAAGGTTGAACGGTTGACATATTTCTCAAACCAGATTTTTTTTTTGTTATTCAGAGGAAGGCACTATCTAATTAGAAATTCAGCGTATTGTTTGAAGCACCTGAATGTCTTGAATTTTTATGAGGCGGCGGTCATCATAGATCAAAGGAAGTCTATCCAAGCGCAGTCCATCCATGCTAAGTCCATGCTCACACATCCCATGCACAAGCTGACCCGTCTCTCCATGATTCATTTAGGATTATGTTTATGTATTAGTATGAGAAATGTGATCTATTGTTATCATTACTAGTTTACTAGTATGACATATCGTATTTACGTGGCAGATCTCAACGAGTGCCGTATCAACAATGGTGGCTGCGAACAGGCGTGCATGAACCGCATTGGCAACTACGTTTGCGGCTGCCGACATGGCTACGAAATCGCACCCAATTTTAAAAACTGTACAGGTAAGGAAAAACCAGTGTATAAGTACAGATTGTTTCATGAACTCTTTGTGTGCCAAATGAATTACCTCTCTGTATGGGAGTCATGTGTATATCATGTGAAAAAACGCCTCAATGGCGTATAAAGATAATGAAAGACTTAAGACTTCCAAGGGCAACACGGCCCCAACATATATAGGTTACCAGCAATTTGAGCAGACACATCAGGGAAACAGATCGGACAATAGTCCCACCTTATGGTAGTTTCATTGTCTATTTCTTGTCTATTTCCTTTTTTATTTATTTTTAGCATTTTTTACAGGGCATATTGACACTTGTATTGTGAAAGTTGTAATGTATGAAATTGTATCGTGAATAAACTAAAACTAAATTGTGTAATTGTTTGGTTTGAAATAATATGATTAATCATGATACTGATGATTTCTATCAATTCTACTGCAAATCCATTGCTAGACGTGGACGAATGCTTAGAGAACAACGGCGGCTGCTCACACAAGTGCGTGAACACGGACGGCAGCCACCGCTGCGAGTGCCCGGTCGGACTCGAGCTCGACCCCGAGGACGAGAACCAGTGCATAGGTGAGGTGCTCAGATGGGTCAATAATACAATTACGTCTGTTCAATTTCACTTTCAAACATTTATTTTCTTCATGTTAATGTTCTTTCCATATACAGACAAAACAATCTCTTACTTGAAAATTGCTTAATAAAACACTTCAGTTGCGATTGCAATAATATTGATATTCCAACTACAGTAATATGATGGTATTTTAGTTAAACATTGTTAAATGTTCAAAGAAAATATGAGGGAGGTGGCAAGAATCCTTGAAGCATAATTTCGTGGCAGATTTGCCGTAATTTTATTATCTTGCACATATGCATAATTGTAATGTTTTTAGAAGCAATTGCACATTCTGAAAAAGTCAAATATTTTGAGGTAGATTATGTTACAGGGTGAGGAGGAAAGAGAGAAGAGAAAACAAAAATGCATGTTGGTAGTGGTAGGGAGGGGTAGATAAAAAAGGGGAGGAATTGAACGTGGAAAAATGATGGATGAACATGGAGAGAGTTGAGGATAGCCTACGATGGTGTTTATTTCAAAAGTCATGTTAGAGAGACAACATCAATTATGAATTGCATACGCTGTCTTATTCGTTACTTCTCACTGTTACAATAATTCCATGAAATTTTATAAAACATAAGTGTTCAGATTCGGAATCAGAGTTATAAATGTCCTTAGGCCTATTTTATAGTTAACGTGGAAGCGTTGGGATGTACTTATGTTGGTGGTGTAATCATAGACGTGTCATCATGGTCATGATTGACTTTTAGTCGATCGGTTTTGTCGCCACTCTCTTTGACTTGATTACTAACATTCAGTATGATTCCTATTTTGTACACCCATGTCACATCCTTCCCACCCATTCTCGTTGAGTGGAAATCCTTTTCTTTCGACAGAAAAAGACAGTGAAAAGTTAATATAGAATTCAATTTAATTCAATTCAATAATGGTTTATTCAGTAAATATTCAAATATTACAAACATTAAAAGGAAAATACATGCAACTGCAGCCAAGAGGCTGAAATGTTGATGTTTACAAAAATAGTAATACAATACATGTAAATACAAAGTAAAGAGCTCATTCCTGACACGACCTACACATATATGATTAAAATATAAGAGTACATACTCGTGGAAATGATTTAATAAACAATATTAAAAATCATCATTTTATCGACTGCTTAAAATGTCAATGAAATATGGGATTACACTGTTCTTAAATTTATTTGTTTTACATTTATATTGATTGAACTTTGGTATATATCTTAGACATGTTAGAGAGATGTTCACATGTTTTTGCCTCGGTAAACAATCTTTACATTGTGGGTTATTAGACAGTGATTTGGCACGTAATAATTGCATTCTTTTTTTATAATTTATGTAATCCTTCCCTAACATCATTTTACACACCCTTCTTTGAATACTTTCTAAACTGTACACTTACTTAGTTGCTTAGTAATCCACCATTGTAAACAGGTGAACAATATTCTGATATGGGGCAGATATATCCGGTGTAAATTGTACAGGTGAATGCAATAACTCGTTACTTCTCAGTTAGGTGTAAATTGTGAATACGTTTTGGAAATGGTCTATTGTTGAATTCCGTACAATCTACATGTTCATGCGATTATAATGTGACCATTCTGTTAATTGACTTAGACTGTTTTGCATGAACATCGGATCACTAGATGTGCGGTTTTCTAATAAGGCGAGGTCATCAACGTATTTAAAGTATGGTAATGTGCTATTTTGACAAGCATCATTAGACATTTTTAAAAACAAATTTGGGCCAAACTTTGTACCCTGGGGTACTCCAAAATGAATGTTCTTATATAGAGATAACTCGTCTTTGTATTTGACACATTGCGTACTTTGTTGTAGAAAACCTAATAATCTAATTAATTATAAACGGCCTTACATCGGGTGCAATTAATTTTTTAATCAAAACGTTAAGATCTAATC
Organism: Arbacia lixula; assembly: GCA_963669155.1. Lineage (NCBI taxonomy): Eukaryota > Metazoa > Echinodermata > Echinoidea > Arbacioida > Arbaciidae > Arbacia > Arbacia lixula. Next base: position 17,316,068 of record OZ022590.1, on the reverse strand, counting down.
TGTCAAAAGCTTTTGAAAAATCTGTACACACAATGGTTGAAATAGATTTTTATCTTTCACAAGTTTTAAAAATATCATGTAGCAGTATTACTAAATAATGGAAGGTCGATAAAGCACGTCTATTTCCATACTGGTGAGAATCAAGGTATTTGGAAATGCCATTTAAAAGCCATTAAGTGATGAAAGATTCTGCTGTTTTAGCGAATTGGCTTGTCAAACATATCGAACGAAGTTGATCTAAAATTGGAGGGTGACTCTTAGGATAAGTCTTCATAGCATTTAAAAATTGATATGTTACTACATATACATACTTCAGGGACATTATTTGTTTGTTGCTGTAGCTGATCACTAGCGTCAAGCTATAGGCATGGTTGTCGGCGACACAATCAACTTCCGGCTGAAAGCACTTATACTGCTACCATTATTCGGCGTTTTCACATCGCTCCAGATTGTAGAGGAAACTCTCTCGATGATGAAACTCAACCGACGATGAATCCATGTCCGTATCCTCGCTCTCCTTAGATGGGTGGAGGGTTGCATGCACTGTTGCCACGGCAACGCGCAACGCTTCTCGCAGACTATCGCTCAAATCAACGTCGTCAATTTCCACCACCTCTCGAAAACAGTCTCCCCCGACGGCTTGGATCCACGATAATAAGTCCTTGACGTCGGAGTAGGAGACGTTTGTGGTGTCGAAACAGTCGTCGAGCCCGTGCCCCAAAGCGGCGCTGAAGTTCCGCAGGTCTTCGAACATGTCTTCGGTCAGAGCAAGTCGACGGAGGATGGCCTTGCGCGACCTCTGCTTGAGATCGCCCAGCGAGCCGTGAGCGATGTCCCAGTCGGTGTCGCTCGGCCCGCTCTCCTTGGTCGACTCGGTAGACGAGGAGGTTTCATGGCGCGGGTGGTGCCGCGACCGCGATTTCCGGATCATCCTGCGGTCGACGAGCCGCATGAAGACCTGAAAGAACTGCCAGGTGTAGGTCGAGAGCGTCTCCCGCCTAGCCAGCTTCACGGGGTGGTGATCGGTAGGTAGAGGTGTCAGCGACTCACGATGATAGTCTTTACCTCCTGGTGAATCTTTGGTCAACGAACACTCACGCTCTGAAGTGTTGTCAGTAGCAGCGAACAGCGTTTCTCTACCATCCGTTGGGCTTGGTGGGGATGATATGAGAGGCGAGCACTCGTTTGAAGAATTTTCTTCAGCAGAACAAGCGTGTGTTTTTCTTGTTATTAGAACACTTTCGAGCTCGGTTTTAGCATCATCGTTGTATGTCATCATCGATGGAGCCGTATGTCCCTCCACCAGTTTCTTTGACATGTTCTCGTTGTTGTCAGAGCTCTGGTAACCGACTTCATAACTTCGTTTGCTTGTATCATATTCCGATGCGAAAATCAGCTCATAAGTTGCGTCCATCTTGGAGCTCGTTGTCTGCACCGACTTCGAACCTAACTGTGAGACTTCTGGCCTTGGTACAGGGATGATCACAATTTCGGTGTCATCTTCATCCGGAATCACGTGACAATCCGCACCGTCATCATTTGCGCACGCCCCATCTATTGCATCTTGCCTAGTATGGTTCGTCCCACGTGCAAAGGTCGTGTGCAAGTTACTCGCCGATGTTGCTTCATCAGCTTCTGTGAAAGTGTGCGCAAATTGAGAGATGTCCCCAATACGTCCTGAGAATGCATAAGATGGGGCGTCAGGTTTTGAAGTCATCGAAGTCATCGAATGGGCGCCACGGATGGTATGCGAAGAGACCTTTCTCCTTGTGCTATCGTCCAGTTTTTGCCGATAGTCATCTTCAGTTCCGGCAGCTATTGGCCAGTCCTGCGATTGTATTGGAGCTGTGGAGTGGCTGCGGTCCACGTACTGCCGCTTTAACCCCGACAGGCTGTCGCTCAGGTACGCGAAGTCGTCGTGGAGCGTCGTCATTCGCCGCTCAACGTGGTAGCACTGCTTGACGTGATCGTTCAAGTTTGACGTCAGCTCCGAGGTTCGAGATCGGATCGCGGAGAGCTCTGACTGCATGGAGTCGAGGCGGAACTCGAGGTTGCGGTAGTTATGGTGGAGCTCCTGCC
>OZ022590.1:16706489-16708989 GCA_963669155.1 Arbacia lixula | reverse complement strand
CTGCGAGGACAATTACGACAAAGAGTGTATATCAATTGTAAAAATAAAAGTTGGTACAATGGACATTCTACCGTTAATAGCGTTCGTAGACTAATTAAGCGGGAAATTCAGCTGCCAGGGTTATTACTTGAGATGGCACATTATGATTATGTCCCCACAACCAGAGTCACTGAACATTTGCAAAGCTCAGAAGACCAACGATATTGCTCCTCTTTTTGGTTCAAAATTATCAGCATTGTATTGGGTTTTTTTCACTTAGCAAATAGAATATATCCCTTTGATTTTGCATTTCAATGAGGCTTACATAGACACACATCCGTACACCCTCTCTCTCTTACACACACACACACACACACACACACACACACACACACACATACACACACACACACACACACACGCATGCACACATACATCATACACGTTACAGGAAGTTGTATCCCTTGGCACATTATGATTATGTCCCCACAACCAGAGTCACTGAACATTTGCAAAGCTCAGAAGACCAACGATATTGCTCCTCTTTTTGGTTCAAAATTATCAGCATTGTATTGGGTTTTTTTCACTTAGCAAATAGAATATATCCCTTTGATTTTGCATTTCAATGAGGCTTACATAGACACACACCCGTACACCCTCTCTCTCTTACACACACACACACACACACACACACACACACACACATACACACACACACACACACACACGCATGCACACATACATCATACACGTTACAGGAAGTTGTATCCCTTGGAAAATTGTGCTAATTGAGTTGGGTTGATTTGAATTGATTATTCATGCCGATTTTCTTTTTCTTTTTTTGGCCAAAGAAGTGCTCAATTTATTAGTTCACTTCAAAGATAAACACAGGATGACCGGCATCACACAAGTAAACACTCATCTGAAAAAAGGTTTGTTTATGGAAATTGCACAAAAGGTTGTACAGCTGTTCTTAGACTTATCTGCTTTGTCAGTCTTTTCCAGGACCATATCTGCACGGAGAGGCTTTACCACCATCAGAGCGATGAATCCTTTACAGATGGAATACATGATTTAACCCCTTCTATTCGAGATTGCAGATGTTAAGCTGCTTTATACGGTTTGTGTGACGTCATGTAGAAAACGATCCGGACAGCGGTGCGTAAAGAGTTATTTCAGTTTGACGAGTTCCTCAGACGGCAAGTTTGTCGTGTTGGGTTGTGAGTTCTGAATGTCTCACGACCACCCTAGGGCGGCTTCAGTCCTCGCTGGCGGCTGAGTCTGGTTCTAGAACGGACAAATAAGAGACCAGCAGGGAGGGTAGAAGGAATGAATAAGAGAGAAAGAAGAAAAGTATATATGAGGCAAAAAAGACGTGAGAAGAGAGAAAGGGAAGGAGGAAGACAGGGAGAAAAGGAACAAGAACATGAAGATACGAGAAAATAAACAAAATCAAGAGAAAGGAGAAAGTGAAAGTAGAAACGAGGAGAAAGAGAAAAGGAGAGATTTGAAGAGAGAAAAAAAAGAAAACAGACAACATGCTGTTAATACTCAATCATGATTCATATTTCTTTTAAGACATTTGTCATTTGCTACTTTGAAAAACTTGATAAGAATCGTAAAGAAATGAACTCTTTTCGTCTCCTTTTCTTTTTAATCAATGAATATAAAACAATAATATTATGTGAGTGACAAATTGATGTCTGTCAAAAAGAGACAGACAGCCAGGAAGAGAGTGAGTGTGTATGTGTGTGTGTGTGTGTGTGTGTGTGTGTGTGTGTGTGTGTGAGTGTGTGTGTGTGTGTGTGTTGATGTCGGTCTGAGAAAAATAGGGAGTTGTGTATTGTGTGTACGAGAGAGAGAGAGATAGAGAGAGAGAGAGAACATATTCATGTATAAAAAAATATGTGTATGTGTGTATGTGCACGCCTCTGTCAGAGAGACGGTGTACGTATGTGTGTGTGTGTTAAGGAGAGGGTATGTATGTTTAGTGTACGTGTGTTTTTATGTAAGTGTGGTGTACATATGTTTATGTATGCATGTGTGAGATAGAATGAGAAAGAAAGAGGCCTGGGGAGAGATAGAGCGAGAGAGAGTGATTGAGTATGAGTATGAGTGTGGGAGAGAGAGACAGAGAGAGACAGAGAGACAGAGAGACAGAGAGACAGGGAGACATAGGGACAGAGAGAGAGAGAGAGACAGACAGAGCGAGAGAGTGATTGTGTGTGTGTGTGTGTGTGTGTGTGTGTGTGTGTGTGTGTGTGTGTGTGGTGATTGTGTGTTTGTGAGAGAGACAGGGAGAGAGAGAGTGATAGAGAATGTGTGTTGGAGATACAGAAACAGAGACAGAGAAACATAGAGAGTGGGAGAGAGAGAGAGTGATTGAATGTGTGTGTGTGTGTGTGTGTGTGTGTGTGTGTGTGTGTGTGTGTGTGTGTGTGTGTGCGTGCGTGTGTGCTTGTGAGAGAGACAGAAAGAGAGAAAGAGAGAGAAAGGGGGGAGCTACTGTGATCGAGAACAG
>OZ022590.1:16658989-16701489 GCA_963669155.1 Arbacia lixula | reverse complement strand
AGAGATGTGAAAAACAACTGGTTTGGGGAAGTTCCACGAGTAATAATTTTGCAATATCATCAGTCAAATTGGGCTTTCTATATCAATCATGGTATACATAACATATATATGCGTGTGTGTGTGTGTGTATGTGTGTGTATGTGTGTTCGTTTGTGTTCGTGTGAAAAGTAATAGGGTATAGTGTGAAATTGTATTAGTTGTTATGAGGAAACACTAGTTATTATCTTTGACATGTTTGATGCCGATGTTGCAATTTACTAACTGGCCTCCTTTTATGGTGAACGAAACCATTGTAAATGTTTACGTTTGTATGCCTTGATGTCAAACGTTGAGACATGATAGGTAACACATTCTACTGTTTTCTCTTTATCTGTCACTCCCCATGCAACTTAACCACTTTGCTGGTCTCTGAAATTTGTGTTCATTGCCTGTGCAAAATTGCATCGACGGCAGCTAAACAGGATAAAGTGAAACAGTAAAATCATGGAAAAGTCATTTACAGATTCGTCAACTCATTAAAATATTGAAGAGTAGTGTTCTTCACTAACTATTGGGAATAATTTCCTCGTTGAATATCGACGGTTTTGCAGTTATAATATGTGTAATTCATTTATGGGTGCATCTATGTCCTGATCAGACCTTTAAACGAATGCAAACAAAGCATTGTCGCTCCCCGTTCAGAAACTGACGTAGCGTTGCCGAACTTCTGCAACCGCCATTTGTTTGTACACGCTGCCAGTTACACACGTTACTATCTGCTTAATATGCTGACATTTTACCCAATTGTCTTTGCTTAATAGAGCGTGAATATTTGTATGTGATAATGAACACCCTTACTTAGCATCATGTTGTTGAAATTGAATGTGGGGTAAAATTTTCCCGAATTTTAGGATATAAAGAAAATGCAGATTTTCTGAGACGATCCCTGCCTTTCATAGCTCCGCACACAGTGGACGCACTGCGCTCTTTTCGTCAACGTCGTCACGGCTATGTAATGGAAGGATAATTTTGGATTTTGTTGTTTAATATTTCTTTTTTAAAGGATTGACCACTTCCACATTCCTCTTTAGTTAAGATTTTATCCTGGATATGGCTTAAATCCCGGGGGAAATGTGTAAATAAAGAAGAAACTCGATGTATACAGTTGCAAATAAGCTTGCATAGGCGTCGTATACACTATTGCAGGACGTATTTCCTCTACGCTGTGTATCGATTTGTTGGGCACGGACCCTAATGATATGCCTGCGAGGAAGGTCTGTTTTATCCAATTCTGTTCATTGTCAGTTTGTGCCCTATGAACTGTACATGTGTAGTCGTTATGGAAAACGATACGAGATTCGTAAACCATTGTGTTATGACGTAGCTGAGTGTATGATATTTCACAACGTACCTGATGTAGAAATTCTCGTCTGCATAGTCTACTGTCATACAATGCCTATCGTAATGTTTCTTCACACTACAAGACTCCATGTTCGTACCGATAAAACCGATATTTCATTTTTAAGGGGGTATATAACTACCCCCCCCCCCTTTCATTACCAATACATCCTCCTTTACCAGAATTGTTGGGTGTCAACATTATATTTTTGTTTGAAATATAACTTGTTGAAACTAACTCAGTACAAAGAATTACAAAATATACCCATCATGACAAAGGGTTGTACTCATTATAAGAATTATCTAACACGAAGAACCTGGAGAGCAATCAACATCATTGGGCTGCAACCTTCATTACATGATATGAAGCTGTTGAGTTTACTCTGTCATGCCATGTCCACTGAATGTGCTTGGTATTGATTTATTAGTGTTGTAGTTATGTATATTGTCATGTAATGTAATTGTACCTTTGTCTCCTTAAGGGCCCCCATTGACAGCAGTTTTAACTCAAGAGGTCAACCTGCTTAAACAAAACTAGAAATTCATTACCCTCAGCACGGTATGTGTCTGCACTGTAAAACATATCGAGGTGTAGTAGTGCCATGCATCGCGCCTACCGTGAAGCATGATCAAGTTTACTAAACAATACATCTTTTGATTTTCTCTTTTCACAAATCACCTCTGATATAAAGTTGGACCATATTCCTGAAATTTCAAATCAAAGGTATAAAATACGTTAGTCTACCATGCAGTAACTACACCAGGCTGTCTCGTGAGAAAACAAAACCCACCAACACTGCCGTCTCCCAACTACAGAAGAATAATGTCTTTTCTGCTCTGGCACTAGATCAATATTAACAATTTGTTTTTTTTCTACCTAATTCTTCGTTTCATTTTGTTTTGGTACCTCTTGGGGATGGAAAATGTTTGTCTAAGTATCCTTTGAACATTTGTGCTGTGTAGTACGACACTTAGCTATATTTTTAAGAAGAAGATCGTTTAGGGACTGGCATTGATTTGTGCACATTCAAACTTATATTTGTAATTTACAACAACAACTGAAGGTGACAAGAGAACGCCAGGAGGCAAAATTGATTGTTTCCAGAATCGTTTTCCTTCCGACAACAATGTGTATATGATTAATACGTTAACGGAGTTTTGAAGGGAATCTGTGCACAACGTATTAAGCATTACTGTAGTTCCTGCCTTGCAGCTAGATTATACACACAACAAAAAAAGTAACCCCCCCCCCCTCCTCCCCAATCAAAATAGCATAACTTTTTATTGAAGAGGTTTTGGGGTAAATAATTTGGCAGGAATATTTTTTAACTTATCGACTAACTTCTGTATGAAAATCTTATTAATCCAATTAGTCATGCATGAGTGGGTAAATATTAAAGGCAAAAATGTCACTTTTCAATATTGTATTGTATCAATTTTTACGTAACCATAACGGGGGTGGGGTGGTGGTGGGGGTGGTAATGGCAGCATTGATGATGGTGGTGGTGATGGTGTTGGTAATGGTGCGCTAGTGCTGGTGTGGTAATTGTGGTATTGCTGTTGTTTGTGAGAGTGGAGGTAATGGTGTTTAGTGAGTGATCCAACGGCACAGTATTCCGTTAGGATCAATGTTGTTGGTGCTGGTGGTGGGTGGTAAAGGTGGTGGTGGCGGTTATAATTTTGGTGTTTGTGGTGGTGATGTTTGTGATGATGGTGGTGGTAATGGTGGGTGTGGTGGTGGCGATTGTTAAAGTGAGTGATCAAACGGCACAGCATATCTTAAGGATCAATGTTGGTGGTGGTAGTGGTGGTGGTAGTGATGGTGGTTATAATGTTGGTATAGTAATTGTAGTTGTGATGTTGGTGGTGTTAATGATGGGGCTGGTAGAAGTTGAGCGTGTGCTGTGCTAGTGGTTATAGTGTGGTAATGGTTGTAATGGTTGTGGTGATATGATAATGTTAATGCTAGTTCTAGAGCTGTTGATGGTATTAAACGTTGGGGTGGTCGTCGTGTGGTGGTCGTGGTAGTGGTAGTGGTGGTGATGGTTTAAGTGAGTGATCCAACGCAAAGTATGACCTATATGTAGGAGCTATTTTATTTTGGAAATTTTAGTGTCCAGCCTATGTCAGGTTTATATTAATTGCGACTTCTCCGCCACGTTAACAAAAGCTAATTTCTTACTATAACTGCTGCATTTGTTGCCACTAGCACGATTGTAAGCCCGTCTCTAACTTCTTTTCAATATGTGAGATGATTTAGTCGGGAAAATTGATTTGATTTGATTTATTTGGTTGCTTTATATCACATAGACGTGTACTATGTGTTAATAAAATTATTTCACGCCTTATCTATATGTCGTCTATTCATCCTAATGGTCATCATTGATGTTCTCTTCTTTTATTTTCCAGGAAGATTCTGGGGGATTTTGTCGCTTCCAACAGGGCACAAAGTCATGACAGTGCTCTAAAACAAATCCAGATGAAGAAGTGCCGAGCATTGCGTCTCCCGTGAATCGTGCTCAAATTTGTTAAACAATAGATCTTATAATTTTCTCTTTTCACAAATCACCTCTGAAATAAAGTTAGACTATATCCTTGAAATTTTGAATTAAAGGTATAAAATACGTTAGTCTACCATACAGTATTTATATCAGGCTGTCTAGTGAAAAAACACCATGTGTACTTTGTGTTAACATGGTTAATATACTTATTTCACACTTTATCTATACGTCTGCTATTCATTCTAATATTCATCGTTCATGTTTTCTTCTTTTATTTTCCAGGAAGACTCTGGAGGATTTTGCACCATCCTGTAAATGAATGAAAAACAAGTCAGAAAAAAGTCTTGGAACCAGACGGGATTTGATTCTGTAAGCTACTGCTTACCGGGCAGCGATTTAACTCATTCTAGCTCTCTCTATCTTCCTAATTTTGAATTCTTTGAAGTGATACTTGATCACATCATTGTATGTCTTTATCATAGGATTTGTGATTTTTTTACGAGTTATCACAAATTAAGAAATGTGTTGATAGCTTGCCACAAGAAAGTAAGAAGTGTTGAAACCATTCTATATGGGGCTTGTTTTAATTTCGGTAAAAATAGTGTGGATGTGGAACTGTATGTATCGTGATCTGCATTGCAATGTATGTATGTCACATCTTTGAACACTTTGTTTATTATCCCCCAAACATACGCAAACCAAAACAGTCGTTAAAGATTGAATGTGTTCTCGTTATCTGGTAGTACAGAAGTGTCACTGGGTTTCTCTAACATTTGGTGCACGTGTCATTACCGGCCTAGTACAGTTAGACAAATACTTTTGCATGGATTTGAGTCAGGACTTGTACCTGTCAACTCTGTAATGCTGTCGGCAATCTAACTATCTTGTACCTATCTACTTCGTCATCCTGTCATCAATCTTACGAGCTTGCATTTATCTACTTCATCATATCGTCATCAACCTTACTATCTTGTACCTATCTACTTCGTCATATCATCGTCAACGTTACCATCTTATACATATCTACTTCGTCATCCTGTCATTAACCTTACTATCTTGTACCTATTTACTTCGTCATCCTGTCATCAACCTTACCATCTTGTACCTATCTTCTTCGTCATCCTGTCATCAACCATAACATCTTGTACCTATCTACTTCGTCACCAGGTCGTTAACCTTATCATATTGTATTTATTTACTTCGTCATACTGTCGCCAACGTTACCATTGTGTACTCATACAGTAAAAAAAAAAGTTGTGCATAGTTACTAAAACGACAAAGTGACAAAATATGTTATTTGTCATTTGACTGTAGAAACTGTCATGCACTCACCGTTGTAGATGAACTTACAATTTTGTGTATATCCTAAACTACGCTAAGATGTCAATAATCATGTATTTGGCATCAATGTAATTCCTTATGATTATTTCTTTTTTGATACCCCTATGTTCTTTGTTTTATATCTATTTACTAATCATGAAATTAAAGCGTACGTACGACCACGCGTACATAACAAATATACAGGTATACTGTTTTGAAGTTGCATCATTCCAAGATTATAGTCCGTCTGTAAGGAATTCTACCTGGGCTTTCGGTCGTCTGATTTTTGTCGACGTCTAGCTGGATACAAACTCTTAACATACAACAATGAGATATTTAAGAGCATGGAGAGGGATTCATGGAGGGAGTCACCACTGGCCTCTAAGATCTACAACTCCATGCTGCTCAACAGAATCTCTCCTCACATAGATCCCATTCTCAGACGGAACCAGAATGGTTTTCGCAAAGGCAGATCAACACTATCCCAGATACTTGCCCTCAGAAGGATCATAGAAGAGCTGAGAATTTCCAAGAGAAAAGCCTTAATTATGTTTGTAGATTTTTCTAAAGCTTTTGACAGTGTAAACAAGCATGAAATGCTGCATATTCTTGCCAACTACGGTGTCCCAGATGAGACTGTCAAGGCAATTGCCATCATGTATGATAACCCATATAGCTTTGTGCAGACCGTGGATGGGCCCACAAAGGAGTTCCTAACAACTACTAGAATCCTCCAAGGAGATAGTCTTGCTCCCTATCTCTTTGTAGTCGTGGTAGATTACATCCTCAGACAGAGTGTTGACATCATGAACGACAAAGGACTCACCATCAAACCCAAGCGTTCTAGACGTCACCAAAGTCAGTATCTCACAGACCTTGACTACCCAGATGATATAGCTCTACCAGCTGATCTGATGTGTGGTGCACAAGATCTACTAACAGCGGTCGAGAATGCTGCAGACAAAGTCGGCCTACATCTAAATGCCAAGAAGACAGAATATATGACCGTCAACGAGGAAGTTGATCATGCACTACAGATGGTAGCCAACTCAAAGAGGTCAAGGACTTTAAATACCTCGGATCCTATGTTGCCGACAGCAAGAAAGACTTCCTGTCACGAAAAGGACAAGCTTGGAATGCCTGCAATAAACTACACCTATTATGGCAATCTGGTATCTCCAATTCAACCAAGCTGAAATTCTTTAGAGCCTGTGTAGAGAGTATTTTGTTATGTGGATCTGAGACCTGGACCATGAAGAAAGAACTACAGGATAGACTGGATGGCACCTACACCAAGCTTCTTATGCAAGTTCAAAACATATCCTGGTGTGAGCACAAGACCAAATCACAGATATATGGAGTTATCCCCCGAATTTCATCTTCTGTTGCCCAAGGCCGTGCACGATTTGCTGGTCACTGTCATCGTGCGATCAATCAAGTAGTCTCAGACATCACATGTTGGAAGTTACCGTGCCAAAGAGGGGTCGTCGTCCCCCTAACTACATTGATGTGATTGCTCGAGACATCCAGCAGGATCCATCTGACATCCCCAACTTAATGACAAACAGGGACATTTGGCGCTACATGGTGAACAGCATCTCGGCTGCGGCCGTTAGATGATGATTATGAAGATTATGAAGATAATGATATGGGATTCAGGGCGAAGGCAGAAATAAAGTGAGAGGAAGATGTATTTCAGGGATAGAGAGGCGAGCACGGATATATAAATACATATATATGTGTGTGTGCGTGTGTGTTTATGTGTGTGTGTGTGTGTGTGTCAATAGAGAAAAAAAGATAGATAGAGGGGTGGGGTAAAAATATAGACACAGAGGAGGTGTGTAAAAACAGAAGCTGAGACAGGCAACATTCAAATTAATTTTACTTTTATGGAAATCATTGTCGCCAAATTACGCACCTCCCGTTGTGTACCTCCCATGTCGCCGTGGCCATTCGTGATTGGACGGTCTGTAAAGTGGAACGGTAATTCCCCATGAGAGCATCGCCAACTCCCATTGGTTACTTCTATTGCGCACGTTAACCTTTTGTGTACCAGATAATATCCTGATTTATGGGATTCATGTGTATTACTTGTGGAAAAAATCACGTTGTGGCATCCAAAGGTTTAATGACATAACGAATCACGTACTGCTGTCATGCATTTTTTTTTTCTTTTTTTTCAAATCAATTTTATGCAAATATTCTCGAGATATGAACAATAACAATCTCAGCGAACGTAGAAGACAGTTTACATGCATATACGATCTTAAAATGAATTAATAACACTTCATTTGTCTGCATACATAACAAATTTGGATTTTCGGTTAAAAATGTACTGTCATACATTCTTACCCAGAGGTCTGTTTTCAGGTGTATTATCTTTTATTTCTACCATGTCTTTCATTGCAGCCATACACTCCTATATAAATGTATCAATACTGACAAACACAAATTTAAGAATAAAAACTGTACGATAACAACAGTTTCATCATGATGAGAATATTGACATGCATTAACTTAGCATGTATTCCCTTCTTATTCACATTTCTATGATTGATGTCCCATAAGCAATATTGCCTCGTAACCTAAAATTAGACCATAATGTAGGACATTTTTAAAGATAATTTTGATATCCTGAAAGATTATACAAATATAGATAAGAAGTTGATTTGTGATATAATTGAGGAGCTGATTTGCTTATGAAACCAGCAAGAGATGCGTTACCTCATATTCGGCAACTATGTTTTGTTTCTGTATTGTCGACAGTGTTCCTGGAATGAATTGTCATTATGTCGCTAACATCAAAGTCATTTTTTTTCATTCGTTAACCTTACCATCTTATAAAAAGCTACTTCGTCATCCTGTCGTCAACCTTACCATCTTGTACCCATCTACTTCGTCATCCTGTCGTCATGTACCCATCTACTTATTCATCCTGTCGTCAACTTTACCATCCTGTTCGTACCTTCTTCGTCATCCTGTCGTCAACCTTACGATCATGTACACATATACTTCATTGCCGTATCGTGAACCTTCATCTACTTCGTCCTCATGTCGTCAACCTAACCATCATGTACCTATCTAATTCATCATCCTGTCATCAACCTTACCATCTTGTACCTAACTACTTCGTCATCCTGTCATCAACCTTACCATCTTGTACCTAACTACTTCGTCATCCTGTCGTCAACCTTACTATGTTGTACCAAACTATTTCGTCATCCTGTCGTCAACCTTACTATTTTGTACCTAACTACTTCGTCATCCTGTCGTCAACCTTACTATGTTGTACCAAACTACTTCGTCATCCTGTCGTCAACCTTACTATGTTGTACCTAACTACTTCGTCATCCTGTCGTCAACCTTACCATCTTGTACCTAACTACTTCGTCATCCTGTCGTCAACCTTACTATCTTGTACCTATTTAATTCTTTAACATGTCGTCAACCTTACCATCTTGTACCTATCTACTTCGTCATTCTGTCTTCAACCTTACTATCTTGTACCAAACTACTTCGTCATCCTATCGTTAACTCTAGCATCATGTACCTATCTACTTCCTTACCATGTCGTCAAACTTACCATTATATACCCAAATTCTTAGTCATCATGTCGCCATCCCTCCATCATATGCCCGTCTAATTCGTCATCCTGCACATACACATACAGATAAAATACTCATTTAAAGACCAAGTCTAATTCGCACCGATTACTTTTTACTTCCATATTCGGTCTGCGAGACAGAGGAGCTAGTAAGTATCTTAGGTGTGCCATAGGTGAAATTGTTTTGTTTTGAGTGCGGGGATGTGCAGTTTATAATTATACTTTGTTCTGTAATGTTACTTGCACTTACTCTTCCTATTCCACAATTGTTGTTTTTTGACGTGCAGTCAAACGGATAACAAGTTATATTACTACATCCTTGAAAAGATGGGCTGAATGACTCATTTAGCTTAGTAATTAATACATAAGAGAAATAACAGGTGACACTATTTCTTGTATTAAAATGAACACTTGATTTGCAGTGCAAATGTCTCTAGAAGTGTTGACAATATATCGGCTCAAAGAGAAATCGATAATTTGTCGCAACGTGTGTGATGATAGAGATTGGAGGGATACCCCGGACCTAGGCAGACTACGCCGTCAACGTCCGTGAGTTTAAAGGCGAGATATGATTGGCCATTTCATCAGGTACGTAATATTAGAGATAAAGAACATATTACAGTCGGCACCTCATCATCATCTTTATAAGCAACCATCAACAAGAATCATCAGCCTTCACCAAAAACGCATTCGCCAACATCAACGATATCTGAAAAGAGAGTGACCGCTAAACAAAGGGCATCATGAAGAAAACAGGTGGCAGTAGTGGGGGCAGTGGCCATGGTACGTACGGCAACATTGGGAGTGAAATAAAAAAACACCAAGGCAATGTAAGTGCAATGTACGTATTTATTGCTATGTCTTTATTCTCTAGAAGCTGATGCCGATTGGAATATGTTTTGTTGTGTATATATTATGATTAAATATATGCGACTGATTCTTAGCGATGACGCAGTTTGAGTGAGCTTTACACTTAGATTCATTTATTCAATTCGTATTTTCTTCTTTTTCTTTTTTCATTCGTCGGGGGCAACAGAACAATGACAATTTGATTACATCCGCGACATGAAAACAAAACGAGTGGCCTTTTTCAGGTTGGGTAGGGGATATGCCCTGTGCTAAGTTGACTATTTCTAGTCTGTGAACATTCCTTCAACGTACGCCTTTTATTCCGAGGAGGAAAATACTTTTCTGACCTCGCTTTTCCCAGTAATTATGCATCTAAATGTGGTAGGAAACTAACGTCAAATTACAAGATCTTAAGCCAAATATTACAGATAATGTAATTCAATATCAGTTAAAACAGAAGTTCGTCCCAATAAATATTTGTTTAATGAATTACTTTTGTTACATTCAATAGCCCAACAGCTGTGCTACGTACGGCACCAGAGAGAGTGAACCACCAAGACACCGAGGAGAAGACAATGTAAGTGCGATATATGTATTTATTGTTATGCCTTTATTCTCTAGAAGCTGATGCCGATTGTAATATGTTCTGTTGTATATATATATATATATATCATGATAAAATAAATGCGACTGGTTCTAAGCGATGACGCAGGTTGATTGAGCTTTACACTTATATAGATTATTTTGATAAATTCATATTTTCTTCTTCTTTTCTGTGGGGGATGGGTCCAACAGAACGATGACAATTTGAGTTCATCCGCCATATGAAAATAGAACGAGTGGCTTTTTTTCAGGTTGGGCAGGGGATAGGCCCTGCGCAAAGTTGAATATGCATGGTTTGGGAACACATATATTCAAAGTACGCCTTGTGTCGGCAGAATTAATTCCAGGGAGGAAAATACTTTTTCTGATCTCGCTTTTTCCAGTTATTATGCACCTAAATGTGGTAAGAAACTTACGTCAAATTACAAGATCTTAAGCCAAATATCACAGATAATGTAATTCAATATCAATTAAATCAGAAGTTTGTCCCAATTAATATTTGTTTAGTGAATTACTTTTGTTATATTCAATAGCCCAACAGCTATGCTACGTACGGCACCAGAGGGAATGAACCACCAAGACACCGAGGAGAAGACAATGTAAGTGCAATATATGAATAAATTGATTATATCCGCCGTATAAAAACAAAACGAGTGTCCCATTTCAGGTTGGGCAGGGGACAGGCCCTGTGCAATGTTGAATATTTATGGTTTGTGAACACATACCTTCAACGTACGCCTTCTGTCTGCAGTGTTGTCAAGGCAGAATTATTTCCGGGGAGGAAAATACTAATTCTGATCTTGCTTTTCCCAGTAATTATGCATCTAAATGTGGTAGGAAACTGACGTCAAATTACGAGATCTTAAAACAAATGTTACAGGTAATATAATTCGATATCAATTAACACAGAGGTTTGTCCGAATATATGTATGTTTAATGGATTTTTTTTTCCTATTTACTTTTATTTATACTGAATGCGGTCGAAACACGATTAGGAAAATGTTAAGCAAAATGCGGAACACTTACCTTTTATTGATGCTATTATTTTGACGTGGCGTTGCCGAACTTCTCCAACCACTATTTTTTGTACAAGTTACACATGTTATCATCTGCTTAATAATTATGATATTTTATCCAACTGCCTTTGCTTAATAAGGTGTGACCATTTGTATATGATAATGAACACCTTTACTTTGCATCATGTTGTTGAAATTGAATGTGTGTTAAATTATCCAGATTTGAAGAAGAAGATGCAGATTTTTTTAGACGATCTCTGCCTTTTATAGCTCCGCACACAGTGGACGCACTGCACTCTTTTCGTCATCGTCGTGACGGTTATGTAATGAAAGGATAATTTTGGATTTTGGTGTTTAATATCTCTTTTTTAAGGGCTTAACCACTTCCCCATTCCTCTAAAGATAAGATGTTATCTTGGATATGGCTTAAATCCCGGGGAAATGTATAAATAAAGAAGAAACTTAAAGTATACAGTTGCAAACAAGCTTGCATAGGCGTCGTACACACTATTGCAGGACGTGCTGCTTATAAGCTGTGTATCGATTCATTGGCGACGATCCCTAATGATATGCCTGTTATGGAGGTCTGTTTATCCAATTCTGTTTATTGTCAGTCTGTGCCCTATGAACTGTACATGTGTAGTCGTTGTGGAAAAACATACGAGAGTCGTAAACCATTGATTTATGACGTAGTTGAGAGTATGATATTTTACAACGTACCTGATGTAGAAATTCTCGTCTACATGGTCTACTGTCATGCAATGTCTATCTTAATGTTTTTTCACACAACAAGACTCCATGTTCGTATCGATAAAACTCATAATCCATTGCTCAGGGGGTGTATAACTATTTCCCCCCTTCATTAATAATACAGCCTCCTTGTAATGGTGGTTTTAGTGGTGGTGATGGTGATTGTGATGGTGATGATGGTGATAATGCTGCGTGTAGTGTGCTGTGCTAGTGGTTATAGTGTGGTAATAGTGGTATTGGTAGTGGTGATTATGGTAATGTTAATGCTAGTTCTAGAACTGGTGATGGTATTAATGGTTGTTGGTTGTCGTCGTGTGGTAGTTGTGGTAGCGGTAGTGGTGGGAATGGTTTAAGTGAGTGATCCAACGCAAAGTATAACCTATAGGTATGATATATTTTTATTTGGCGAAGGGAATTTTGATGAGGAGCCTATGTCATGGTCATATTAATTGCGACTCCACCACGTTAAAGGGCATATACTGTACTGGGAAGGCAAAAAAGCCTTAACAAGGTAATCGTTAGCAATCTTCTTGCCAATGGTCTTAAATTCATGTATTGACCATTTTAGACGCTTGCTGAAAGTTATTTGCCCTCAGATGATCCACATATGAATTAATTAATGATTAATGATTAAATCCTCAAAATGTTCGGCCCGAACATTTTGAGGATTTGTGATTTAATCACTCATTACTCCAAATGTAGATCATACGAGGGCAAATAACTTTCAGCAAGCTTCTAAAATGGTCAATACATGAATTTAAGACCATTGGCAAGAGGATTGCTACCAATTACATTTTGAAGGTTTTTTTGCCTTCCTAGTACAGTATATGCCCTTTAAAAAAAAGCTAACTTCTTCCAATAACTGCTGCATTTTTGCCACTACCACGATAGTAATGCCGTCTGTAACCTTTTTGGTCAATATATGAGATTATTTCGTAGGAAATTGTTATTAGTTTTTATTAATTTGGTTGTTTTATTTCACACACGTGTATTATATAATCATTTCACAATTTTGAGAAATGATTATATAATACACGTGTGTGATCATTTCACACTTTTGAGAAATATTCACCAAAAGGTTACAACGGAAATGAAGGTGTAATGTACACATTACAAAGCAAAAGATGGCCAATCTATTTCGGGAGCTGGTTCAAATAAAATGTATGTAATAATGACTGAGGACAATTTATCTCTATATGTCTCCTCTTCATTCTAATAGTCATCATTGATGTTTCTCCTTTTATTTTCCAGAAGAACATCAACAAGAAATAAGCCACCGGCGGATTTTTTTTCACGAGTTTGGGGATCCATTGGAAGTAACTAATTCACAAGATACGAGAAGCGAGCTGCGCTCCCTATGCAACAAGTAAAAGGAGATGCATGATACACAGTGTCCTGGGTTTTAAACAAAAACGCTTTCACGAGATGTTAAATAAGTGCGCGCCTTCAAAGAGATCTTAAATTCATTAATGGATTCAATATTCAATGAAGCTTCTGGGACAATACGATGAAACATTTATTAAATAACATCGCCAACATCTGACTTGCTTACATGCTAGATACAAATCATAAGCATGAAACATTTTATGAAAGTTTGTATTGTCAATTAGTGGATCTGTAGCGGCGTACTGTATAGCTTGAACAGCAGGGCAGTTAGTACTATTCATTAATAAATGTTCATATTTGTATATTCATTTCATATTTCATATTTAATTTGAGAGTGATTGACTTTTTGAATTTCACCTGTGACTTTTTGCACAAGCAGCTCATACATATAATACCCATTGACCAAGAGCTTATATGGCACATGAAGGGTTAAAATCAACTAGTTCTGTCATTCCTCTTGTATAGTCATCACAATATGAGCCTTTAATAGAATTAACCCAAAAATTTAGTTTAGGCATAGACTCAGTAGTAAGGATAGCGTGCTACATCCTGTAAATTAATGAAAAACAAGACAGAAAAAATATCGGAACCAGACGGGATTTTAACCTGCAAGCTACTGCTTACCGGGCAGCGACTTAACCACGCAAGCTATTTCTAGTTCATGGATCAAGACATGACAACAAGGAAACAGATACCGAAGAGTCTCATTTAATCTGATTCATTGATATTCAAGAGTAGTCCGCCGTAAGGAAAATTTGGCTAGATTTTAGTGAAAGGGCTTTCTGGGGTAATTTCAAATTACATAGAAGAGGTTTTAGGCATACATAAACAAAAGCAAACGTTTATAAATAAAAAATGTGTTTTAAAGCAAATGTTAAAATATGATGTACAACATAGTGAATATATCTTATTGCCATAATACTTTTCAGGAAATACTGCATATTTGCCAATTACATTCGCCTATAATTTGTCGGAAAGCTTCTAAACCTAGTGATCCCAAATTTATTAATTATTCCATACGAATGAACGTTTTTGATATTGACGAATTTGAAATAAGAGGTTTATTTAGAAAGCATGACAAAATTAGGGTCTGTAAACATTTCAAATGGATGTCCATATACTCGTCAAATTATCATATTCGTACTTTTACATTTACCTGAGTACCTCAGTGTTAACATCATAGGACCTCTTATCATTAAATCCTCATTAGAGTGATCTGATCACTGGCTTGTTATCAATGTACAACTCATTTCGAAAATAAATTTCGAAGAGATCCTCCTATCTTATGATGTTGGCACCAGCCTTACTGCACAAACTTTCTATTTTAAGTCGTCAGTTGGCAATGTTATAAGCAAAGAGAGAAAATGAGAGAACGGTATAACGAGTAACGGACAAATAGAGCGAAGGAGAACGGAAAACACACGATGGGGACGAAGGATTTACAGAACAGAGCGAAAGGTCAAGGGTCAGATATGAAAAATATTATGCAAGAGAGAGGGGAGAGAGGGAGAGGGAGAGAGAGAGGGGGGGAAGGAATATGGAGAGAGAGAAAGAGAGAGAGAGAGTGGAGAGAGAGAGAGGAAGAGAGGGAGAGAGAGAGAGAGAGGGGGGGAAAGGAATATGGAGAGAGAAGGAGAGAGAGAGAGAGGGAGAGAGAGAAGGAGAGAGAGAGACAGAGAGGGGGGAGAGAGGTGGAGATGAATGTGACGGGGAACAGGAGAGACAAAGCACGGGTAACAGAGAATGATGACCACAGCATACGGGGGCACACAAGTCAGTATCAATTGTGCAGTATGATGATGGGTCTACATAACACCTAGGATACTAGTATTATATTTTGTCTTCCCATGCATAACCTACTTGTTCTTCAAGGTAATGCAGACGGCAATATCTAATGTAATACTAGAATCCTTGACTAGCCAAAATAGCCTACATGTAAGGTACTTCATGATTTGGTGTGGTCTTTAAGCAATACACATTAATCCATATGACCGAGGACACGCCCATAACAATGAAAATCTCTATGACATTTGTTTTAATTGAAGAAACTAAAAATAGCTATGTTTGCCTCATATTTTTCCATCCGGAAGAACACAATATACAGTAAATAAACCATTTGAGATTATGTTTGGCTGCCAGCCAACCAGCTCCTTTAGTCAGTTCTATTCAAATGTCTACAATAACGTGCTTAAATTGGTGGACTGCAACCTAATGCCTATACTCATTCCCGCTCTCTCTATCTTTCTAATTGTGAATTCTTTCAAATGATACGTGATCACATCATTGTACGTCTTTGTCATAGGAATTGTGATTTTTTTTCACGGATTATCACATATACAGAAATTTGTTCATAGTTTGCCACAAGAAAGTAAGAAGTGTTGAAACTATTCTGTATGGGGCTTGTTTTAAATTCGGTAAAAATAGTGTGGATGTGGAACTGTATGTATCGTGACCTGCATTGCTATGTATGTATGTCAAATCTTTGAACACCTTGTTTATTATCCCCTAACCATACACAAATGATGACAGATTTAATGTGCTCTCCCTACCTGATATTACAGAGATCGGAGATGAAATGTCACTGGGTTTCTTTAATATTTGGTGCACGTGTCATCACCTGCCTATTACAGTTAGACAAATACGTTTGCATGGATTTGAGTCAGGACTTCCAATATTACTACCCCTGTTGTTACACATTTGAGGTCATCGTGTCGTCAACTTGTACCTGTCAACTCTGTAATGCTGTCGGCAATCTAACTATCTTGTACCTATCTACTTCGTCATCCTGTCATCAACTTTAAGGGCGTGTACTTATTTACTTCATCATATCGTCATCAACCTTACTATCTTGTACCTATCTAATCCGTCATATCATCATCAACCTTACCATCTTGTACCTAGCTAATTCGTCATCCTGTCATCAACCTTACTTTCTTGTATCCATCTACTTCGCCATCCTGTTGACAACCTTATCATCATGTACCCATCTACTTCTTTAACCTGTCATCAACTTTACCATCCTCTTCTTATCTTCTTCTTCATCCTGTCGTCAACCTTACCATCTTATTCCTATCTACTTCATTATATCGTCATCAACCTTACTATCTTTTACGCATCGAGATCAGACGGGTCTTTAAGACTCTCCAAATTTGTCTCCGCGAATACTTTGCAAATCCAAGTAATATTTCTCGTGCGAATTTTTAAGGACTTCTTGGTGTTATTACTATCCATCTTGCCACCAGATCAGCGAGTTGCTCGTCCGTGGGGACATGAAACGACTTACTATTCGTCATTTTTAGTCACAAACCCAATGGCAGAACAAAATTTTGTACTCCTGTACGTCGTGACGCGAGATAGCACGGGCGTGCAATGTCAATTATTTTGCGCATTGTGTGCACTCCCGGCCGTAAAATGTGCTAAAAAAGTTGAATGACACGTGACGCGTTTTGACCAATTACCATGCTTAAAATAATATCTAATGATCATTAAATGAAAACTTACGTACTACCACGCGTACATAACAAATATGAAACCACCAAGAGATGCGTCATCTTATATTCGGCAACTATGTTGTGTTTCTGTGTTCACGACAGTTTTCCTGGTATGAATTGTCATCATATCGCAAACATCAAAGTCATTTTTTTTTCATTCGTTTACCTTACCATCTTATATAAAGCTACTTCGTCAACCTGTGGTCAACCTTAGCATTTTGTACCCATCTACTTCGTCATCCTGTTGTCAACCTTACGATCATGTACACATATAATTCATTACCATGGCGTGAACCTTATCATCTTCATCTAATTCGTCCTTATGTGGTCAACCTTATCATCATGTACCTATCTACTTCGTCATCCTGTCATCAACCTTAACATATTGTACCTATCTACTTCATCATCCTGCCATCAACCTTACCATTTTGTACCTATTTACTTCTTTAACATGTCGTCAACCTTACCATCTTGTACCTATCTACTTCGTCATTCTGTCTTCAACCTTACTATCTTGTACCAAACTACTTCGTCATCCTATCGTCAACACTACCATCATGTAACTATCTACTTCCTTACCATGTCGTCAAACTTACCATCTTGTTACCATCTTGTTTGTATCTTCTTCTTAATTCCGTCGTTAACATTACCATCTTATATAAAGCTACTTCGTTATCCTGTCGTCAGCCTTACCATCTTGTACACATCTACTTCGTCATCCTGTCGTCAACATTATCATCATGCACCCATCTATTTCGCCATCCTGTCGTCAACCTTATCATCATGTACCATCTACTTATTTATCCTGTTGTCAACCTTAGCATTCTGTTCGTATATTCTTCGCCATCCTGTCTTCAAGCTTACCGTCGTGTACCCATCTACTTCTTACTCATGTCGTCAACCTTACCATCCTGTTCCTATCTACCTCATCATATCTTCAAGACACCTACTATCTTTTACCTATCTACTGCGTCAAATCGTCATCAACCTTACTATCTTGTACCTATCTACTTCGTCACCAGGTCGTTAACCTAATCATCTTGTACCTATCTTGTACCTATCTACTTCGTCATCCTGTCATCAACCTTACCGTCTTGTACCTATCTACGTCGTCATCAGGTTGTTACCCTTATCATCTTGTTTTTATGCACTTTTTTATCCTGTCTTTACCGCTACCTTTGTGTACCCATGCAGTAAAAAAGTTTGCCATTTGACTGTAGAAACTGTCATGTACTCCCGTTGTATATGAACTTACAATTTTGTGTATATTTTTTACTACGCTAAGAAGTCAATAATTATATATTTTATATCCATGTAATTCTTTACGAGTATTTCTCTCTTGATACCTCTATATATATATTTGTTTGTCTTCACCTAGTAATCAGCTCCATCTCAACCTATATATATATATATACATATATATATATATATATATACATATATATATATATATATATATATATATATCTAATGATCATTAAATGAAAACTTACGTACTACCACGCGTACATAACAAATATATAGGTATACTCTTTTGAAGTTGCATCAATCTAAGATCGCAGTCCGTCTGTAAGGAATTCTACTTAGACGTCTAGCTGGATATAAACTCTTAACATATAACATACAATGAAATATTTATGGAGAGGGATTCAGGGCGAAGGGAGAAAGGAAGTGAGAGGAAGACGTATTTCAGGGATAGAGAGGCAAGTAAGGAGATATATATGTATATATATGTTAATAGAGAGAAAGCGATAGAGAAAGAGATAGAGAGAGTGGGGGAAACATATGTATATAAACACAGAGGAGGTGTATAGAGACAGAAGCCGAGACAGGCAACATTCAAATTTATTTTACTTTTATGGAAATCACTATTGCTTAATTACGCCAGTGAGAGCAGTATAGACTGTGGGTGATCCATTTCTACCATCTTGTACCTCCCGTGTCGCCGTGGCCATTCGTGATTGGACCGTCTGTAAAGTAGAACGGGACTTCCCCGCGAGCGAATCCCCAGCTACCATTGGTTACTTCCATTGCGCACGTTAATGACGTAATGAATCACGTACTGCTTTCGTGCATTCTTACCTAGAGGTGTTTTTACGGATGTTTTACCTTTTATCTCTTTCACGCCCTTCATTACAAACATACACTCCTATATAAATGTATCAATGCTGAAAAAAACTAATTGAAGGGTAAAAACTTTACGATAAAACAGTTTTGTCATGATTAGAACGTTGACATCCATCGACTAAGCTTCTATTTCCTTCTTATTCCAACCTCTATCATTGATGACCCATAAAATAATATTGCCTAGTATTCTAAAATTGTACCATAATATAGGACATCCTAATGTCCTCAGGATAATACAAATATAAATAAGGAGTTGATTTTTTATATAAATGAGCTGTTGATTTGCTTATGAATCCAGTAAGAGATGCGTCACGTCATATTTGGTAATTATACTGCTTTTCAGTATTCACGACAGTGTTCCTGGAATGATTTGTCATTATGTCGCAAACATCAAGGCCATTTTTTCATTCATTTCGTAATTCCGTCATTAACCCTACTATCTTACATATATATAGCTACTTGGTCACCCTGTCGTCAACCTTAACATTATGTACCTATTTACTTCGTCATTCTGTCGTCAACCTAACCATCTTGTTCGTATTTTCTGTGTCATCCTGTCGTCAACCCCATCATCATGGACCCACCTACTTCGTCATTCTGTCGTCAACCTTACCATCTTGTTCTTATCTACTTCGTCATCATGTCGTCAATCTTACCATATTGTGCCGACCTATTTCGTCATCCTGTGGTCAACATTATCATCTTGTACCTATTTACTTCCTTACCATGCCGTCAAACTAACCATTTTATGCCCAACTACTTAGTCATCATGTCGTCAACTTCATGATCATGTACCCATCTACTTCGTCACCATGTCGTCAACCTTACCATCGTGTACCTACCTACTTCGTCATCCTATCATCAAACTTACCATCTTGCACCTATATACTTCGTCATCCTGTCATCAACCTTGCCATCTTGTACCAAACTACTTCGTCATCCCATCGTCAACACTACCATCTTGTACCTATCTTCTTTCTTGCCATGTCGTCAAACTTACTATTTTATACCCAACTACTTAGTCATCATGTTGCCAACCCCTCCATCATATGCCTGTCTAATTCGTCATCCTACACATACATATACAGATAAAGTACTCATTTAAAGACTAAGTCTGATTCGCACCAATTACTCTTTACGTCCGTATTCTGTCTGTGAGACAGAGAAGCCAGTAAGTATCTTAGGTGTGCTATAGGTGAAATTATTTTGTTTTGAGTGCGGTGATATGGAGTTTATAATTATACTTTGTTCTGTAATGTTTATTGAACTTACTATTCCTACGTCAGTAATAACTTTGATAATTCTTTTTTCAATTGGTGTTTTTTTGACATGCCGTCAAACAGAAAACAAGTTATATTACATCCTTGAAAAGACGGTCTGAATAAATCATTTATCTCAATAATGAATACAAAAGGGAAATAACAGGTGACACTATTTCTGGTATTAAAAAAAGAAACTTTATTCGCAGTGCAAATGCCTCTAGAAATGTTGAGAATTCAGCGGCTCAAAGAACTCGCGAGAGTATAAACAAGATAGAGAGTGGATGGATTCCCCGGACCTAGGCAGACTATGACGTCAGCGTCCGTGAGTATAAAGGTGGGATATGATTGGCCATTTCATCAGTAGGTGAAATGAGAGCAAAGAACATATTACAATCGGCAGCTCATCGTCATCTTAATGAGCAACCAGCAACAAGAAACGTCAGCCTTCAGCAGAACGCATTTGCCAACATCGACAATATCTGAGAAGGGAGCTGCCGATAAACGAAGTACACCATGAACGAATCAAAACCACACAAGGAAGATAAACGTGGTAAAACGAGCAGCACCATTGAAAATGAAGTAAAAAGACCACGAGAAAATGTAAGTGCAATGTATGTATTCATTGTTATGTCTTTATTCTCTAGACGGTAATGCCGATTGTAATATGTTCTGTTGTGTAGATATTACGATAAAATATATGCGACAGGTTCTTAGCGATGACGCAGTTTGATAAAGCTTTACACTTAATTGATTCATATCTTCTTCTTCTTCTTCTTTGTTGTGGAGGTGGGGGAAGAAAACAATTACAATTTGATTATATCCGCCACATGAAAACAATAAGAGTGGTTTTCTTCACGTTGGGCAGGATGATAATTTGGGTGTTTGTGGTGGTAGTGGTGGTGATGGTCGTGTTTATAGCGGCAGTGGTAACGGTAGTGGTGATGGTGGTGGTAATGGTACGCTGGTGCTAATGCTAGTAATTATTGTGGTGCCGTTTTTGATGATGGCGGTGGTGATGGTGGGTGAGGTAGTGGTGGTGGTGATTGTTAAAGTGAGTGATCCAACGGCACAGCATATCTTAAGGATCAATGTTGTTGTTGTTGTTGTTGGTTGGTTGTTGTTGTTGGTGGTGGTGGTGGTAGGTGGAAATGGTGATGATTTTGGGTGGTGATTGTAATGGTGGTTTTGATCGTGGTGAAAATGGTGGGTGTAGTTGTGATGTTGGTGGTGTTGATGATGGGGTGGTAGAAGTTGGCCGTGTGCTGTGCTAGTGGTTATAGTGTGGTAATGACGTTATTGTTAGCGGTGATTATGATAATGTTGGTATTGATGGTTGTTGGTAGTCGTCGTGTGGTGGTTGTGGTAGCGCTAGTGGTGGTGGTAATGGTTTAAGCGAGTGATCCAACGCAAAATATAACCTATTGGTATAATGTTTTATTTGGCGAAGGAAATTTTAATGTGGAGCCTATGTCAGAGCTATAGTAATTGCGACATTTCCGCCACGTGGACAAAAGCTGATTTCTTAATCTAACTACTGCATTTTTTGCCACAATCACAATTGTAACCCCGTCTGTACCTTTTTTTAATATATGAGATGATTTAGTCGGGAAAATTGATTTTATTTGATTTATTTGGTTTCTTTATTTCACATACATGTGTACTATGTGTTAATAGGAAGATTTCACACTTTACCTATATGTCTTCTATTCATTCTAATATTCATTATTGATGTCTTCTTCTTTCATTTTCCAGGAAGACTCTTCGTGGTGGGCTTGGTGCAACATCCTGTAACTTAATAAAAAAAAAACAAGTCAGAAAAAAAGTCTTGGAACCAGACGGGATTTGATTCTGCGAGCTACTGCTTTCCGGGCAGCGACTTAACCACTCAAGCTATTTCTACTTCGCGGATCAAGACACGACAATATGGAAACAATTAGCGGAGAGTCTCATGTAATTTGACACATTAATATTAATGAGTAGTCCGCCGTAAGGTCTATTCGGCTAGATTTTAGTGATAGGGCTTTCTGGGGTAATTTCAAATTAAAAAGAAGAAATTTTAGGCACACATTAATAAAAGCTAGCACTCATAAATAATATGTATTAAAGCAAAATGTTAAGCTAAGATGATATACAATATAGTGAGTATAATCTATTGCCATAATATTTTTTAGAAGTAATGCATTTTTGCCAATTACATACGCCTATAATTTGTTGTAAACCTTTTACACCTGGTTATCCCAGATTTATTAATTATTACATACGAAAAAACGTGTTAGATATTGACAAATCTGGTATAATAACAGGTATAACATGTATTTAGAAAGAAATACGCAAGGAACCCAGAGCTATTCAGGCTGTTAATGCTCTTGTAGGATATTAGTTTTATATTTTGTTTTCCCATGTATATCCTATTTGTTTTTTAAGGTAATGCAGAGGGCAATATATAATGTAATACTAGAATCCTTGACTAGCCAAAATAGCCTACATGTAAGGTACTTCATGATTTGGTGTGGTCTTCAAGCAATACACGTTAATCCATATGACCTAGGACACGACCATAACAATGAAAAGCTTTATGACAATTGTTTTAATTGAAGAAACTAAAAATAGCTATGTTTGCCTCATATTTTTTCATCGGGAAGAACACAATATACAGTAAATAAACCATTTGAGATTATGTTTGGCTGCTAGCCAACCAGTTCTTTTAGTCAGTTCTATTCAAATGTCCACAATAACGTGCTTAAATTGGTGGACTGCAACCTAATGCCCATACTCATTCCCGCTCTGTCTATCTTTCTAATTGTGGATTCTCATCATTGATCACATCATTGTATATCTTTATCATAGGATTTGTGATTTTTTTTCACGAATTATCACATATTAAGAAATTTGTTCATAGTTTGCCACAAGAAAGTAAGAGGTGTTGAAACCATTCTGTATGGGGCTTGTTTTAAATTCGGTAAAAATAATGTGGATGTGGAACTGTATGTAGCGTGACCTGTATTGCAATGTATATCTGTCAAATCTTTGAACACCTTGTTTATTATTCCTCATACATACGCAAACCAAAACAGTCGTTAAAGATTGAATGTGTTATCGTTATCTGGTAGTACAGAAGTGTCACTGGGTTTCTGTAACATTTGGTGCACGTGTCATCACCGGCTTAGTACAGTTAGACAAATACTTTTGCATGGATTTGAGTCAGGATTTCCCATATTACCATCCCTGTTGTTACACATTTGAGGTCATCGTGTCGTCAACTTGTACCTGTTAATTCTGTAATGCTGTCGGCAATCTAACTATCTTGTACCTATCTACTTCGTCATCCTGTCATCAATCTTACGAGCTTGCATCTATCTACTTCATCATATCGTCATCAACCTTACTATCTTGTACCTATCTACTTCGTCATATCATCGTCAACGTTACCATCTTGTACCTATTTACTTCGTCATCCTGTAATCAACCTTACCATCTTGTGCCTAACTTCTGCGTTATCCTGTCATGAACCTTACAATCTGGTACCTATCTACTTCGTCATCCTATCATCAACCTTATTATCTTGTGCCTATCTACTTCGTCATCCTGTCACCAACCTTACTATCTTGTACCTATTTACTTCGTTATCCTGTCATCAACCTTCACATCTTGTACCTGTCTACTTCGTCACCAAGCCGTTAATCTTATCATATTGCATTTATCTACTTCGTCATACTGTCGTCAACGTTACCATTGTGTACTCATACAGTAGAAAAGTTGTGCATAGTTACTAAAACGTACGAGTCACTGTTTAATGACAAAATATGTTATTTGTCATTTGACTGTAGAAACTGTCATACACTCATGTTGTAGATGAACTTACAATTTTGTGTATATCCTTAACTACGCTAAGATGTCAATAATCATGTATTTGGAATCAATGAAATTCCTTACGATTATTTCTTTCTTGATACCCCAATATTCTTTGTTTTATATCTATTTAATAATCATTAAATGAAAGCGTACGTACGACCACGCGTACGTAACAAATATACAGGTATACTGTTTTGAAGTTGCATCATTCCAAGATTGTAATCCGTCTGTAAGGAATTCCACCTGGGTTTTCGGTCGTCTGATCTTTGTCGACTTCTAGCTGGATATAAACTCTTAACATACAACATACAATGAGATATTTATGGAGAGGGATTCAGAGCGAAGAGAGAAAGGAAGTGAGAGGAAGATGTATTTCAGGGATAGAGAGGCGAGTAAGGATATATATATAACTCCTTATTTATATTTGTATAATCCTGAGGACATCAAAATTATTTTTAAAAGTGTGTAAAATGTCCTACATTATGGGACAGTTTTAGAAGGCAAGGCATTTTTTTTTATTAATGGTCATCAATGGTAGAAGTGGGAATAAGAACGAAATAAATGCTAAGTCAATATATGTCAATGTTCTCATTATGACAAAACTTTTTTGATCGTGAAGTTTTTACTCTTCATTTTGTGTTTGTCAGTATTGATACATTTATATACATTTATACACATATATATATACAGATATATATATATATATATATATATATATATATATATATATATATATATGTTAATAGAGAGAAAGAGATAGAGAAAGAGATAGAGAGAGGGAGGAAACATATGTATATAAACACAGAGAAGGTGCATACAGACAGAAGCTGAGAAGCTGAGGCAACATTTAGATTCATTTTAATTTTATGGAAATCTTTGTCGCTAAATTATGCCAGTGTGAGAAGTATAGACTGTGCGTGATCCATTTCTACCATCTTGTACCTCCCGTGTCGCCGTGGCCATTCGTGATTGGACAGTCTGTGAAGTAGAACGGGACTTTCCCGTGAGCGCATCGCCAACTCCCATTGGTTACTTCCATTGCGCACGTTGATGACGTAATGAATCACGTTCTGTTGTCATGCATTCTTACTCAGAGGTCTATTTTCGGATGTATTACCTTCATTTCAAACATACACTCCGATATAAATGTATCAATACTGACAAACACAAAATGAAGAGTAAAAACTTCACGATCAAAAAAGTTTTGTCATAATGAGAACATTGACATATATTGACTTAGCATTTATTTCGTTCTTATTCCCACTTCTACCATTGATGACCAATAATAAAAAAAATGCCTTGCCTTCTAAAACTGTCCCATAATGTAGGACATTTTACACACTTTTAAAGATAATTTTGATGTCCTCAGGATTATACAAATATAAATAAGGAGTTGATTGTAATGTAAATTAGGAGTTGAGTTGTACTATAAATGGGGAGTCGATTTGCTTATGAAACCAGCAAGAGGTGCGTCACCTCATATTCGACAACTATGCTGTTTTCTGTATTCAAGACAGTGTTCCGGGTACGACTAGTCATAATTTCACAAACATCAAAGTCATTTCTTCATTCATTTCATTATCATATCATCAACCTAACTATCTTGTACCCATCTACTTCGTCATCATGTCGTCAATCTTATGACCATGTACCAATCTACTTCGTCATCATGTCGTCAACCTTATGACCATGGACCCATCTGCTTCGTCATCTTGTTCTCAACCTATCCATCATGTACCCATCTACTTGGTCATCATGTCGTCAACCTTATGACCATGTACCCATCTACTTCATCATCATGTCGTCATCCTTATGACCATTTACCCATCTACTTCGTCATCATGTCGTCATCCTTATGACCATGTACCAATCTGCTTCGTCATCTTGTTGTCAACCTTACCATTATGTACCCATCTACTTGGTCATCATGTCGTTAACCGTTCCATCTTGTTCCTATCTTTTTCGTCACCATGTCGTGAATCTTGCCATCTTGTACCTATCTACTTCGTCATTCTGTCGTCAACCTTACCATCATGTATCAATCTACTTCGTCAACATCTCGTCAACACTACCATCTTGTACCTTCTACTTCCTTTTCATGTCGTGAAACTTACCATTTTATACCCAACTACTTAGTCATCATAATGCCAACCCATCCATCATTTTCCTGTCTAATTCGCCACACTGCACATACACATACGGATAACGTACTTATTTAAAGACTAAGTCTAATTCGCACCAATTACTCTTTACTTTAGTATTCTGTCTGCGAGACAGATATATTACGATATCCTTGACAAGATGGTCTGAATAACTACTTTAGCTCAATAATGAATACATTTAGGAAATAAAAGGTGACACTATTTCTTGGATTAAAAAAAATATTTGCAGTGCAAATGTCTCTAGAAATGTTTGGAATCTATCGGCTCAAAGAACTTTCGAGAAATCTAGAATTTGTCGCAACGTCTGTATAGACACGATAGGGAGTGGAGGGATTCCCCGGACATAGGCAGACTATGTCGTCAGCG
Organism: Arbacia lixula; assembly: GCA_963669155.1. Classification (NCBI taxonomy): domain Eukaryota; kingdom Metazoa; phylum Echinodermata; class Echinoidea; order Arbacioida; family Arbaciidae; genus Arbacia; species Arbacia lixula. The sequence goes on along the minus strand of OZ022590.1, from coordinate 16,674,823 downwards.
TCCGTGAGTATAAAGGCAGGATTTGCTGGCCATTTCATCAGTAGTGATATGAGAGCGAACCAGCTTATGTCTACAAGATTTACCTCATCGTCATCTTTATGAGCAACCATTAAAGAGAAAATATCTCAGAAGAGAGCTGCATATAAACGAAAAAAAAACATGAACGAACCAGGAGGCCACGGTGAGCCTAACGGCTTTGGTTCGTACGGCGCCAGAGGGAATGAACCATCAAGACACCGAGGAGAAGACAATGTAAGTGCGATATGTGTAGTTATTTATTATTTTTCCGGGGAGGAAAATACTTTTTCTGAACTCGCTTTTCCCAGTAATTGTGCATCTAAATGTAATAAGAAACTTACGTCAAATTACGTGATCTCAAACCAAATGTTACAGATAGTGTAATTCAAGATCAATTAAGACAGAGGTTCGTCCCAAGATATATTTGTTTAATGAATTACTTTTTTTCTATTCAATAGCCGAACGGCCATGATACGTACGGCGCCAGAGGGAATGAACCACCACTACACCAAGATAATTTAAGTGCGATATATGTAATTATTGTTATGTCTTTATTCTCTAGAAGCTGATGGCGATTGCAATATGTTTTGTTGTGTATATATCATGATAAAATATATACGACTGCTTCTTAGCGATGACGCAGTTTGATTGAACTTTACACTTAGATTCTTTTATTAAATTCATATCTTCTTGTGTGTATTTTTGTTGTTGGGTAGGGTGGGCAACAGAACAATGACATTTTGATTATATCTGCCAAATGAAAACAAAACGAGTGACCTTTTTCAGGTTGGGCAGGGGATAGGCCCTTGCAAAGTTGAATATTCATGGTCTGGGAACACATATCTTCAACGTACACCTTCTGTCGGCACTGGTGTCAAAGCAGAATTTTTTTCTTATCTTGCTTTTCCCAGTAATTATGCATCTAAATGAAGTAGGGAACTAACGTCAAATTACGAGATTCTCTAGACGCTAATGCCGACTGTAATATGTTCTGTTGTGTATATGTTATGATAAAGTATATGCGACTAGTTTTTAGCGATGACGCAGTTTGAGTGAGCTTTACACCTCGTCCTGATATATTTCTTTAATAAATTATATTGTTCTGTTTACTTTATTTATGCTGGATGCGATCGAACCACGATTAGGAAAATGTCATGCAAAATGTGGAACACTTACCTCTGATTGATCCTATTATATCCTATTATATCCATTGAGTTCAGCTCACAAAAGCATTCAATATAATAAAAAAAATCCATAGTTTATCCATTTGATTCCACGATGAATATCCGTGGAATCTCTCCGCGTGTCCTGGATTTTCACAATAATGTCAGAATGTCTCTATTCGCTTGCAGAACCTACACAATGATATTTTCACAAAATATCACTTGTTTCCTACTGCGTGTCAAATGGTGTCTCAAATTTGTTTTTCTGTTGTTTATTGTTTGTCAATACATAGGTCACGATCATCGTCAACAACCAAGGGAATGGCAAAAGTTTCCCTATGGACGCAAATCTGAGCTGGAGCCAAGACGATCTGAGACGAGCAGTCGCTCAACGAGGAGGGGACAGCTCGGGGCAAATGCGGTTGACGAGCGGGGGTAGAGAACTCTCTGGATCGGCTTCTTTGAGACAGGCGGGGATCCGGTCAGGATCCACAGTTAACTCGGTATTGAGACTGAGGGGAGGTTAATACATACGCATCTTCATCAAAGTAATGTTAATTACCACTAACCAATAGTCCCAATGTATGAAGCTTAAATAAGCCCATACTGAAAGAAAGTTGCTGCTCTTTTGAAGTCACGCGCACCATATTGAGATCAATTTAGACGAAAGAACAATCAAGTTTGTGTATTTGAGAAAAGCCACCTATTAAGGAGAAGCTATAGCAGAAATTGATGATTGCGGTGATGGCAAAATTGAAGGCAGGCAACTGTGCAAGTTGACTGAAATGCGCTGGCCTGCCAACTACTCATATATAGTGCGAGAAACCCACAGCGGGGGAGTAAGGCCTAATAATGTATTTCCTGCATTCCACCGCATGCGTCATAGAACGACATCTATCACCAAATATACTTTGTAAAGTGTAAATTCATGTAATATCTGCTTTACATGTGATATTTTTCTGTTCATACTCGACAGGAAATTGTCTTTACTTATCATGAATATGGTCACGGGAACGTACTTTGTTTTATTTTACCACAACCAGCCGTATTTTATCATCACCAGGGCTCCGTAACATAAAGGTTTGCAGTCAATTGCAAATTTGAAAGACGAATTCTGAAATCGCAATCGTATGTTACGGGGCCCAGGAATATATTCATCTGTTGTCGAGTTCATCCCCACAATGGCAGTCAATCACATTCCATTCGTGTACATCACTGAGATAAAATATGCTAATGTTTGCGTCTCTTCTGTAGCTCATTTAAATACGAATGACATATGAATTATGCATGAATTCACCATATGCGCCCGTGAAGTTATGATTATTCATGTTTTGATAGTGGGCGGAACATTGCGTGACTACCCACTCATACATGAATATGCATATCCTGACGCGCAGGCTGGATTATAGGCGAGCTATCGCTTATCAGCCTACGAGCTGTGGTTTGAGTTGACATCGTTTCGGAAAATCAACTTCTCGGCCCAAAATATTGCGGTGACGACATATAAATAATGGATGATTTGGTATGTGTAATGCCCGCTCTTTCACCCGTGCAACTCTCGGGCAGATTCGGTCCGTGAAGATTTTGTTTACAGGGCATGCGCAGCAACGATGTAAAAAAAAAAAAGCACCACAGTGGCAGTGTGCCCTCGAGGGAACTATAGATGGCGCTATATCACATAATGAATGATTCGAGGAATCAGTTTACCAGATCTGAACTCGTGTGTTAATGCTGATAACAATCAGATGTTGAGTTTATTATAATAACAATATAAAGTATCAATAAACATCATAGGGTAATTATGTAGTGGCAAGTAACTGCATCGATTTAGTTCATTATATGTAACGGTTTATCTGTTTAGCGGTTTATCTGGTACAAAGATTTTAATAAGTGGGTTGTTGTTATCATATATCATTATTAATCTATTTTCTGACTCTCCTTAGTACTTTAGTGTAGTGGAGCATTTGTTTGTACTTGTGTTTTTGTGTTTCTGTATTCAAACTTATTGTAATAAATTCAACTAAAATAAAGTAACTTTAAAAATATCAAAAATTCTATCTGCACGTTTTCTTACAAATGAGTCAGATACTGTGATTGTGTTTATAAATATCTGTATATATGTGAGTGTGTATGTGTGTGTTTGTGTGTGTGAGAGTATGTGTGTGAGTGTGTGTGTGTGTGTGTGTTTGTGTGTGTGAGAGTATGTGTGTGAGTGTGTGTGTGTGAGTATGTGTGTGTGTGAGTATGTGTGTGAGTATGTGAGTATATGTGTGAGTATGTGTGTGAGTATGTGTGTGTATGTGTGTGAGTATGTGTGTTTGTCTGCATTTGTGTGTCCGTCTTTGTGGGTATTGTGTGTATATGTGTTTGTGTGTGCGTAAACGTGTGTTTAAGTATATTGTGAGTAGGTGTGTATATACATGTGCTGTTTGTGTAAATGTGTACGTTTGTTTGTATGCGTGCGTCCGTGTGATATATATAGTGACAGTATACCTACATGTGTTATATGTATATATATGTATATTTGAAAGTGTGTGTGTGTGTGTCTATGGGAATTTATGAGAGTACACAATTACAACATAGATGGATAGAGAAAGAGGGGCTGAAAGAAAAGAAAGGCACGAAGAGAGTCAAACAAATCAACATGGTGGGAGACATAATCAGTCCAAAATGTTTGTTTGTAGAAGTAGCTGTATAGAAACAATGTCAAACTGATTGACTTTATACAAAGCAGCGAGACAAATGGGGCAAAGAATATACGAACAAAAAGACATGAAAGGGAGTGAAGGCTGAGGAAAAGGAGGAGTGGAGAGAGACAGAGACGGAATTCAACAGAGACAGAGAGAGAGGAGGAGCAGAAAGAGATCGAGTAAAAGTCACATTATTTTTAAGCTATTCTTTCCTTTAATCTATTTGGTGACGAATATGTTCTCTTCACGTTTTCATGCATGAGATGGTCTTGTCTAGCCAATCACGCAAATTTGACGAATTCCCTCCCATGCAAATCCTGGCTACAGTCACGTGACGAAAAGATATGCGTCATCACGAGATATTCATGTCATTGAATTGTCGCTAGATGGCGCTGTTGCTGATATGCGCCAGAGCCGTATAGGCGAGGAGAAAAGATAAATTGACACTACACCTTACAAAATGGGAAAAATTTTCCCAGTGGTAAGTTTGCATGTAGGTCAATTACACTGAAGTGTTTATTTATTTTTCTTCTTTCTTCAAACTCTTTCTCCCACTGGGATTAATTAACACTATACCATACAATAATGGGATTTTTTTTTTCTTTTTTTTTAGATCTGCCCTTTTTCTACCGTTTTCTCTCACTGATCCTCATTTATCAATTTCAAGTAAATGATAAAAAGATATACATATAGTCATCTTACTACAAAGCTCCTTTTAGATAAAATTATTAAAAAGAATAACAGTGATAAAATAATTACATTTATACATGAAAGATTTTTTAAAAAAATAATCATGTTTCTTTTTGCTGAAAAAGAAAATGGATGGGTTCTGGGTTAGCTTTTTCACCTCTTACATTTTTGCTTTTTGTTTTTCTTTGTTTTGTTCTGTATGTGTTTATATGTATATTGTGTTTCTATCTGTTTGGGTTTATGTGTTATGTGTGTTATTGTGTTTTATATATAAAATCTTTATTCAGATGTATCTTTTATTTTGCTGAGGCAAAAAAGAAATGTCATGTATTTACACTTTTTGATTATTTGTGTACGAATAGTTATGTAACAATGTACATTATTTTCATTCCTTTGTTATAATGATGTTTACCTCATTAGGTATAAGCACTTTATTATGTCATAATTTTTTGTACGAAAAATGAAGTCAGGATGTACATTATTTACATTAATTTAATATATTGATTATGGAAGTGTATTCAAGTACATGTATGTATAACTATTTGATTTATTATGTATGAGAAAATGTATTATTATTTTCTGAATAAAGGCTAAAAAGCATTAAAAAAAAAAGTATAGAGATGTGGCTCTGATATGCGCACAGACATTAGACTGACATCAAAAATACTGGAGATTGATAGTCCAAATGACCATGTCTTTTTGAATGTTGCTGTAGTCTTTTTCTTATACTTATACTGACATAGCATCGGTCAAAGATGCATCTTAAAGACAGATAGCTCGATGAAATGGATAAAGAAAGACATGTGTATGTAAGTGTGAATGTGTGTGTGTGTTTGCGAGTGGACTCGAAAGAATGTGTTGTGTTTGAGTGAATGTGAGTGAATAAGTCTGTACGTGTATGTGTGTGTGTGTGTGTGTGTGTGTGCGCGCGTGTGTGTGTATGTGTGCGTGTTAAATGTATGAATGTTTGTGTAGGTATGAAATGCAGTTGTACAAACGGAAAGACAGAAGGCGAGATGAATAGAAACACGTACTTAGTAGGTGTGTGTGTGTGTGTGTGTGTGTGTGTGTGTGTGTGTGTGTGTGTGTGTGTGTGTGTGTGTGTGTGACCGTGTGGGTGTGGTATGCGTATGTGCGTGTTTGTGGGTGTGGGTGTGCGTGTTTGTTAAATGTGTGAATGTTTGTGTTTGAGTATGAAAAAGAGTTGTACACACAGAAAGACAGACAGTATGTGTATGTGTGTGCGTGTGTGTGTTAAATGTGTGAATGTTTGTGTAAGTATCACCGTATTTTTTTTTTTTGTTGGTTATTGAAATTTTGGCATTGGCAGTCAGGAGAGACAACACTATTCACGGAATCAATTTGGGGTAATATGGAATCAGGCAAATATTGTATGCAGATGACATTTTTTTGTTTGTGAGGGATGCGCAGTCTGTTAACAGATTACATTATATGTTGGAGGAATTTGGGAAGGCCAGTAGTCTTAGAGTAAATAAAGAAAAAACTAACCTTTTGTGGATGGGAAAGGAATATGAAAGACCAGAAATATGTCCGTTTGGGAAATTAGTTTATGAAGTAAAACTTTTGAGAGTTTATTTTTCTAGAGATGTTAATGTTAATGAAAGTTTGAATATTAAGGAGATATTAAGTAAAATAAAAATACTTCTAGGGTGGTGGAAGGAAAGAGATTTGACATTGATGGGTAAAATACATCTATTGAAGACATATGCATTGTCAAAATTAAACTATGTTTCATCACTTATAGTGGTTCCTCAGTGGGTATATGAAGAAGTGGAAAGATTGCATTTGAATTTCTATGGTGTGGAAAAGATCGAATAAAAAGAAAAATAATATGTCAGAATTATGAGTACGGGGGTTAAAAATAGGTAACTTTTAGCTATTTGTCAAACCACAACGCATCATGTGGGTGAAACGTTTATTATATGGAGAGAATAATGTTGGATGGAAAAAATACATTGATTTATTGTTTTAGATCTGTAGGAGTAAGATTTATTCTCTTAATTGATTACGAGTCTTCGAAATTGAAGTTCACATCCCCATCATTTTATTTAGAAGTTCGGAAAGCCTGGCAAGACATGAACAGATTTAGAAATACTACAGGTGAAGTTATGAATCCAGTAATATCTAACAACAGTAAAGTATGCATTAATGGCAAAATAATTTTCGACAATGATTAATACAATTAAGGCATCTTTCATGTAAATTATATTGTAGATAGGGTTCATATAAAGCCTGTGGCACATTTTCAAAGCTTAGGTATTAAAGGGCATGAAGGGTGTGGCCTACTTAGGATACTTGATATTTACAATGCTATGCCAATGAGCTGGAAGAAGGTTTCATCATCGGTCAAATTTCAGCAAGTTGAACTTTTAAATTCCACCATCATTTTGAATGTTTATGGGCAGGAAACTAACTTTCAGAGCTTAAAATCGAGGAAAATTTATGATGTTTTCGTCAAGGATTTACAAGAGTCTTATACCTTGCAAATTAGGGACGGTCGGAACAATTTTAAATTCATAAGCAAAGAGATGAGTGTTTATTTTATTATACCAAGGAGCACTAGATCTTCAGATTAACCCGAAGAAGAAGAAGAGGAGGAGGAAAAAGGAGAAGAAGAAGAAGAAGAAGAAGAAGAAGAAGAAGAAGAAGAAGAAGAAGAAGAAGAAGAAGAAGAAGAAGAAGAAGAGGAGGAGGAAGAAGAAGATGATGATGAAGAAGAAGAAGAAGAAAAAAAAAGAAGAAGAAGGAGAAGAAGAAGAAGAAGAAGAAGAAGAAGAAGAAGAAGAAAAAGAAAAATAAAAGAAGAAGAAGAAGAAGAAAAAGAAAAAGAAAACGAAAAAGAAAAAGAAGAAGAAGAAGAAGAAGAAGAAGAAGAAGAAGAAGAATTCTATATACTTCTTCTCATCTCAGTCCTCCCAGAACTTTACACATGGTTTACCGTAAGCCTCTTCCGCGATTAATCATACCACCATGCAAACCTTGAAACATCAACATTCGTTTTGTTACTACGTGTTAATGTCGCGTTACAATTCAATTACAAGTGGTGAAACCTGCGCTACATTTCGAAAAACGTAACACTAAATCGAACATTTTGGAGAAGAAAAGCCAAATGAAAATACTAACGACGCCCATTGCCTGCACCTTGTAAAATTTGAATCTCATTTAATGTTTTTTTAGTTACCAACTGTCAAAATTTAGCGGGAAAACCTATACTAAGCGCGTAATTATTGTTGTATTGCGCGCAAAGCATTATGACGTCACAATGTACCTGCTATCTTAGCAACAAAACAATGAAGGGCTCAAAGCGTATACGTGCATGTAGCTATAGCGCATACGTGTGTATAGTGATTTCTTACTTAACTGTGGTTGAGTTAAGACGAAACTATCAAGTTTCTTTTCGCAATTAATCGGAATTTATTCTCTGAATTTCAAAGAACTCAAGATGAGCGATTTAGTGAGTAATACAGATACTTACAACACTAATAAATTACATTATTTAGCAAAAAGAAGAATATGAAAGGAAATTACTTTACATGATATTGCAGTCGTACTTAGTAAGGCATATGAATAATTTTGCATTTTATCGTGTACATTTGAAATCATTTCAATCTCGCCTGCATGAAAGAAGGAAATAATTACAACATTATTTTATCAACAATGAGATACCATAAGCAATATTTCCAAAGTATAAATGACAAATTTTAATGATAGCTAGTCCTTTTGGAAGTCCAAAAATAACATTTTGTAAAGAAAAATCACGGAAAAGGGAAAAAATACTCTTAACAAGAACTTCCATCTTAATAACATAACTGGACGTTTACTTTAAGCAGAATTCTAGCAATCAAAATATTTCGAACAGGAAATTCATGACTTATGCAAATGGGCTACCCTGTTTTTTAAAGGTAAAATATTAATATTTGAATTATTATTGTTAGCATGGTTGGTGGGTGGTAGTTATATGATATTGTTATGACCAGGAAAGTGTTATAGGAAGGAGTAGAAACTCGAGCATAATACATTCAAACATCTGTATGGGTTCTAAAGCGTGCTCATGAATGTCAAAAGAATTCCATAATCATGACAATGCTTTGATGTTCCATGTGCCGAGGCGACATTTAGCTGATGTCAACTTGAAAAGAAATTTCTTTAATTTCCCATTTGTCTGTAGACGTTCTGTTTTTGTTTTTGACAAATTCGTTTGCAAACTATAAGGAAGTTAACGGCAGATAATGACAGATCGTAATACTCTGCTTTTGTTTCGAAAAGTATTGAGGAATCATTAAAAATCGGACATATAAGCTATTTGTATTAATTACAAAAATGACCAATTTCTTCACTTTCCGACAACTTGTGCATTTGGGAGATTCAACCACCCTCAAAATGATATATTAAGCTGTGTGTTATCATTAACGGCGTTTGTGTGTGTTTGCGTGAAGCAGAGATATTTTACTTGAAAAACTTGTTTATTTGTGTTTGCTGATACCTGTTGTGCTCATGGAAGTATTAATGTCATTAACAGAACGGGACGAGCGAAATGAGACTGTACATTTCTTTTGTTCTCTCTGAGAAACCGTTGCCACACAATCATGTTCATAATTGTTCAAACACCTGAACAGCACCTGTTGAGAACACCATAACTTTTCAGCGGCTTGCCACATGGGTTGAAAGAAAGAAAGTTGCTTCCTATCCTTCCATAACACATCCCTGTTATGACATTATTTTGCCGTTTTGAATATGTTTTTTTAATACTTTGTATTTTTTTACATTTTCTCGTTTCACAGTAAATGATGCGATGTTTCGTGTTCACAAAAGTATATATCAATAAACACTATCTATAAAATAGTAAAACTTTCGGTAACACCATGTGGTTGAATTCTTTTGTATAATTGACCCACCTATGGGGTACAAAAAGGAACGAAAAAGTGAAAAGAGGGGAGGTATTCTTCTATATTTCATAACATAAGAATGAAATAGATGTAGAAGAAGAGGTTGGGTGGTGATTGAGAGCTGTTAACCAGTCACAAACTAGTCACAAACTAGTCACAAACTATAAAGAGCATTTATTAGTACACTCTCACCATGGAACCATTAAAAAAACATGTAAAATATGTATAGTTTAGTAAAGTGTGTTTAATTAGTACATCTATACATTTACATGTATTTCACTTGTGTTTTCAGCTTCATCTCCGCTCGAACTCTGGGAAAGCCAAGAACAAAAGGATTTCCCAAGGCGGTGACATGGATCGAACCGTCTTATGCGGACTCTTTCCTTGGAAGATCCCTCGGGTCCGTCTTGGCAGCTTTTTCCACACCCTCCAAGGAAGACTTCATGGTCAAGAGCGGACTCTCGTGACCGCCCTCAACGTTCAGCAGTCGCCAGTGGATCAGCGAGGGGATCAGAAGCAGACTGCAGCTGGCAGCCGCCGCTGGTCCCTATTCCGCAAGCCCAGCAAAGTGCAGCCGGTTGAGAGGGTCGCATTCGGTAGAAGCAGCGAATCCTCTAGTGGGCACCTCCGTTCGAACAAATCGCATTGCCACAAGACGAGGAGTGTGACTGGCGCATCTTTGGATGTGAGGGCTCCGGGCAGCTTCTGTCTTCCAGGAGCCGTGGGGCAAATTGAAGTAGTCCCCCTCAAAGATCGCTCATACGGAAGCAGGTGCCAATCTTCAAGAGACTCAACGACAAAGTCTCCTTACTTCCACCGACCAAAGTATCTCTGTGAGTCGAGCAGTGATCAAAAGGTACACCAGCATTTCGCCAAGGTTGTTGGCCTGAACGAGTTCACTAGTGACGCTGTGACGCCAGTAAACCTTGTTGAAGCAGGACGCGTGAATGAGCTCAGTGAAGGTATTGAGACAGTACAAAAAAAGGAGTACGTGGAGAAAGATGGGCCAAAACTCTTCTTATCTGAGCAGGGTTACATCGGTTCTGACCTCTACCTCGGCAACGAGCGCAATGAAAAAATTGACACCCTGCAGAATGAGAGCCGTGATGTGACAACAATTTTCCCAGAGAAGACGGAATCAGTTCCAAGGCTCGGACTTGATAAGAACCAAAATGCTGAAGTCCCGTATGATGTTCCGCCCAGCCAAATTGAACTTGCAGAGAACAAAGTCTCGCAAGATCTTCCACCCAGCCGCCACACTGCACTTCAAGAGATCGAAGTTTCTCAGGTTCTTCCATCCAGCAGCCACACTGAACTTGTAGAAACCGACGTCTCGCATGATCTTCCATCCAGCAGCCACACTGAGCTTGCAGAGACCGAAGTCTCGCATGATCTTCCATCCAGCAGACACACTGAGCTTGCAGAGACCGAAGTCTCGCATGATCCTCCATCCAGTAGGCGAACTGAACTTGAGGAGAATCTAAAGGACAGGTCCCAAGCTGGGGATAATGACATTCTAAAGGAAGACGGTGTCTTCAACGATGCTGCAGCGGAGAATGATCCCGAACTGCAGAAAGATCTGGCCTTCTACGAGAATAACGATGGGGAAGGCGACGATGATCTTGACATCGACAAGATCTTACGGAAGTGCCCACCGACAGAAGTCCTGCAGCACATGCGAGACATGGTCCAGCTGTCCAAGAACATGACCAACCAGCTGGAGAGGTCGCTTCGAAAAGCGGCGCGGATCTCCTGCGGCCCGTTCCCCCGGCTGCCGGGGTTGTCCAAGGATGAGGTCATCGACAAGAAGTGCTGCAAGCTCGTTGATGAGACAGAGGAATTTGTGGGCACCATCAACAAGAACTTCATGACGTTCTACCAAGTCGTGAACGAGATGGACAAGGTGTCTGCAGAACAGGACAGTTTTGTCTCCTCCATTCTGGTGAAGAGGGGGCCACGTGACTGGAGGTGGAAGCACGCCGCCATCGTCAAGGAGATGGAGAAGCTATGGACCAGGGTTTACCCGAAGGTCATCACCCGGATGGTGACCGACAGGATCCCGGAAGCCGTTTGCGAACTCAATGAGGAGTCGGATGAATAAAGCTGGCTACAGCTCGAGTGACGCTGGTCAGCCTGCTGTGGTGACATATTCTGCTATCGGTCATACGATGACTGATCACGAGGGCCATGGGAGGCAATTCTGAGGAAGCGGTCAGATGAAGTGAATCGAAGAACAGTGGGCCAGCCTAAAGTGTACGTCCGTAACTTTATCCAAGAACAACGGAATGAAGAAATGACGGACATCAAAAATGAAGAAACATTGGGAACATAAGAACACGGTTAAATATGATTCGGAACAAACTAGCTTTTAATGCACGTCATCAAAATAAAAGGTAACCAATAAAAAAAGACCAACGTGAAACTAGTCCGGCGTGTGATATTTGTAATATGTTTTTACATGTTCTAATATCCCGTGATAGTTGGACTCTGTGTGTATGCGCGCGCGCGCGCGTGTGTGTGTGTGTGTGTGTGCGTGTATGTTTGTATGTGAGTGTGCGCGTGTGTGTGTGTTGAATGTGTGAATATTTATGTACGAAAAAGTTCTACACAGAGAAAGACGAACAGCGAGATAAACAGACAACCATACTTAGTATGTGTATGTGTATGTGTATGTGTGTATGTGTGTATGTGTGTGCGTGTGCGGTGTTTGTATGTGTATACGTGTATGCATGTGTGTGTATGTGAGTGTGTGTGTGTGTGTGTGCGTGTGTGTGTTAAATGTATGAATGTTTATGTGAGTATGAAATAGAAATGTACAAACGGAAAGACAGAGAGCGAGATAAACAAAAAAATATACTTACGTTTACGTATTGACCGCATAACTTCTATCAAGATCTATCAACGTTTTCATGTAGGAAAACACATAAAAGGAAAAGGGGAGGAGGGAGAAAGGGGCGGGAGAGAAAAATAATCTGAGAGAGAGAGGAGGTCAGTGAGACAGAGAGGGGGTTCAGAAATAAAGAAAGATAGACAAATACAAGAAAGAGCAAAGGAGCACGACCCTACTCTCACAAAAGGAAGCTAGTGACAAATCACTCAAAGCTGGGTTATTGGTATTCTTAGATTGCACCCAACATTCCCTACATACGACCAAAATCTGGACAAGAAATATTCATCTTGCTGCGAGATATTCAATCTAACATGATATAGTGTTGCACTGATGCCAATGCAAATGACAGACACATTTTGCTCATATACTTGTTGTTAGTTGCTTCCTTTTGTCAGAGTAGGGCAAAGCAGAACACAGCACGTAATGAAAAGGGTGAGAAAGAGACAGGAACATACCTGCATACAACACAATGTCATTTCAACCCCGAGTTTCTTTAAATCTAGTCGCTGACGATACTAATTTTTCAATATTTTTATGTAGGGCATAGACGTTTACAGCAAAACAGCTAACAATTGTTATTTTTCATTCGTGCATAATTATGTAAACTACAGTCACGTGACGAAGAGATACGAGCCCGTCTAAGCAATTGACTGTGGATAATTGTCGCTAGATGGCGCTATATAGCAGAGTCATAGAGCTCGATATTGACATTAGAGGGCGCGCAGCCCAGATCAGGCCGCGCCTAAATTACCGTGTAAAACTTGGGATGACCAAGGATATTTAAAGAAATAGTTCACCCTGAAAATAGATTGGTTTCAATAACAGCAGAAACATGAAAGAGACATATTAGTGAAAGTTTGACAAAAGTCCGTCAAAGAATAAGAAAGTTACGATATTTTGCAATATCAATTGTGTGACGTCACGTGCGAGGTGCTTTCCCAAATATTGTGTCCAAAATAATTCCATAAATTGCTCTTTTTCTGTCTTGACAACGGAATTATTTCTTTTCATACAGGTACGTGTGTAAGAACGTTTTTCAAATGATGCATCAAGTGCACAGGTAAAAAGGGTAAATATTTGTTTGAGAAAATGCTCATTTTCGAGAAAAACAATACACGGCATATGGGAGAGCACCTCGCGCGTAAGTCACAAAAACAAAACTGTAAACGTTTCTTCTCTTTTGACGGATTTCCATCAAACCTCAACTAATATTTTTCTTTTATGTGTCTCCTTTTATTGAAAGTAAAAAAAAAAATCCAAGGTGAACTATCCGGTATCACTCGTTTAATTGATGCAGATTCATTATACTCTTCTTCTGGTCACAAAAAATTGCTTTACGAAGATTTTCTCTTTGATCTCCCATGTTTGAATCCGCCGATTCTCTGGATAATTTTTGCCTAGATTTGACATATAAACAAACTAGGATGTGCAGAAGAAATGGTGGAAATATCCTCACCCCATAATGCTTGCGCAGTTGTGACATGTAATACCTACAATGCATCTATCAAGATTCAATTGATAAATATTGTTACAATAAGGTTAAAAGTCTTGAAACGTGATTTAAAGTTGGAGTACAAAAGTTTCAATCTCACACTGTTCCTCATCAATGACATCATGTTCCAATAGAAAGTTGCTTGAAACGTTACTCTGAGATATTTTCCTTTCAGAAAACTATATGACAAATATGCAAAGCCTCGCAAAATCTAGTATTTTCATCTACAAAAGGATCAAACTTCGTGTTCGCTTGTTCGTATTAACTACATAACAAGCACTTAGTGACAAAATTAAAAGTTCAGCAGCAAAAGCTGAAATGTATGCATGTATAGGAATGCGTATGACATGTTGTCAAATCCAGGTGAACGTGACGCAATCGCGTATGCATCATATTGCTGAGAGCAGCTGTTAGTCATGAATGTTAACATGATTAAGTGGCGGAATCAAACCTTGTTTAAAGGGATCCTTGGTGAAACTATTTGCTACGCATGTAACAAATTTTTAACTCTTCTTATTGCTGTTATTGTCCACAGATATAACGCAAATCCCAAAATGGAGTTTATTTCTCACTGAACTTTATGTTATTTGTTTGTATATCTGTAAACCATGTTGTGTTATATGTCAAAGCAGGGGCCCCTGGTAGAACAGTGTTCAACCACTGAAGGGGCTACCCTGGGTAAATAATATCAATACATAAATGAATATGTATAGTGTTTGTGAAAGAATACGATCGAATAGATACAAAGATAGAAAAGGAGAGCGTTTGGGGAGGGACGGGAGAAAGTCATAAAGACATACGTGTTCCAAAAATTCAGAGAGAAATAAGGACCGAGAGAGGCAGAAAGACAAAATGAGGGGGTAGAGGGAAAGGGGGAGGGGAGAGGCCTGGGGGAGACGAACAAAAGGGACAGAATGAAATAAACATTTGGATGATATAGGGGGCCATACCTCCCATAAAAATGATGTTTTTATTTTTATTTATGATTCAATCACGGATTAAGATTTTGGTGAATATTATCGCTTAAGGACACGCCCCTCTTGGAAACCGTTTATCCGTAAACGGCTGTAATAGATAGGGAGGTAGATCAGTGGATTGTTTGAAAGTAACCATCATACTCTATCCAAGTGTTATATCCAGTGATGAAGGCGATCATGGTGTGCCACAACTCTCTGTTCTGAGCTCCACGGCAGATCAATAAAACACAAACATATAACTATTTACACACATATATACACACATACACTCGTATAACATTTAACATTTATTTCAAATTAACTAATCAACACATTATAAATAGTATCTTAAACAAAATGTTTATCAAATAAAATGTCATTTAAGATTTAACAAAAGCTCAGGACACACAACTAAATACAGATTAAAGCTTTATTCAATATATCAGATCTACATTCGGCTAAATTAATGTTTGCACTTACAGTATGCTCCAGTATATGAACATTATACAAGCTAGACTTACATATGGAACTTGAATACAAAGAATAAATACTTCATACAGTTCGGGTGTCATGGTAACAAGGCAGCCTCTTGACCATGGTAAACTTGATTTTGGGTGGAATTTGGCTGGTGTGAGAGAGATATAAATTCCTTTAATTTCCGCCAAAATTGACCTTTTTCCGTTTGATTGCAGACAGTGCATTTTAATCCATACCTGAGACATCTACACTGTCCTACTTTGACAAAAGGAAGCAACTAACAAAAGATACTTTTCTGGTAAATTAACAAAATGAACTTGTCACTTGCATTGGCATCAGTGCAACACCACATCATGATAGATTGAATATCTCGCGGCAAGAGTAATATTTCCTCTCCAGATTATGTCTGTATATGTATAGGGAATGCTGGGTACAATTTTAGAGTGCCAACAACTTAAATTCAAGTAATATGTCACTTGCTTCCTTTTGTCAGAGTTGGACAGTATAAGATAAGTAATATCTGCAGCCAATAACACTAACACAATCCCGAC
>OZ022590.1:16591489-16653989 GCA_963669155.1 Arbacia lixula | reverse complement strand
TTTCCGGCAAATGTGCTGTGTGTGGAACGCCTTGGCATTCTTCTCTCAAATGTACATTTCAAATGCATGAAAATAGGAATTACAGCCTGTAACTGAGACTACAACACACCTATTGCATCTTGGGGAGGCAGCGTGACAGCGTCTGTATAAAGGTACTCCAGAAAGGCTCGGTAAACGGGATAGCTGAACTGAGTGATTTCAATGACGCTGTGAAGGTGTAGAGAAAATATCTACTTTAAGAGCATATACAGTAATGGGAAGACAAAAAATCCTTCAAAAGGTAATCGTCAGCAATCTTCTTGCCAATGATCTTAAATTCATGTATTGTCCATTTTAGAAGCTGGGCCGAACATTTGGAGGATTTGTAATTTAATCACTAATTTCTCCAAATGTGGAACATTGGAGGGCAAATAATTTTCAGCAAGCTTCTAAAATGAACAATACATGAATTTAAGATCATTGGCAAGAAGATTACTCATGATTACCTTTTTGAAAGCTTTTTTGTCTTCCCAGTACAGTATATGACCTAGTGGAGAGAAAATATCAATCAAAGTGTAGAGAAAAAATTGTTCAGGTGTAGAGAAATATGAAACAAGGTACATTGTATACAGAAATTATCAATCATAGTGGAGGGAGAATATCAATGAAAGTGTACCAAAATATCAATCAATATTTTATAATTGCTATTCAAGTGAAAGGATCTACATGCTACAAACTAATTTTTCTGGGGAGTGACGAGTTAGAAATGTGTAAAATTTGCTTACTCTTTTCCGTCTTCATCCCAATGCGACTGGAACATACTCCTGAAATGGTGACATCTGCAAACAAGAGTGACAGTAAATCAATGAAATTCTATACAATTTTTTTTAGTCTTCACAAATCTGTTTGGTGGGGTTTGTTTAGTGTTGGCTGCATCTGCAAAATTCCTAAATTCACAAAAAAGTCCTTATCAAAGAATAAGGACAGCCAATTTGTAATTGTAATGTGCACTTGAGCAGATTATTGCTGGTACGAACTACCTCGGTCAATCGTACCACTCACAGATTCAAATGGAAATGCGTTAGATGGTCGTCCACATTCATACCCATTATCATGAAGATATGAGAACACCTAATCAGCTCTGAGAAGTGTGAAAGAGCGTTGCGCCATGTGCAGCTGATTCTTTTGTTGTTATGGCCATAATGTAACATGTCTTTACATCCATCATCCAAGACAGCTTCATAAACAAATCCCAGTTTTTCACTTTCCCTGAATATGTTTGTGAAGCTATGAATGTGCGATTTCATACGTGTTATTGTTATGTTGTACTGCTGATTCCTGCCAAGTTTCATGACTTTGCAAATTTGACACCCTGTCATTAAACCTCTGATCTGAATACAGGCCAAAGAGTTTTCAAGACAGCATTACTTTTAATTTTATGATCGTCTGTACACAGTACAAGAAAATCAAGATATGAATTGGGGTTAGTCCAGGCATTTAGTCCCTGCGATGAAACATGCTGAAGGAACTCACCTAATCTTGAGGAGTGCTTTGTGGACGTGGATGTGCTTTCCCTCGATAAGAAACTTGAGGTCCGATGTGTCCTGGTTGTCAAAGGCGAGGGTCAGTGTTTCCTCCAATGCCCTTCTCCCTAGGAAGTTCTCTACAAGAGAGAATGAATATACCAGTTCATCGTTTACAGCATGGCCAGAAAATTCACTGAATAAATACTACTAGACTGCACACTGGGATCGATTCATGAAGCTGGGTTGGATGATGGATTTTACAGCGTGTCCAGAACAACAAGAGAAGCAGGTGCACATGGTGGAATGTTCTTCCACAAACTTTTCAGAGCTGAATAAGTGTTGTAATATCTGCATGATAAAATTTTTAAACATAGTCCACTATCTAATGAATGTTCATTTTACTCTGAGTGAGTGGTCCGATTGACCCAAGGTCATTGGTACTAATCATACTCTGCTTGTGCGCACCTTGCTACTACCAACACGCTTATTAGACTAGAGGCATTTAGGGAGCATGTCTCTGTGTTTAGGGTGAGGGGTAGAAATACTGCCCTTCTCTGATAAAAGGAAGCAACTAACAAAAGAGACTATTCTCGTAAAATGTGTCTGTCACTTGCATTGGCATCAGTGCAACACCACGTCATGTTAGATTGAATATCTCGCGGCAAGATGAATATTTCTTGTCCAGATTTTACCTGTATGTAGGGAATGCTGGGTACAATCAAAGAATACCAATAACCCAGATTTTAGTGATTTGTCTCTTGCTTTTCTCAGAATAGGGGTAGCAATATTGGTAAGGATTCTGGGCCTTAACCCATTCTTTACTGACACAGTGTATTTCCTCCACTCAGATACTGAGCCGCCAGACTCCCGCTTAATCTGCTGTAAAATGTTGAAAATCATTTATGCCATAGAAAAATGAAGTTGAAAATCAGCTACAACATGACATGTGTCTGAGCATTCTGCTTGCATGGGTATTCAATTATTTATCACAAAGGCAAATCAATTTGTATGAACAGGGCCAATGGCAGCCAATGGCCACCTAAAAATCGGAACAACTATACAAATACAAATACATATCTGGGCCCTTTCGAGATCCATTTGGCCTCCTGGACCTCATGCTCAAGTGGCCCAGCTTGCCAGCTTGGTTAAGCCATGCTACAGCATGACACGTGTCAGGGTATGCCGCTTGCATGGTTTGACTATTTATCTATTTATCACATGGACAACATTTTGATGGTTTGTTTCAAATTAAGAAAGTGAAGTGGGAGAAAGAGAGGAATATAAAGGGACACACCGCCCCCCCCCCCCAAAAAAAAAAAGCAAGGTGGTTCGCGAACTACAAGTCTCGCCTGTTTTTGTTTCAAATATTTAGAAGGTTGCCTAGATTACCTTTCACCTCATCATCCTTATCAAAACACATGTGGTATTACCCAAGGATCATTTGTACCAAGTATGAACACAACTGATGAAGAAATAAAGATATGAGAGCAAGTTAAAGGAAAACTTTGTAACAGACTAACAGACCAACTGACAAACAGGAAAAGTGATTACTACCGGTAGGTCAGCTGAACTTCGTTCAGGCAAGACAAAAAGGGGGAAAAGACAAACAAGGGGCGATCTCTCACCAAATGTCAGTGGCCGGTATGTGACAGCCGGTGAGGCAAAGCAGGCAAAGACGTCATCCAGGCAGGAGAAGCGGGTCTCAACAGGAGTTGAGATGGACTGCCCCCTACACTGGCCCCACATGTACACCTTGCCTGTCTGGGTCATAGCAGCTGAGATGTGGGCGTAGTGGGTGGCAGCAATGTCAATGAATCTAGGATAAGGGGAGAGAATTGATGGCTTGATTGGAGGATTGATTGATTGATTAATTGCTTGATTTATTGCTTGTTTGGGTCATAGCAGTTGAGATGCAGCAATTTCAATAAATCTTGGATAAGTGGAGAGAATTTATTGATTAATTGATTGTTTGATTGATGGAAAGTTACCATCAATGGTAAGTTTTATGCACTGGGGCCCTGGGCAAGTTGCTACTGGTAATAAAGCATCCCCTCCCCCCCCCCCCCAAAAAAAAAAAAGAAAGAAAGAGAACTCTTACCTCCCTGCACTCTCGCCTACTTTGGTGGCCCCACACAGATTAGCCTTGTTGCCTGTACCCAGCTGGCCGTAAGAGTTAGCCCCCCAGCAGTAGACATTGCCCTCATCAGACAGAGCCAGTGAGTGGGCGTAACCACAGGCCACCTGTATAGACATGCCAAAATTGTGAAGTGCTAGAAAAACCTAGTACCTAAGGGTGAGAAAATGGCACAGTTGGTCTAATATTGTTATATATGTTTACTATACGTGTATTTACATGTATATATAGAAGCTCTCAAGAATTATTTAAACCTAATCAAGCCCTAATCAGCTATTTTCAGTCTTCCTATTCCTGTGGGGGGATGGGGGGGGGGGGGGGGGGACTATCATGGCTACCCCCTCAGATCTTGGCAACAAAGGTATGAAGCATAAGTTTTTAATAAGTGTGTAACATATGTAAGAGCATTGCCAAAGCCAAGTTTTTCATTTTTTTTTTTTTTGCTTCTATTATAAATTGTTTTTCTAATTGGAACTGGAACTGAAGTTTTTGTGAATCGTACAAAAGAAGAGTTCTGCCATTGGATTTGTATGAAAAATGAGCCAGATTTGGGATGACATGGTCTTGCGAAACTCAGGTGGTGTCTCGATGGGTAGAACATGTACGGCTGGTCTGATTTACATTGTTCCCAAGACCATGCTGACCGTTCACACTGACCATCAATCAATAATTTCATGTAAGTTCCTCTGACATTACCTGAGAAATGACCAGTCCATTGAGACTGGACACTTTGCAGGGGCTGGGCTGGTTCACATTGTTCCCAAGTCCAAGCTGACCATTTCCATTGTAACCCCAACCATATACCTGCAAGTACAAACCAATTCACAGATTACTGATAAAAGAGCATGCAGGGTTCACAGCCATCACTGAATTTGCATGAGCATAAACTCATTCAAAAGAAGTGGAGAATTAAAGTGAAAGAAATATGGATTGAAAAGTGACACAAAATAAAGTAAATTTCAATATTTGGTTGATTTCTCTTAATGATTACTATCAGCAATTGCACTAATACTATGGAAATAAGATATTTCCAATTGCATACACCTATAAGCATACATGCTCATAAAATATACATCACATGAAAGACCATGAATTTCTGCACAAGGTGAAACTGTTTTTTTTTTTTTTTTTTTTTTTTTGCTTAGCACTTAGTAATGGTTTTTAAATGTGACATAAACATAATAATTATCAATAAATCTTCAATTGGCAACAAACTAGAAATCTTAACATACTGTAGGATTCTTCTACTATTCACTCTGGCACAATTATTTATATAAAGTACAATTTCTGATATCAATTAAATTTACAATAGAATGTATATCCTGTTTTAAGGACAATATATTCAATTCTGTGTTGTCAATTTGAGAACCAAAATAATCATGCCATTTTCTGATTTAGTCAGGGTTTGGTAGCGTTTAGAAAATATGGGCCAAGGAAGCTAAGTAAGGAAACATCAAATACACAAAGTACTTCCTGGAGCTCGATGCAGGAAGCATTTTACGAACAAAGGCCACACTCTGGTATGCTTTAAAGGGAAAGTCTACCCTGTTAAGTTGCTTTAATAAAAGCAGAAACATGAAAGAAACACATTAGTGAAAGTTTGACAAAAAATCGTCAAAAGGATTTAATAGAGATATGAAATTGAAAATTCTTAATTCTGTGACGTCACTTGCGAGGTACTTTGCTGTACAGTAGAGCCTGAGATCAACGTCACAGCTGATTGCAATCAAATGCAATCAGCTCCATACATTTACTGCAGTCTGACTGCAAATGATTGCAATCAGCTGTGACGTTGATCTCAGGCCCAACTGTACATGTAAGTTGTGTACTCATTTTGATTTTAATTTCCATTTTCTAAAAAGGATTTTAAATTGTACAATTTTCCCTGCGCATTCAATACATTATGAGACACATTATTTTACACATACCTCTATGCCTCTAAGGAAAAGATTTAATCCTTCCTCACAAGCTCGAAAAAGTGGAATTTATGGAATTATACAGCACATACCATATGGCAGAGCATCTTGCATAATATGATGTCACAAAATTTTAACTTTTAAAAATCATAACTTTCTTATCCTTTGATGGATTTTCTTCACATTTTCACTGATATGTTGTTTTAATATTTCTGCTATAATTAAAACCAATGCAACATCAGCATAAACTTTGCTTTTAACCCTCTCAGTCCCATTGGGATTGAGGTGTGTAGTAAGCCAATGGGGTTTTCAAGGCCTGGTAATGTAAGGGTTAACCCTCTCAGTAACATTGGTATGAAGATGTGTAGGAAGTCATTGAGGTTTTCAAGGCTTGGTAGTGTAATGGTTAACTCTCTCATTACCATTGGCATGAAGATGCGTAGTAAGCCAATGAGGTTTTCAAGGCCTAGCAATGTAAAGGTTAACTCTATCATTACCATTGACATGATGATGTGTGGTAAGCCAATGAGGTGTTCAATGCCTGGTAAATATAAGGGTTAACTCTCTCATTACCATTGGCATGAAGATGTGTAGTAAGCCAATGGGGTTTTCAAGGCCTGGTAATGTAAGGGTTAATGTACCTCTCCACTGTCGACTACGGCTAGTGAGGATGTCTGACCACACGCTATGGAAATAATCCGCTTCCCACCTGCAAATGCAATTGACGGTACAGTGCGAGAGATGTTTAGAATGTAAACACTTGAGAAAAACAAAAACAAGGTTGTAATTGCAACCTACATTATGCCTCATGCAAAACCAAGCATTAATAACAGTATTTGACCTTGGATCTACCGGTATTTTAACTTTTCGAAGAGAATGCATGAAAAGGATAAAAAGCATCGTTGTAATGTCAACCTACTGTATATGTACACACACAAAAAAGCCATCTTTTTCAAGTCTTTTTTATTCTATTTCAAGTAAACATTTGAAAAGAAGGTTTCATATTCTACCATAAGTAATGCTACATACATACAAAGTATTAACTACTGTACCACAGTGGTTGAATGTAAACCCAAACAATTACAATATGAGAAGGATCAAGCATTTCATTTTCATTTTTTCGAAACTTCTCCATATAAGCTCTTTGAAATAATGCTTTCATTTCAACCTATATAAAAAGAGCATTAATGATATGACTTTCATATGAATCTCACTTTAAGCTTTTGAATGTTCATGCTTGCTAATAATCATAAACAGGCTATCATAGTAACTTCCGTACACACAAAAGAACATCCATTCAAAATGATTTGTTTGAGCTTTGTAGTTATGCAAAGTAACATGGATAATACATGTACATAGAACTCCAAGGAAATGATATCATTACCGGTATGTATTTATGGAAGGAACTGTCACAGGCATGGAATAAATATGAGTCAGTACATCAGCAACATTGATTAATAATACAAACGACTAGTTAAACTATTCAATAATGTACAAACTAAATTGTTATACAGAACATACATTATTCTTTCTTTTTTTAATACTAGTTTATTACCCACCTTCCTTATGTGGAAAAAAATCCATAAGGTACCGGTATGCACTACTTTGGCTATGTATTATTTCATAAAATCTACATGGAAGCTTCAAATGAAATTGACTTAAATGTAAGAAACAAATGAATAGGAGAATATATGCTTACCTAGAACTGATGCCACCCTCCTAGGAGTATTGATGTTTGCTGTTGCTCCAGACCCGACTTGGCCGCAATTGTTGTAACCCCAAGCAAAGACCTGGTGATTGATTGATTGATCAATTGTTTAATTAATCATTCATTCATTCATTTATTAACTCATTTATACAATCAATCATTCATTCATTCATTCATTCTATCCACCCATCCATGCAACCATCCATCCATCCATCAACTAATCCTTCAATTCATTCAAGTATTCATTCATTCATTCAATCATTCATTCATTCATTCATTCATACATTCATACATTCATACATTCATCCATCCATCAACCCATCCATCAATCCATTAATGCATTCATTCATTCATTTATTCATTCATATATTCATACATTCATACATTCATCCATTTATTCATTCATATAATCATTCATTCATTCATTCATTCATTCATTCATTCATTCATTCATTCATACATTCATACATTCATCCACCCATCAACTCATCTGTCCATTCATTCATTCAAATATTCATTCATTCATTCATTCATTCACTCATTCATTCAATGATTGAGGAAGGGATGGAAACAATTAGGTTAGACTGGGAACAGAACACAAAGATATATGGAGAGAGGTGATAGAGAGTGGTGGGAGAGAGAGGGTAAGAGGAAAGATACGTGAGAGAGAGAGAGAGAGAGAGAGAGAGAGAGAGAGAGAGAGAGAGAGAGAGAGAACAAGATGAAGGAAGAGAGAAAGAAAATGGGAAATAGATATGGACAGAGAGACAGATAGACAGATAGAGACAGACAGATAAAGAGATTTAGTGAAATGGAGAGAGATAGACAGATAAAGAGAGAGAGATAGACAGATAGAGAGTGAGAGAGAGAGAGAGAGAGAGAGAGGGGGGGGGAAGAGAGATAAAGAAAGGAAGAGAGAAACAAAATGAGAAAGAGATAAGGAAAGACAGACAAATATGTATTGAGAGAGAGACAGACAGACAGACAGATTAAAAGAGAAAAGTGGGAAACAGGGAGAGAGAGACAGAGAGACAGACTGAGAGAGAGAGAGAGAGAGAGAGAGAGAGAGAGAGAGAGAGAGAGAGAGGGAGAGAGAGAGAAACAAGATACAAAGCACAAACACCCACACAAACAGAAAAACAGAGACATACAAATGGGAAAAACAAGAAAACACTTCTCTCATATTGCATTCAAAACAGAGACTGACCACAGATCAGACCTACCAGCTACAGATCAGAAAAAACACTTGATTTGTAATTTGACCCCCAGAACTCTACCCATGTATCACTATGTGCACTGCTGGTAACAAGTACAATTACATCCATTTTCATATAAGATCATAATGTATTCCATTATATTCAGAACATTATTTCCACATCACTTGTTCTGACTAGTCAAAGTAGCAGATGCACTTTTTCATGTACTTTATTCTTTATTCGCACTTTTTCATGTACCTTATTCTTATTCACAAAGTTAGATATTCCTCACCAAGATATTGCTTTGCTCTCATAACGCTGGTATAGCTACCAGTATACTGGCCTAATCTGATAAAAGGAAGCAACTAACAAAAGAGACTTTTCTTGTAAATGAGCAAAATGTTTCTGTCACTTGCATTGGTATCAGTGCAACACAACATCCTGTAAGATTGAATATCTCGCAGCAAGATGAATATTTCATGTCCGGATTTTGGCCGTATGTAGGGAATGCTGGGTACAATCTAAGAATACCAACAACCCAGATTTGAGTGAATTGTCACTTGCTTCCTTTTGTCAGAGTAGGGCAGTATACATCACCTGAATAAAATATAAAATGAGACTCAGACTATAAGCAGTGCAGATGTTGAATGTAAAACTGATCATACTTCACCTCTCCTTTGTCTGTTCGCACAAGACTGTGATGGCTTCCGCATGCTATCTGCTCTATCTTGCACTGGCCAATGTTTGCTGAGATGCGATTGGGCACCATTCCCTGGTTGGTGCTTCCATTGCCGAGCTGGCAGTAGCCATTGTGTCCCCAGCTGCAAGAAAAAATGACATTATCGTACAATATGAGGCAAGAGGCTACTATTCAGGCTCTATGTCAGGAAATGAACATCTAAACCTTAATGTTGCATTACAACATATGTCTTTTGGTCATTTTAAATTTGTTTCTTGCACGCTGTACATTAATATTTACAACAAGCTAAGATCATGCCTGTAAATAAACTAATCAGAGAGTTCATAATGACTTCAAAGGTTACATTTAAAACAAGTATCATGTATTGATCATAATAACGAAGCATATTCAGACTCTATGTATAGTCAACAAGAAGGAATACCATCGGGCAATACAGTAAAAGACTTTGATCGATCTGCCCACGCCTTGCACTAATGACAACAGAGCAGATCTACCTGTAAATCTCCCCGTTTTCTGTGGCAGCAACGACATGCGGCCCGCTGCCAAATGCGAGTGCGAACACACCCTTGTTGCAAAGGCACTCGATCTTGCGTGGCAAGAGGGTGGACTGCACATCCCCCAGGCCCAGGCAAGCGTTGTGGTTGTTCCCGAAAGCATACACCTCGTCGTCTTTGGTCACGAAGATGGCCTCGTTGCCTGCGCTGCCGTAGACAGAGGCGAGCTTGATGTTGCTGAGAAGCTCCTCATCCAGGAGGGAAAAGATGGGCCACTTAGCAACGTCATAGATGTTGGTCATTTTGTCATTGACTCCAGGCTCCCCCAGACTGTTCCTTGATGAGCAGGCTGCAAAGAGCAAATATCATTTTAAAAATGATGGGTTTCCCTCTTCTTTTCTTGATACTTGATGTAGCAATCCATGGTAATCTTGGGTTTTAGGGGTCTAAATTACTTCAGAAAGCTGATTTTAGCCTAGGGTTAAGACATCCTAATACCCTTACCCTAATATAAATTGTGATGCTTTATATTTCCTGTATTTGAGAAGTTTATTTGTTATCACTGTTTTTTCTAATTCAACTATTCTTTATGGCAAATGGTTATGTAGCAGCTCAACTATTATCTCCATGAATATTATACATTTTTAATAATGTAATTGACTCCAGATGAATCTCCCTTGATTACAACTAAAGGAAAATTCAATAAGCACTGCAGTAAAACAACTCCAAGTACATGTCTCCAAGATGGGGAACAGAGACATCACACAATAGAAATGCACTCACACAAAATAGACTTCAACTTGTACAGAGCTTCAGAAGGAAAAATCAATCTATCTATCTATCAATCAATCAATCAGTCTAACTATCTTGTGACACTTTTGATTGAGTCAGTGAGTCTGAGACTTGACAGTGAGACCCAACAATCAGAGAGGTTTACGTTTAGTACATACATGCAGCCTGGGCTGTGGTGCATTTTGAGTAAGGCAATGAGAACTTTTTTCAATGTTGATGTTGAACTTGATGAATCAATTACTTCACAATTTTTTTTTTTCATTCATTTGCATTTACAGCCAGGATTGAGCACGCTAATTAATAATTCGCTATCTTTTTTACTACAGTACTGGGTGTTTGCCTAACATGTGTGTAAAATTTCTTTGTAAATTAATTGATATGGTCTTTAAAGGGGAAGTTCACCCTGATATTATTTTGGTTTCAATAAAAAGAGACAAATGAAAGAAACATATGAGTGAAGGTTTGACGAAAATTGGTTAAAGGAAAAGAAAGTTATTTGATTTTAAAGTTTTGATTTTGTGACGTCACATGCGAGGTGCTCTCCCATATGTTGTGTACAATTTTTTTTCGAAAATGTGCATTTTCTCACAAAGATAGGCATCCGTTTACTTGTGCATTTGATACATTATTAGAAATACGTTTTCACACACATACCTGTACAAAAAAAAAATAATTCCGTTGTCAAAAACAGAAAAAAACAATTTATCGACTTATTTTGTACACAACATATGGGAGAGCACCTCGCACGTGACGTCACAAAATCAAAATTTTAAAATCAAATAACTTTCTTTTCCTTTGGCCGATTTTCGTCAAACCGGCAAGAGTTCCATATGCACCCCCCCCCCCCCCCCATAAAAATTTTTAAAAAATATATAGATCTACATAATATATCATCATAATATAGCATAATTAGGAGGGGGAAGTGACAAAAATTAGGTTTAGGGTTAGTTTTAGGGTTAGGTTTAGGGTTAAACATCACGGGTAGCTAGCCGCATAGACTCCCGGAGCTAGGCCGGCTCGGCTCGGGGCTAGGGCCTAGCTAATGACGGGTGCTAATGCAGACCTAGAAATCACCTTTTTGGATGAATTCAACGGCTAAGGAATTGTCTAGGGTTAGGGTTAGGGTTAGGGTTAGGGTCAGGGTTAGGTTTAGGTTTAGGGTTAGGGTTAGGGTCAGGGTTAGGTTTAGAGTTCAAAAGCATTTTACTTACCGAGGCCGACCGTCTGAGTGATCATGATAACGCCCTCTACGACACTAAAGAATTAATACATACAATAAATGCCTAATAGCTTACAACACCATTAGCTCTCAACTCGTCTACGTGGTATAGTGGAGAAGCTAACGGACTGTTAACCTGACGATCGAGGATCAAGGCTCACTCACAAGCCGACTTTTGCAAGGTAAGGAAATATTCATGTAAAGATTAATAAGTGAGTATAATCGAAATATCATGTGAAATGTTAGCAGTGGAGAGAGAGGTGGAGAGAGGGAGAGAAAGAGAGAGCACTCTTAAATAATACAATTTTTATTTTTTTTCAATAAAAAAAATTATTTTACACTTTTAACGCCAAAAAATACCTCGCCCCATTTTTTACTCATCCCCCATCAAAAGAATCGCCCTCTTTTAGTCAGTAGGCTATTCCAAAAAAAAAATATGGGGGGGTGCATATGGAACTCTTTCCGTCAAACCTTCATATGTTTCTTTCATTTGTCTCTTTTTATTGAACCAAAATAATTTCTGGGTGAACTTCCCCTTTAAGTTTTGGAACTTGTAATTTCGGTTGCCAAGAATCTGGAACGCAACCTGACAATCAAGCCCCCTAAAAAATGCATAAGGCCAAGAAGGGGGGCTCTGTTCGAATAGGGACACGATTACTAATTTACTAACATAAAATCCCATAAGCGGGACTGTACTCTACAGTGTTGTTTACGTTTCTCTCAGAGACAGAGCTGCAGAGAGGGTCAGATTGCTATATCAAATGTAATGTCCGCAATGCAAATCACTTCAGGTAATTCAAAATTATATTACATTTAGGCTTACCTGCCAGAATAATTTGAGAAGGCTTGACTCCTTAGTCCTGGTGCTGGACCAAAGAATTGGGGTTTCGCTCGTGCGTGCGAGAACGTCGAACAGTAGTTATGAACAAAACATAATCGGATATGATATCGTTAAATTTATTGGGGCGCGCGCTGATCGATCGCTGATGTACGTGACGGGCCGGGGTTGTTGTTCTTCAACTACACAACTGTCGGTCAAGTTCATTGGTTGCTGGTCGCGCTGTTTAATCGCATTATCGCTCATTATCAGCTCATTTACCACGCATGTTTACTGTAGTTTGCTAGTTTGCGACTTCTAGCGTTTTAGAGCTAGATAATCCAGTCGATCGTTCATCAATCATCTGGCCTTGCAATGAGGTGGAGTGTTGAGCGAGGCGTGTAAAAAACTTGTTGTCGATGAGTCAGAGCCTCCTACATACCTAATCATGCCTAGTCATACAGCAGGGGTAAACACGCAGTGGACGAGATTCACGAGAAGCAGATCGAGCGGATGGGGAGGGTGCTGATGGGTGAGGGGGGGGGGGGGGTGAGGGGGAGAGGGGTGAGTCCCCTCTCTAGAACTAGTGCGCCTTCGAGAAAATAGCACCTTTTTTTTTTTTTGTGATGTGATTTTTCTTAAGGGGGCACCGCCACTAATCAGTGCATAAAAATGGCAAATTTTTCATTTTTTATTTTTTTACAGGAATACCTTTAATATACTCCCAAAATAAATGTGACAAAGTTTCAGAATGATGTTCTACCTGGAAATATGATAAAATTGAAATAAAAGTTAACTTTTCTATTGTTTTTATTGACCTTGGATGAATTTCCGTAATGTGATTTTGCACTATTTTGAATTGTTAATAAAATTATTATTTTTCATCCAATTTTAACAATCTTGGTGTCATTTTGTAGAAAAGGGTCTGAACTACAAGACTAAGTGGTGCTTGACCTTAGATAACCCCCTCTAGGATTACAATTGCCGTCTGTTCGGTATTACCACATTCCAGAGAGCTTCATACTCACATTATATTCTATATCATCATTATAATCGCAAATATCGTCAAAATTCAAGATGCCAAAGAGGCAAGGATATATTAAGAAAAGGAAGGGGTTCATGGGGGTACCACATCATGTGGTTAAAAGGCAAAATATGGGACAGGAGACAGAAGAAGAGGCAAGAACTGATCCAGTGTCGGTAAGGAAGCTCCAGGCTGGAATTTCTGATCCCAGTCCCACATGTGCCAATCCATGTGCAGCTTTGGAGGGCAGCTTTCTAATTGATGGTGGACTGCTGGCAGCTGCCCTTGGCAATGCTCATTTATGTCCAGGAGGTAAGTTTTATGGAGTTTTCATCCATTCATTATACTCTTTTTAGTATGATTTACCAATTTTCTTGCTGTGTTATCTTGATTTATTGAAATATGGGTGAAATGAATGAATGAATTCGAATTTTAATTGAATTGAAATGCATACAAAATCAGACTTGGCTTTGTCATTTTTAATAGCATAAATAACATTATACCTGTGTTTTATACATATACATTTCATATGGGATCATAATTAATCAGTAGATCTTGGGAGCCAGAGGTAAGTAAAGATTATAAGTGTGAAGTCATGCAATCTCAAGCATGAAGCTTACAGTTACATGTCTGATTTTTTGGCTTAGGGAGGCTGACTATCCATGAAGACCAGACCAAGCGGGTTGGGCTCTGCAGTACACTGGTGCTGAGCTGTTCTATCTGCCACCAGGAACAAGCTTTTCGCACCAGTAGCAACGTAGCAGAGGGTCCTGGACAGTCTGCAGAGGCCAACCGAAGATCTGTCTTGGCGGCTTCTGAGAATGGTTTGGGACGAGAGGCCCTCTCAGATTTTTGTGCCATCCTCGGGCTGCCTCCTCCTGTGGCCGACCACAGTTTTCAGACTCATTTGGCTCATCTCTCTTCAAAGTCTACAGAGGTGATTATATTTTCATATTCATAATACTTACAAACATTTTTATTCATTTCTATATTACTTTGGGACATCATACATGCTAGTATTTATACAAGGCTTTTTTTTCTCCCTTTGCTTTCTAGGTTTGTGAGCAACAAATGTCTGAAGCCGCCCAACGCCTCCGGAGGGCTGCAATGGAGGAAGACAGCAGCATCAAGGAGGGGGATGTGGTGGAAGTGGCAGTGTCATTTGATGGGACATGGCATAGGCGTGGCCATCGTTCCAATCATGGGGTGGCATTGGTAATTTCTATGGATACTGGGGAAGTATTAGATTTTGAAGTTTTGTCTAAGATATGTAAAGAGTGTGATGCTAGGAAGGATTGGGATAGGGAAGGGGATGAGTACAGGGAATGGTGGGAGGGTCATGAAGAAGAATGTTTAGCTAATCATGAGGGAAGTAGTGGGATGATGGAGGTTGAAGCAGCAGCTAGAATGTGGGGTAGGTCTATAGATAAACATAATCTTAGGTATAAATATATGGTAAGTGATGGGGATAGTAAATCATTCAATAAAGTTAGGGAAATATATGGTACGTGTGAAAACAAATTGGTAGAAAAGTTAGATTGTGTAGGTCATGTGGGGAAAAGGATGTCTAATGCATTAGACAAAGTTCGTAAAGATATAAAGAAGGGTGAGAAATTGTCAGATGGGAAGTCAGTGGGGGGAGGTAAGGGTAGGCTAACAGGGACTAAAGATACAGGGGCAATAGGTAGGTTAAGTAAGTTTTATAGGAATGCAGTTCGTAGTAATAGTAAAGTAGTGATTAAGGATGATAAGAGCAAGAATAAGGCAGTTGAGAAAATGCAAAGGGCAGTGTTGGCAGTTCTTTATCATGAAGTCAAACTTCCTGATAATGAGGTGCGTCATCAGTACTGCCCAGACGGCGAATGGTGTGAGTATAAAAATAAAGGCAGTATGGTAGACAAAGACCATCACCTTGATGTGGTGTTTCTTGATCTACTCTTGCCTACATTCAAGCGACTTAGTGCTCCTGACCTCATAGAGAGGTGCCTCCCAGGGTACACCCAAAACCAGAATGAGAGTTTAAATTCTCTCATCTGGAAAAGGTGTCCCAAACACCTGTGGAGAGGTCCACGTGTTGTTCGCATAGCAACAAATCTTTCTGTTCTGGCGTTCAACTGTGGCGCAGAGCAAAGTCGCAACAGACTATTTCAAGCCCTGAATCTCAAAATGAGTGCTCATACCCTGTCATCATTGCAAAGAAAGGATAGTTCAAGATTAAAAAATGCAGAAAAGAGGGCAAGGGAAGTAGAAAAAAAGAAAAGGGAAGCTAGTAGGGTTAGGAAATCAAGGGAGGAGGAGATGCATGCGGAAAGGGAGGGGGTTGTGTATGAATCTGGGGCTTTTTAGACTAATTTTATTCTTGTATACTTACTTTTACTGTGGAATTATTGGAAATATATGAATTTTCTTTTATAAATAATTCGAACTATTTTACTGTTATTGATATTTTAATTTATGGAATGTTTATGTACGAAATTCTTCAAGATTGTTTATGTTACTTATTCCAGTGTAAATATCGTTATACCGACGTTTATTTGTATATATAGGAATTTTATTTATTATCTATTCATATTTTAAATTGCATTTGATTTTATGAAGAATTGTACAAATCAATGTAGAATAATAACATGTTTTTATTTCTAGTAGACATAGAAAAATCCACCCTCTGCCACCTCCACTGCCACTTTCATCACTGTATATATGTGATAGGAATGTTGGAGCTATTCACAGCAACGCTGATGCTCCAACATTCCTTCCATGAAGTAGATTAGATTAATTAAATTATTGTAGTCATTATTATTCATGTTTTCATTCAGTATATAGAATATATTGATTCTGTTTTTTTGTATAACTTTCATTTTTATGTTTCTGTTATGACTCCAGCTGTAAATATCGTTACCGACGTTTATATGTACATATCGGAAATTTATTTATTCATAATTAATATTTAAATTAACTAATTAATTGTTGTACATTGTATATAAGTCATAGATTGCTTTGTGTTAGAAGCCAGTTAAACTCACTGCCACCTTCATAAACTTGTAAATAATTCTCAAGGAGTGTCAGAGCTATCCACAGCAACGCTGATGCTCAGACACTCCTGTCATAACGTAGATTAGTTTATAGTTTTGTTGTAAATTACAATGTATTCCATTCATTAATTAATCAGTATGTATATATTGCAAAGCTTTATATATTTCAAATGTCCATTTTACATTGAATCTAATAAAGTATCTGTATATTTTGGTTAAAAAAACAACAACAAAAACATTTTTATTGTAATTTTTTTCAGTTTAAGTGCATAAACGAATGTGAGTTTTGCATCTTCTTTTATTTCCTTTGTTTTTACAAAAGGATGTTTTTCATAATTATGATAACCATTAATTAATGATAACTCAAGAACGGTATGTTCAATTGGAGTGAAAGTTGCAGGAAAGATTCTTGAATACTAGAGTTGTGAAATGAGTAATCTGGATTTTGTTCAAAGTGTGAATTATGTGAGTTAATTAGTGCATGAATATATAATTAGGCATAATTTTTAAAATAAAACATTAAAAAAATCAATAAAAAATAAAAGAAAATAAAAATGTAAAAAAAAAAATCACTCATATTGTTAAGTATTGGGACATCTATCAGCTCAAGCATTTGCATATGAATTTAATGATCAGTATTCTGGCTATAGCTATTTAATGCATTTTTTATGTTTTTCCTTATGGTGTCGAATTTCGAACACTGAGGATTACAATGTATATGTTAAACATATTCCTTATTATATCCTCTTTAAAATGATATATAGTTTCCTGGGACATAAGTTGAATTTAGGGGCAATATATGCACAAATCTATGACCAGGTACCATTACTGGCAGTGCCCCCTTAAGGATATTCCTCATTTTTTTTTTTTTTTTTTTTTTTTTTGGGGGGGGGGGTCGAGGGGTGAATCCCCTCTAGAACGTGTGCACCTTCGAGAATATAAAACCACTTTATTCAGGATATTCCTCAATCTTGATTTGATTTATTTCTCTGATTTGTCAGCTGTCAAACGGCCTTAGCCTCTAAGCTCTTTTTATGCACCATTGGTGCATTTTCGCTCCAGGAGGCCTATAATCGACACAAATATAATAATTGTAGCATCTCTTTATACATTGGTCTAGCACAGTAGAGTTTTATAGTTCACAATGAAAATACTTTGATTTTATTTAAAGGAGACACATGAAAGAAACATTCTAGTGAATATTTGATCAACTAAATCCGTTAAAAGAAGAAAGTTTTGACTTTGGGAAGTCACGTGCGAGGTGTTCATAATGTGTACAATTTCCTTTTCTCGAAAATGTGTTTTTTCTCAAAAAGATATGTAGTATTTTACGAGCGCATTTGTCAGCTGTCAAACGGCCTTAGCCTCTATAAGCTCTTTTTATGCACCATTGGTGCATTTTCGCTCCAGGAGGGGTGAGATCCCTCTCTAGAACTAGTGCGCCTTCGAGAAAATAGCACCTTTTTTTTTTTGTGATGTGATTTTTCTTAAGGATATTCCTCATTTTTTTTTTTTTTTTTTTTTTGGGGGGGGGGGGTCGAGGGGTGAATCCCCTCTAGAACGTGTGCACCTTCGAGAATATAAAACCACTTTATTCAGGATATTCCTCAATCTTGATTTGATTTATTTCTCTGATTTGTCAGCTGTCAAACGGCCTTAGCCTCTAAGCTCTTTTTATGCACCATTGGTGCATTTTCGCTCCAGGAGGCCTATAATCGACACAAATATAATAATTGTAGCAGCTCTTTATACATTGGTCTAGCACAGTAGAGTTTTATAGTTCACAATGAAAATACTTTGATTTTATTTAAAGGAGACACATGAAAGAAACATTCTAGTGAATGTTTGATCAACTAAATCCGTTAAAAGAAGAAAGTTTTGACTTTGGGAAGTCACGTGCGAGGTGTTCATAATGTGTACAATTTCTTTTCTCGAAAATGTGTTTTTTCTCAAAAAGATATGTAGTATTTTACGAGCGCATTTGATACATCATTATCAATCGGTTTTTACCCACATCCGATTGTGTGGGGAAAAAATTCCGTTGACCATTAAAACAGCAAAAGAGTACGTGATGGAATTATTCTGTACAACATTTACTAAAAATAATGTTTCTGTCATGTTTCTGCTTTTATTGAAACCTTCTTATTTTCAGGGTGGACATCTCTCTCGTCTCACTTTGTTTATTTTTGTTAACCCTTTGTGTGGTAAAGAAACTGCTGCTCATGGAAAATGTGTATATCGCTTGTGAAATAAAGTCATATGTAGCACGTATCAATTGGTGTCTGGAAAGGCCAAAAAGAGTAATAGCCCAATAATATTTTGCTAAGGTGGGGGAGGCGGAGGGGGGGGGGGGGGGTGAGTCAGTGTTCAGCCGGATGCAGACCAAGTCGGCGTGACATTTGGTGAGCGAGTCTTCGGTCGTACCAACATATATAAGGGGGGGGGGGGGGTATAAATTGCAAAAAAAAAAAGCAACTGACAAAAGAGACTTTTCTTGTCAATGAGCAAAATGTGTCTGTCACTTGCACTGGCATCAGTGCAACACCACATTGAATATCTCTCAGCAAGATTATATTTATTGTCGAGATTTTGCCTGCATGCAGGAAATGCTGGGTACAATCTAAAAGTACCAAGAACCCAGATTTGAGTGATTTGTCACTTGCTTCCTTTTGTTAGAGTAGGGCAAAGACTTACAAAGGTCCTTCTCTACCATGTATATTATTAAAATAATTATTCGTTGCAGACAAGATAGATTTTGTGTTAATGTCAGCTTGGTAACCCTTTTTACCGATAATAATGATATTACATGATGCTAAATTATGTTACTCATTGCGGATATAATCATTCACCAATCCTCCTCTAGCCTCCCAATATCAAAAGAAAGATTCAAAGCGTTGCCATATAATTCAAAGTCCTCTAGCTCTACCTAGGGAGGTGTGACAGTGTCACAGTGACACGATGTCCGTATACTACTCCATTCAATATAGCCGAAATAAATGACACTTTACAAATTTGTAAAACTTTTCACGAAACTTTTTTTTTTTTGAAGAGCGCCATCAACTAAAAAAAAAGTAGGACAGGTTCAGCGCGAAAATTAGATTTCCATTTTCGTCAGGTTATTAAAAACCAGTGCGTCAAAGATGCGTCGTGGGGCTTTAATTGTCATGGAAGGGTGTGATCGGTCAGGGAAATCAACACAATGTAAGAAGTTAGTGGATTCGTTACGTGAGAAGGGGAAAAAAGCGGAATTAATGCGTTTTCCAGGTATGTTGTTTATATAGTAGTCCCACCTACTGTTGCCAGTGTATGTCAGCTGCCTATATTTTGTTTGTTTGTTTGTTTGTTTGTTATCATGCATGCTCAGGGATCTTCTTCTTCTTCTAGATGAGTACAGTCCACCATCTGGTGTATTCTCGTACTTGTTTGGCTGGCCGGTGCAGTGCATGTACAGTGCTACATAAAAAGACTACATGATAACTATGAGTATGTGCAGCTAAAAACAACGGTAACCCCTTTTACCGGAGCTGGATTTCCTGTACCTCCTGCCTAAAGGAGATGGCAGAGGACTGTAGGATGTTGGATCCGCTGAGATTGCATCTGGCTCCTCTGATGTCCAAAAATGTAATTTTTGATTAAAGAATGCCCTGAATCATTGAATGAGACGGCTATTCCTGTTTAGTCCTAGACGGGCATAACCGTCTCATTCAGGGCATTCTTTAATCAAAATTGCATTTTTGGGTATCTAGGTAGGGCCGTTTAGAGGAGCTACATGTAGATGCAATCTCAGCAGATCCAACGTCCTACAGAAACTTATTTTTTTGTTTACCACAGACCATGTCATGCCATGTCCAAATGAGATGGGCTATCTGGCATGAATATTTTGGGAAACAATTTTTTTTTTAGATAGTTAGAAATTAGCTAAGTCTTCACTAATCTAGATCTGATTTTCTTACAAAGAAATAAGAACAAATGTATTAAGCCAGCATTAGTTAGACCAAAAAAAATCAGTCTCTGTTATGTAGGACGTTGGATCCGTTGAGATAGCATCTGGCTCCTCTGAACGCCCCATCTATTCGGCGGGTATGTCCAAAAATATCATTTTGATTAAAGAATGCCCCAAATGAGACAGTTATTCCTGTCTAGCATTAGTCTTCCATCACTGTCATTGTCAATCATCAATGTTCTATTTATTAAATTAAAGTCTGAAAGCCTGAAACATGCACATCAATCAGCACTGCAATTTGATTAATGAACATTAATTGAATTGAATTGTTCTCATCTCTTTAGTATCAGAAGTATTGCATTGCTGATCTAGAGTGTATGAGCACGTTTCAGACTTTATTTTGGATAGGATCCAACAGAGCAGTTATCCTGGACTATGTCATGTGATGACTGCCAGAACTCATGGAAAACAATAATTTTGATTTCAAGCTTTTCAGAGCTGGTCTTTCCCATGTTCCCATGTTGCCCTTGTCGTGTCACTCCCTTCATTTTTGTTCACTGCACAAGCCTTAGGTATCTTTTTTCAGTTGCTTGTGTAGTGTGTCAGTGTAGCCTGTGTAAGTGTATATGGCATAGAAGATGCATAGAGGCTTTAAGAGATGATTTGATGTCATTATTTTGTTTTGCAGAAAGAACAACGGTCATTGGCAAACTCTGTGGTGACTATCTGTCAAACAAAAGTGAAGTGCAGGACCATGCAGTGCACCTGCTCTTCTCGGCCAACAGATGGGAACTCACGTAAGTCACATACAAGTATGCCAGGGGGGTGTCTCGTGAGCTCACCAAGCTGTTTGTAAGCTAAGAACAACTTTATGCACGACTGGTGATCTGTTTTTGTAGTTGTACTGAATCCATAGAGCTATATTTAAACACTAGAGTGCGCAGTCTCTATTCCGCGTACGCAACGCTGGCGCGCCCGCATGGGGGAGCGGCAGCCATTATCAAAGAGGTCAACAGAGGACGAAGTACCCGGATGTAAACCACAACAGCGCGGGAGTTTCAATGCGGAAGAACACAATTGAATCGACACTTGTATTCATTATGTATAGTTTTATTGGACGTCGAGCCGTACGTACAAAATTTTTGGATTGATAATGTAAATACATGTAGCACTAGTTCTCTTAAATCAAAGGGTAAAACACATCACAAGCCTTATTTACTGTATCAACGAAAATCAGCAACAAATCTAGTTTCTGAACAAGTTCTACAGCTTCCTACACTCGGGTCCACGGAAACAATACAGCATTCGCGTCTTGATCGGTGGCATACATGGCACAACCTCTGACTTGTGCTTGTTTTCATGTAATCTGCTGTGAGTTGTTATGTGCGTGTGTAAACGCTGTGAAGCGTATGTGAATGGTGCGAGCGTGAAAGGGATGGACAGGTGAAGAGATACTGAGTGTGTGAGAGAAATAGAGGGATGAGGAGAAAGAGAGTGAAGAAATTATTTGAGAATTCTAGTACCTACATCTAGGCCAAACTGTCTCTTGTGTTCTCCACTTTTTTCACTTCCCCTCTTGACATTTCCGGATCACTCACACACTCAAGTTATTCTCAATATCTTTCACCTCCCTTATTATCTCTCTACCTTCCCCTCCTTATACAAACCATCTCTCTCCCTTCTTCTATTTCAAATGTTTGTCCATATTTCTCTTTATCACCTCATTTCTCTCCTTTTATAATCATTTTCTCTCTCACAAGACTGTATTGATTACAATTTTGACTCTTATTAACACTAAGCATATTGATAAAAGTTTGAGAAGAAACCTTAGGCGTACACCCATTAGTAAGGATACGATAGCATGACCCATCCTGTAAATCAATTTTAAAAAACATGGGATTTGAAGCTGCATTTACTGCTTACCGTCAGACACGATGGTTAGTGATCGCAACCCAAGATTCTCATTCATTCCGACTAATTATATTCAGTAGTGTGCTGCATGTATAATTGAGCTATAGGATTGAGCATGCTCCCCTTACTACTGATATACCTAAGGTTTCCTTAGCCCAGAATTAGCCCAGAAACAAAAAGCCTTTGCCCTTTATAACTAGCTTGATATATATCGTACAAATTATTCATGTGCTATGTGGAAAAAATGTAAAACATGAAACGTTTAGTACGAAATCATCATCAGTCACATCTACAATACGTGTACCAACAAGAAAACATTCCAGATTCAAAAGTTCTTTACAACGTTATTTAATTCGTCCAATAAGTACATAGTCTATGGTCAGGGGTCGTGGTCCATATATTAGATTATGGGTTAGAAAATGAGTTTGGAAATTGCACAATAGACTCCAGACTAAAGGCTACTGAAGACAACAACCGTATGACTCTGTGACTGGATCCAGTCGTTGAATTTTAGCAAGAAAGAAACGTCTAATTCCTAGAAGTAGGCTCTTACGACTACAGAATCGTGGCAAAATTGTTTCATCTGTTAGTGGCCATACGGCTATCAGAATCACCACAATCATTACAGTTTGTGCTTGCTATCATCGCATGACTGAAAACTGGTTTGTCTCACATATTGTTGTCCTGATGAGGAACGCTTCACCATACCCAGGTTGGGACAGCAAATCCAAAAGGGATGTTATTTAATGCCAGCTGGCTGATGCGAGTGGTCAAGACGGATGGACTACACCGAGAGAAGTCCTGGCAGCTTGATGAACGATCCTGAGCCATTTGTTTTCTACAATGAAGAACAAAGGAAAATTATACATGTACATTGTTTAAGTAAAGCTTGGCTAGGGCTAGACTACGATTTATGTTGCTTTTCAGGATCAGCTTTTAACACGTTAAGTTTTAATTTTGTATTGTAAAATTATAGAGCCTGTAGGCTATAAAGCCATTCTGATTTCTCGACTCTCGAGTAGGCCGAGTTGGTAATCATTTAAGTGTGATTCAAAGAAAACACATTGGCATTGGCAGGTTTCATACTTTCATGGCATATTAAAATGTATGTTGAGCAGCCATGCTAGTGTCCAGTGAGTCTGACACTGAGAAATTAAGTTGAGGGTACATGAACACAAATCTCACTCTGTCTCTGCAGCTGCACTCAGCATGTTCAGAAATGGTGCTATGTTTGACCATCAAACATTAATGTGCAACAGAAATGCACATGTTTGTATGCATAAATAAATTGTTCATTAATATGTACAGCATTCCTGTATGCCAGTATGGGAATGTTGGTGAAGTGATTAATGCAACGCGATGCCTTACTGCGACCAGCCGGGAGCGGGAGCAGCACCGGGCCGCGGCCGTAGCCCGGGGGCCGTAGCTACGTCAAGCCTTAGTCAAGCCTAAGGCTAAGTATGACTCTCACTCTGGGCCTGGTGAGGCCAAGACTTGAGTCTTGACTACTTAGCCTTGCACTAGGTTTCAGATTTTAAACTTTGAATCCCGGTTGCTCCACAAAGTACACCACGATTTATAGACCAAAATTATTTCAAAGTACGCATATTTACAATGACATATCGATTCGATGAGGCCAAATTCAATCCCGGAAATTCAAGTGCCCTGTCTGTCTGACTCGCGTCACGAAACCTAGCGAGAAACTGCCACCAAAGAACAATTTCTTTTAGTTAAAAGAACGTCCGAAATACTTACTTATGGAAAGATATATCCTTCACTCCCTTCTTCCTTCTGTTGGAACATCCGAAACTTGCACAACTTTGCGGCCTATTATCTGCCTATACGGCGATCAAAGCTCAGTTGGTCGGTGAGGTACTTTTGCTACATAAAGTGCAACGGATAGCGCGCGGTCTCGAACAGCGCTGCAGCGCAGCTGGTTGCCCTCTTTGGTAATGGCGGCGGGTCGCCCTTGTGGGCACGGGGTCACGTGATTAGTGCGCCCTCTAGTGTTTAAATATAGCTCTATGACTGAATCAGATTCTCAATGGTTTTGATTTCCATCAGCCATAGTTGAAATATGATCTTTGTAAATCAAAACTCTTGTTGTGAACAAGTGTCTGAATACAAAAGTGTATAATTTTTCAAATTTGATTTGGATTATTGGAAATTATGTCCCACTATGCTAAGCAAGGTGGTTCGCCAACCACGAGTCTCACAATCAATAAATAGCGAAGTTGTTTTTCAAATATTTAAAATGGCGCCTAGATGACCTTTGACCTCATCATCCTCTTCAACACACATGTGATATTACCCAAGGGTCATTTGTACCAATTATGATTGATGTAGATCAAAAATTGATGTAGAAATTTTAAAACATGAGAGCAAGTTAAACCAAAACTTTAAGAAGAATAACACACATGGCCTCATATCAATTGACATTTTGACCCCTAGATGACCTTTGACCTCATCATCCTCATCAACACACAGGTGGTATTACCCAAAGATCCTTTTTACGAAATATGATCACAACTGATGCAGAAATAAAGAAAATAGCCACTTGATTTTAGATTCATAATGGGTACTAAAATATGTGTTCAGCTGGTTTATTTTTTTTCCAGTGAAAACCAAAATATATTGTGACCAAAATTCATGTAGAAACTTGACCAGTAATGTACATTGATCCATGATAAATCTATGATAAAACCTTTGAAGAGCATACTTATTGATTTTAGATTGATAATGGGGGCAGTTGGAATGGATGTGACAGCCTCACAGCCCCGCAGCAGACCTGTATATTTTATGAGAAATGATAAGGTTACCGGTACTCTTACACCTGCTGTGGACGTAAAAGAAAATAATTTAAATCTTCTTTGTCTTGCCTTTACTTAGACCCATGATGAAAAGGAAACTGAGTGATGGCATCACCCTTGTTGTGGATCGTTATGCATATTCTGGAGTCGCTTTCACTGCAGCTAAGGAGGCAAGTTAACACCTTGGCCTTGTTGCATATAGGTTTTCAGTTAGTGTAATGTACCATCAGTGGTAACTACCATGGAAACAGCCAATGAGCTCTCATTTTTCCACCTGTTGTCATGGTAGTTACCATTGATGGTAAGTTACAATAATTGAAAACCTATATGGGCATTTTCACGGTATCTGATGTTACACGGCACAATTTTACAAATTTTTTAATGTGTGTATCTTTCTAGCTACAAATAACCGGAGTTTGTTATTGATACAGGCAATAGAGTTAACCTTGGTGTATAAACTGATATTAAGATTTTCAATGCAACTGCATTTGTCACACTTCAGTGAGCAAAGATGTGCCGGTAACTGACGTTACACAAAAAGGACATGCAATTTTAGGGTGTTCAGTTAAATTGAAATGCCTCATGTCCCTGATTGGATAGAGTGATGAGTTAAATGTGTAAATATACCTTTGTTACTAGTTTAAGATATGTGAAAATATTAAATGATTTGTTATTGTATTATGAGGGCTATGATAGTTTTTTTCATGACCATTTTGGTAACTGATGTTACACTTACTTTTGTTGTTTGATTTACATAGACAGCCATGGTGAGTTATCAGTTTGTAGGATCTCAAATCCCAGACTTATCAAAATTAACAACATTCAACTGAAAAAACTGCAAAAGAATTGGTAATAACTAAGATTTTCCCATATAATTGAATTTTGGTATATGTTGTCCCACATATACCATTTTATGTGTTGTTCATATACTCATTAACAGAAACGTCACAGAAAGAAAAAAAAAAAGGTGGTAAATGGTAGCCTTATAGTTCCTGCATATTTTCTGATGCAGTGAACTTTGAAAACAAAATAAGTTTTGAATTAGATCCGTTTGAAAAATGAGAGGGATGTCCATCTGTTGTTATGCAACCTGGTCCTTGTGTGTTCTGGATGTATTTTGCAATTATAAATGCACAGCAACCACCAATTTGTTTGGGGTATAATTTGTTCATCTGATGGTAACTTCGCTCCAATGGTAATTCTATGCAAACCATCAATTTGATTGGCTCTCAAACTATGTTACTACACTAGTTAGCATTGATGGCAGAGTTACCACTTATGGTAAATTATTTTATGCAATGGGGCGATGTTTCATGATGTTGTACAGTACAAATTTGATATCGGTTAGGTGCTCGGTGATCATTCACATTAGTGGTTCCAAAAATCTAAAAACAAAATTCTTTCAGACGAGATGTTATGTGCAGAAGATAGCTTCACAGAAATGGGCCACTGCTTACAACACTGTAAATAAACTTTGTTTCCAGAATGGCATGACTATATTGATATTGAAACAAGAGTGTTATGTACTTCATATAGATTAAACACTAGAAAAATCATTTTCCTAGACTAAGTGTAATACAAAAATGTTTTTCACAGAAAGTGCTAATATCGCATGAAATTTATTTTGTCCCCAAATGGGCTCTACCACCACAATATCCATGCTGTATCAGGAGGTTTGGTATTTAGAATTTTAAATGATGAGTAATGGTGAAATGCTTCTTCCAAGCCTAACATCATGACGTTTTCTTTTAAGCAACTTATCTCTATATCTTATATTCACTGCTTTTGAAATGAATGAAATGCTGAAACTGAGTTGTTTAGATTAGGGTTAGGATCTGGCTTGGAATTATGATTTGAGTTAAGGTAGGGTAGCGTTTAGTGAGGAAATTGTGTGATTATATGATGATGATGTGGCCCAATCGTTGCAAAACCTCTAATCATGTTGACGCACACTGCAACTCGCAATTACCAACTCAACAGTGTGCTTGGGACATAAGTTATTTCACTGTTGAAAACCCTTCTATTTTTTCTCCCCCTCTTCAGGGTTTTTCACTGGACTGGTGTAAGCAGCCTGATGTCGGGTTACCCAATCCAGACCTGGTCCTGTTTCTGAACGTCTCCAGCGACGTAGCTGGCAAGAGGGCTGATTTTGGGGAAGAACGATACGAGAAGGCCGAGTATCAGGCCAAAGTTGCCAAGAACTATGAGATGTTGAAAGAAGATGACTGGAAGGTAAAATCAGTGTCTTAAACTAAAACGTGTTTTGTGGGTAATTTCATGGTTTTGGTGCATGTCAGTTGCTGGTATCAGTTCTTTTATTGTTTAGACACTTTTTCTTGACACTTAGTCAAAATATCAGTAGAGAATGTTTCTTTTGTAAAAAGAGAAAAATATGAATAATATTGATTGCTCAGTTTACATAACCACAACTGAAACTGGGATTCCTCGTTTTGCTTAATGTCCCAAAGCTTCTAATTTCTGAAACACTCCTTAATTGTGTTCTTTCTAATTTAACCCTTAAATTACTAGGACAGTTTTTAATATAAGTCTTCTCCCCTTCTCAAATATATTTGCACAACAAATGTGAAATCAGAAGGTATTATTTCTTGGCCTTTTTTTGGATGATATGTCTTAAAAAGATAAATTGACGGAGCAACCAAATTCATCATGCATACTAGAAGCCTTGTTGCACCCTATATAGTATAAGAAGTTATTGTTTGAACCACTGGTCCCTCTAAGAAATGAATTCTCTATCTGTCATTCTTTCACACTTGTTTATACATGTATAACAATTCTTTCTAACATTTACACATAAAAAGAATTATTCATCCTGGCCCAAAACAAAACAACCTTTATAACAATTTTAGTACCCGCTGCCTATTGGGTCGATTAGAACCTTATCTAGCCATCGGGCATCCTGGGTGGTCTAGTGGTATGACGCTTGTCTAGTAATCAGGAGGTCGTGGGTCAATCCCCACCCGAGTCCGCCTGTGATTTTCTAATCACAGTGACTCAAATGCACTGAACATACGGTTCTTATCTATGTCGGTGAGAGGCAAAAATAAAGAACATTCTTTGAAATTACACATACATTTGAAAATTGTATTTTAAGGGTGTAGACCTGCAGGTTACAACAATTTTAGATTGCTTGTTCCCCTCCAGGCAGCTAGGGGAAACATGTTTTTTTGAAAGCGAAATTAATTAAGTGCATTCTCTGCATTAACTTTGATAATTCTGATTTCAGACATGCATTCGATGATGTAATTGTATGAGCATTGCCGAATAAACAAAGACTGTGTTTTTCCATGCCACTCTTTTCCCTAGGTGCTGAATGCCGATCAGTCGATAGAGGATCTTCATCGAGAAATTGAGAACATTGCACTAGGTGTATTAGAAGCAGATTTACCACCACTGGGCAAGTTATGGACGTAGCCAGACAGGAACATCATTCCACATGGTTGGGGAACAAACATAGCCAGATAAATGCACACAATATTTATCTTGATGGAAATTAGAAATTAAAGGGATAATCCG
The DNA here is from genome assembly GCA_963669155.1 of Arbacia lixula. NCBI lineage: Eukaryota > Metazoa > Echinodermata > Echinoidea > Arbacioida > Arbaciidae > Arbacia > Arbacia lixula. The sequence continues at coordinate 16,625,254 of OZ022590.1, read as the reverse complement.
CCCTGAAGTTAAGTTGATTTCAATTAAAGCAGAAACGTGAAAGAAACATATTAGTTAAAGTTTGACCAAAATTCGTCAAAGGTGAAGCAAGTTATGATCTTTCAAAATTTAAATTTTGTGACATCACAGGCGAGGTGCTCTCCCATATGATGTTCTGCATGATTCTATAAATTGCTCTTTTTCTGTTTGTTTTTTTATATTTTTTTTTCGTTAAGGTGCCTGTGTAAAAGCATGTTTCTAATGATATATCAAATGCACAGGTAAAATGATGCATATCCTATTGAGAAAATCAACATTAAAAAAAATGTTAAGGAGAGGGTCTTGCTCAAGACGTCACAAACTCAAAACTTTAAACAACCATAACTATCTTATCCCTTGACAGATTTTAATTAAACCTTGACTAACCCTGTGTGTGTCAGATAAAATGCTGCTCTATGGGATTTATGAGCACAATTGGTGAAAAATGCTCACCTGGCATACAAAGAGCTAATAGGTTTACTGTATTTCATGTTTCTGCTTTTATTAAAACCAACTTAATTTCAGGGTGGACTATCCCTTTAAATATTAAGGATACATTTAACCCTTCCTGTGTCAGTCAAAAAGCTGCTCTATGGGGTTTGTGTATGTCGCTTGTGGAAAAAATATACACATGTCACATAAAGAGGTGAACTGTATTTGTCAAATTTGTTAACGAAAGTGATGGTGAAAATCTATTTTATTGGTTAGAAACATTTGATTTATCTGCTTTACAGTTACGAAGAAATGAATTTCTTTTGCTCTTAGATTTCCGTTGTACACAATTTAAAAGGTAATACAACCTTGATGATGAAATTGAAGTGAATAGAAATAGAACGATCAGAAAACAGATTGGGAATGATGAGAAAAATCAGACATGTTGATTTAATTGCTAGCCCTGTAAACAATTGAGTTAACCTTGAAGGTTAATAATCATGTTCAATGATTTTCAAACATGAATAACATACAGTATACGCCATATATTTCGTGGGGGGTTTATTTTCGCGAATTTCACGAATCTGAACTATTTTCGCAAATTTAACAACACACGAAATTATGAATATGTACCTATCAGGACAAATTTCAAAATAAGCGGAATCGTGTTGATTGCTAGATTTCTAAGCGGTCTTAAAGGGGTTGTCCCAAACCTCCTGGTTCTTGTTTCCCACCATAGTGCATGCATTCAATACAAGCCATGCCAGCTGCATGACACATCACGCACTGATGGGCGATACAGTTATGAATGTAGACTATGGTCGCCATGAAGCAAGGACTTTCAAACGTAAACAAGGATAGATTTTCACTATTTCTGAAAATGTTTCTGCAAGTCTGACTGTGAGATGTCATACTTCATATGATCGTTAGTGTATACTGCTTATTCCTGCTGAGTTTCAGGACTTTTGCAAAAGGGCCATTCTGTCTTTAAACTGTACCTTAATTGAAAATCCGAAAATACCCAAATGATACCTTTCCGTTGCATTTTTTGTCAATTTTCTCCCTCTGTATTGTAATTTTACGCAAAGAAAGTTGATACATGTATCTAATTAAGAAATATAATTTACTTCACAAAAATACCAAATTTGGCAAACTGAAAATCAATGAATGTAAAGTTTAAGCAAACAAATATTTTGATGTGACTGAGCAGTGTGCAGTGGAATGACAATGCCATGCCAACCAAAGAAAGTTGATACATGTATCTAATTAAGAAATATAATTTACTTCACAAAAATACCAAATTTGGCAAACTGAAAATCAATGAATGTAAAGTTTGAGCAAACAAATATTTTGATGTGACTGAGCAGTGTACAGTGGAACGATAATGCCATTCCAACCAATCTGTATGGTGTATACAGCTAACAAATGTGTTCAGCACAGAACAGTACTGTCACCAGTGTCATTTCAAATCGCATATTTAGGAATAAAATATTATATTTTGCAAAGAAAAATCTTCACAGCAAAATAAGATTTTTTTCAAAATACTTGTAATTTATTCACCTTCATAGGTTGTATCATGGATGAGTGGTATAGTATACAAATATACCAAGCTGTGAGATTGTATAGTGGAAATTATCTATCTGAGGAGGGAGTGGCATAGAACTATTTTTTCCGAGGGGCGAAGCCCCCGAGGAAAAAATAGTAACTTATGCCAGTCCCTCCGAAGATGGATAATTTTCACTATACTTTCGAACTCAATGCTTGGTATATTTGTTTTATATCCCTTTTGTAAAACAATAACTAATAAATACTATTTAGAAAATAGTAAAACTTTCGGTAACACCATGTGGTTGTACGTCGCCTTTTTTTTTCTCTGTCTCGATATCGGTTCATCCCAGGTATATGCGCAACACACCGCGCACTGCATTCATGCGCGCACTAATTTACGCCCGCTCAGGTAGAGAGCATGCGCAGTAGTGCCAAGGAAGAAAATAGTAAATAGAGCATGCGCAGTCCTCCCCATGAAAAAATAGTGAAAAATATCCGGAGCTGAGGCAGATATAGTCAAATTATTTTGTAGTCTGCGATCATCAATTGACCAATCACGTTCCCAGAATACTCATGAATATTCATAGAAGGGATATAATGTTTTCTGTATAAACTCTGACTACATGTCATGTATCTACACCAAGTGAGATCAAGGTATTTTATGTATAATGCATTTTTGATCAAGGTGCATTAAAGGGGATGTCTATTAATTCCTTACTCTTTACATTAAACTATATTAATGAAGGTTTAACTACACAGAATTAGAAAAAAGATGCCAATACTCTACATTATAAAAAAAGTTGAATTAATATTGTACCATTCATCAACGAGTGTGCAACCATAATTGTCAGCATTTTTAAGAACCATCAAATCCGTGCAGCGTACTTAATGGTACGTAAAAACGCTGATGATGTGTGGATGTAGAAAATGACAGCTTTTCATTGAAAGTCTTTTTTTTTTCATTTCTTGAATTATGATAAGGATTATACTACATGCGGGTATTGTCATGATGCTTCTCTGGCGCATGTTTCTTTTTTATATCAAAGTTTTCAACTATTCATATATCATCACATGTTCATGTATATTTGTGAATTAAAATTCTTCTAAAAAAATATTGGGTCATTTTCCTCCTTTATCATCATCTGTGTACCATCATTAGACAAGGCAGGACCAATAATATTGCATCCCTTGTGTACTTGGATTTGCTGATCAAAATTACAGATAGTGATAATAGTGTTCTTTTCATTACATTAGGTTTAAAAAATTAGAATTTGCTTTTCCTCTGGGCCCTGTTGCATAAAACTTACCATTGATGGTAACTTTGCTACCAATGGCAACTTCTATGGAAAACTTGAATTTCATTGGTTATGGAGTGGTGTTACCATGGTAGTTGATAGTTTTATGCAACAGCGCCATGGTGTATGCATGCGTGTGCCACTGTCCATACTTGCGGGTGTCTGTATGTACTCTATGTTTGTGCATGGAGTGTATGTGGGCCTGTCTGCAGTAATGGGGTACATTTCTGTTACATTTACTGTAACATTTGCATAAATGTCCTATATTCCAATTATTTTTCTTGTCTCTTGAATAAACGAGACAATAATAATAAAATATCAAAGAAATGTATTGATTTGTACTTTACAAGGTTTTGTACGCTTCAGAAAATTTGCCTTGTACAAATTTGCCACAGCATGTTGGTAATGGGACAGACAAGTTTGAAATACACTCATCTGTCCCGTTACCACTGTGATATGGCAAATATGTACAGGCTTAGCTTAGCTGAAGTTATTTTGTAGGAAATTAATCAACACTGTCATATTTTGGTGGTGTAAGGTGGTCATAATTTCAAATGATTCAGTTGTGCCAAAAAATATCCCTTTACTGTAGACAGACCTAAGTGTGTGTGTGTGTGTGTGTGTGCATTGGGGAGGGGGAATGAGAGAGAAATACATAAGAAATTATAAAGACAATAGAAAACATAAGAACTGGGCTCATCCAAAATTTTTGTTAACATTCCAAATGGTCTATAGAACAAATGAAACCCAAACCAATGATTTATGTCTAAAAATATGAATTTTATGATTTTTTGTGTTTTGTTTGCATAAATTACAAATATGCAAATTACCGGGTAATGGATTTTTCAAAAATGTTGAAATTACCCTTGTGTCCTCCACACCGCACTTGACATGCATGCAAATTTTTGTGGCGAATGGCCACTTTGTGGCCAAGATCCTAGGGGGAGGTCCCCTCCTCCTCCTCCACCCGCCCCCCCCCCCCCCCCCCCCCCATCCCCTTTCTCACGTTTGATATTGTATTCCTTCACAAGGAGTGGGGGAAGCATTTCTTGGAATTTTAATTCCAGGACAAAAACAGGTTTCCTTTCATCATAGTTTTTCAGCCTGTACCTGATTTCATCAAAGACACTCACATCGAATACTGCTTTAATTCACAATCTTTATTTTACACATTGTGCAATTCATAATCAAAAACTCGTACATATAACCATCCATACACAACTCCTTCAAATCCAAATGAAAAGAAGACTTTTACTACAAGACTTAAGTGTGTACATGTATTTCAAAAAGGGGTACTAGCAGTCAGAAGAAAGAATTGTGATAACTTATACATGTATGCAAAACTATTTGAGTATTCCATTCAAACAAGACTTTTTAAACACAAGTGCATTAAATGCAATAAGGCGCGCTGATGGACATTCATGCGCAATGCACTGTCAGTTTCATGACGTCATATCATCAACTTGATGGTGTTAATGTATGCAAAAGACATGAAAAGATGTTTATTACTGGCTGCCTTTGGGATAGGAGTGCAGGTCATGCACTCATTAATACACTGTATTGGTTAAAATTTTCCTGAGATAAGTTTCGTAATACCAAAGATAACACATTTTAGGGACATTTTATCCTAAGGGAGATAAAATGTTTATCTGTTGATTTTTAGAATACCACTCCTGGGCCCTTTTGCATAAAACTTACTATTGATGGTAACTTTACTGCCAGTGGCAACTTCTATGGCAACCTTACTTAAATATGAACAAAAAAACTTCCATGGCAACCTTGCATTTCATTGGCTGTCAAGCGGTGTTACCACGGTGGTTACCATTAATGGTGTGTTTCATGAAACAGGGCCCTAGTCTAAATGTACTGTAACTATTTATTGTTGAGCCATAATTATGACCCTGGCTCAGAAAACATATAATCATATATTACCCTGCTGGTCACCAAGAGCTGCTCTAAGGGATTTATGTGCATGACTGGTGCAGAAATTAATCAATAGCACAAACAAGGTGGTTTGCGAACCACGAGTCTCGCCTGATTTCGCAACCGCCTCATATCATTTGACCTTTTGACCCTCAGATGACTATTGACCTCATCATCCTCATCAACACACATATGGTATTACCCACGGCTCATTTGTAACAAGTATGAACACAACTGATGTAGAAATAAAGAAATGAGAGCAAGTTAAACCAAAACTCTAATATTTTTGTAACAGACTAACAGGAAAAGTGATTACTAGGTCTCAGCCGAACTTCATTTTTGTAACAGACTAATTGGAAATGTGATTACTAAGTCTCAGCCAAACTACGTTCAGGCGAGACAAAAATGATGAATTCTCCATTCCTCTCTTGTGAGCTCACATGAACCTGCTAATATTGCAAAGTATTTTAAAAAGCACTGATAAGTTAAATTTTCCAGGTGAACATCACATTTTCAAAATGTATCTCTAATATATCAGAGGGGTAAGCTTCGAAAATTTTAAAAATATATATATGTTAACAACATATATATAGGCATATATAGGTACATATACCTCTATGATCTACATTGTCCAACTTCAAGAGGTACACGTTAAATGCAGCACATAACAGGGAAAAGCCTGTACACACTAAAATGTGAAATTCTGTGAGAATATGTCGCTTCAACTTACAGGAACTAGTATGGCTTTGGCTCAGTAAATTTTAAACCAAATAATGCATTAGCATAAAGTATAATTTTATTATGTATAACCTATAAGAAATCCTTGCTTGAGAGCCAGATGGGCATTAAAGATGAACTGTTGAAAAGCAGAGACATGCTAATGTCATATACAGCATTACCACCTATCTGGTTGTAGACACGTTCACCTTTTATGCCCTTCTTTCTCTCAACAAACAAAATGCTATACATGTACATGTAGTATGATTTTATAGAATTTAACAGCATGTATGTAGAAGGACACTGAGAGATCATTCAGTTGATGTATATCTTCCACCATATCACAGTATTGAAACAAGCAAACAATATTTACAGCATAAAAACAATCTTTGTCACCATGATTTTAAATACTAAGCTAAAATACCTCATTATGCTGATCTGGACACACAAGAAATACATTTTTCAAATGGTAAACTTAGAAGCTCCGAAGTACAGGGCTGAGCTCATCCTTGCGTGACCCTCGTCCTTATTTTAGTCCCATAAATTGCTTAGAATCATGTACAATGGATTATCTCTGTCACACTTATTATCGCACATGTACAAGGAGCACACAATTATTAAGTGTCAATAAAATTTGCAGTTTTCGTAACACCACAGCCGAGTGTGTACATATAAACACTGTACAATTCAATCACCTCCAACACTTCATTTTCATGTAGGTTCTTTCACTTTTTTACAAAAATATGTCGCTTCCCTGTCATATTCCAGAAAAATACATAGACTAAGAACACAGCAGATATCTACATGTTCTAGATCTCACATTTTTATTACATTTGCTATTAAAAATCATGTCAGAATTTCAACTCTTGATTACTTTGATGCTAACAAATCAACATACAGATATGATAAACAACTTTCCTTCAAAAATATTGATTTTGGTTCAGACTCTGTTTTCATAATGCCGACGAAAAAAATGAAATAATATTCAAGAGCATCTTTCTATAAATGGACAGCACAATGGTGTACTTCTTATTTTTTCACTATCCACTGATTTACACAAATTAATTAATGTAGGATATAAATTTTTGGAGCACATGCAGATTTGTTGTTAATGTCAGAAATATGTGAATATGGAAGATAATGCTTGTAAAACAAATTTCTCAGACAAACTTTCAAGAAGTGCCAAGTCATATGTAAAGATTTCAAAATTGTTACCATGTGCACATATATTACAGACTTATATACATATCATATACTGATAACTCCACTTTTTTTAAAATTGCATTTGTGTGTTTAGGTCTGGAGTGGACCTATCCGGTGGTTGGAATTCAGCATTTGAGCGGATGGTCTGGCACAGTGGCCCCGTGCTGAACGAGCTGCTCTGAGATGGATGCCATCCGGCTGAAGTTCTCCCTGGATTCAGCGGAGCGGAGGGTCTTGAGGTTCCGCGTGACGCGCTCCGACGCCTCGTTGCACCACAGCTGGCAGATTTGTTTCTCGTGCTCCGCGGACAGGGCGTTCTCGGAGAGCGACCTCGATGTCCTGGATACAAGAGGAATAAGAGCTCTCAGTAACTACTGCCCCCTTTGAAGAAATTTTATGTACTTAATCTTACATACTACTTCATGTCGGCCAACCTTGACTTTTTTCTAAGCCTGATGCCATGAAAAGAAGAACATCCTGAGCTATAGCAGGATCTAAATCACCCCTGAGCCCTGATGTAGTGTTTCACTCCTCCATATGCTGTCTATGCAGCATGTACATGCTACAGTAACAATGAGGAGCTGTTTTATGAGGGGAAATGATTTTTCACAGAGGCTCTTTGGTTATTTTTTATTTTTTTATTTTTTATTTATCTATTTTTCATTTTTTAGTTTTATTTTTTTTTGAGGGGGAGGACTCTTTTTTGCATTGTGGGGGGGGGGGGGGGGGGGGTAATTAAGTCGCTCTAAGCCCATTCATATTTCTTTCACTATTCTCTACAAAGGAGTGTGAGATTGGGCTAATCTTCTGAAGAGAAAATACTAAAATTAACTCATACTAAAGGGCATTTGGCATTTAAAATAGTGGGTCAATCAGAGGGGACATGGGGGGGGGGGGGGGGGGGAGGGAGGGCTGATGTTCTTACCTGGAAAGAGTAGCCACCATGGCGTAGATATCGATGGCAGCATCAGCCACCCTCCACAGCATGAACTGCTTGTCGATGACCTTCTTGCCGTGCTTGACCAGCAGCCCCTCTGCCGAGGTCCCAAACTCCTCGATGGCGCGGGTAGCGCGGGCCCCGGACTCCTTCAGGTCCGGGTGCACCCACTCAGCCAGGGACGGCCCTGAGCTCAGCCCGACCATCCTACAGAAAATAAAAATGACATGAAAATTTATTTGAAATTTGATTCTGAAACCCCTATGGACAAACTAAACATCTTCATGACGATGGCAATGAGAGAATTAAACAAGAGTGGGGGGTAATGTTCTAATCTGAAGCTCAACCCCATTATCTTTAAGGGCATATACTGTACTGGGAAGGCAAAAAAGCCTTCAAAATGTAATTGTTAGCAATCTTCTTGCCAATGGTCTTAAATTCATGTATTGTCTATTTAAGAAGCTTGCTGAAAGTTATTTGCCCTCAAACGATCCACATATGGAGTAATTAATTATTAATGATTAAATCCTCAAAATGTTCGGGCCGAACATTTTGAGGATTTGTGATTTAATCACTCATTACTCCAAATGTAGATCATTTGAGGGCAAATAACTTTCAGATATATATAACTTTCAGATAACTTGAAATGTTTCTTCACATGCAAGTATTAAATTTATAACTTATAACTATTATTGCGAGTGGAGGTCAAACTGTGAGAAAGGTGATACATAATAAAGAAGACTTGAATAACATTTAAACTTGTTGAACACTATGTGCCGGCTTGTGCCATACAGACTTTGACTGTTATTTTTTTTTTGTCAGGCTACTACCATGCCTCTGTCTCAGTTGTAACATTACTCTTCTTATTTTGTTGATTATTTTGTTCTGTTTAACTCACTTGTGTGAATGTGTGTGTGTGTAAATTGCGACAACTCATCTTTTTCTTCTTTATCATCTTCTACTGAACCATGGTTATGCATGAAGTGTTTATCCAATATTTTCCCGTTCAATTATGTTATTGATGACGATGAGTTTTACTTGACCATGTATGTTTTTTTCCGCTTAAATACCCATACCAATTTAGATAAATTACAACATTTGAAAATAAATCCATTTAAAGACAGCCAGTCCCTTTTGCAGATCACCACAAAACCATCGAAACATTGGCAAAACATATAGAGAAGTGTTAGAAAGCTGTATATTCATAATTTGAAACTGATACGTAGTGTAAAATTCAAATAATGCACGTAAACAACGTCTGATTAATAGTCTTTGCCTCAGGCTCTTAGCAGTTTGTGTTGAAATATCTGCTTTATTGATTAATCTGTTTATCAAATTATAAAACGCATTATGAAAAAAATGTTGTATAGAAGGAATCATCTCCATAGTTTGGTAATTATAAATTATTACTCATAAAATTAGGATTTCACACTTGCATAATAACCACATAGATACTGTAACGAAGACTAATACTTTTTTCGTAGTACGAAAAAAGTCGGTTTGAAATTTAACGGCTGATTTTTTTACATAAACAGAAAGCTTCAACCTGCTATATTCTTAGAAATGGTCTTGAATCACACTTTCTTCAATTTACGATCGTGATAGACGATTTCAAATTTTAAGCTTGCAAAAGGGACGGACAATCTTTAATCCAAACTCCTTTGATCAGCTGAATGAATACGAACAGAATGTATTGTCAGATGATGGCTCTAATTTAAGTTTAGATAATGCTTCAAAGTATGTTTTCTGCGAAGATTTCAATAGTAAAATTCATGATAAGAAATTTGCATTTTCTATGTTACATCTGAATGCAAGAAGTTTAAAAAATAAATTTGATGAATTACAATTATTATTGTCATCCCTTGATCACGATTTCAGTGTAGTTGCAGTATCTGAAACTTGGTTTAATAGTAATATAAATATTAATATGTATGATATTGAAAATTATTCTCTTATAAATTTGTGTAGACCACACAGGATAGGTGGTGGAGTTGCCCTTTATATACAAAATGACTTTACATATATATATCGTTCTGATTTATCATTTTCTGTTAACGACTATGAACTTATCTTTGTGGAAATCCATCAAAAGGATAAATCTATTATCATTGGTTGTATATATCGACCGCCTGATTCTGATGTGTCCTCTTTCAATGAGAAAATGCAATCTGTACTACAAATATTGGAAAGTGAAAAGAAAGAAATATATATCATGGGCGACTTTAATATAAATCTTCTTAACTATGGAATCCATGAGAACACTAACGACTTTTTAGATACAGCTTACTCTCGATATAACGAGGTCGTCGGGACCAGAGCTTTTTCCTCGTTATAACGAAACCTCGTTATATCCAAACAGCATAAAAAACAATAAAAAACATTGAAATATGTGTGCTTGTGTGTTCTTTGTGTTTTACTATGTTTTGATATATATAGCCGCCTCGGAAACATGCGTTATCAAACGGGAAAAGGGGGATTGGAAACATGCGTTTTCAAATGGAAAAGACGATATATTTTTGCTCAACACATCATCCGACCTCGATATACTGTCGCCGTTTAAATAGCTAATTGCATTACATGAGCGACATGAATCTGACTTTCAAACCACATGCTTTCAATGTACGTACGCTGTGCGAAGGAGTATGCTCCCGTATGTGTGCAGTGTATTACGAGACACGTGTGTCTGGCTCCATGCGTTGCCGATGCAAGACATGTGCTTCCAATGTACATGTGCGTACGCGATGCGAAGGAGTACATGTCTGCGTTGTGTGTACAGTGTACATGTATTACGAGGTGTGTGTCTGGTTCCATGCGTTGCCGATGCAATACATGTGCTTTCAATGTACATAAGCTATGCGAAGGAGTACATGCTCGCGTTGTGTATACAGTGTATTACGAGGTGTGTGTCTCGCTCCGAGCTCCACGCGTTGCCAAAGCAATACGTGTGTAAGAAGATTGCTTTCAGCCCGCTCGCCCTCAATTTTTCGTTCCTCGTTGTAACGGACACAATTGTTATGTTTTTCTTTGTCTTGGGGTCAACATGAAAAGCTCGTTATAACGAAATCTCGTTATAACCGTGCTCGTTGTAAGCGGCGTAGTGCGCCATAGGTTTGCATGTAGACAATTTTGGGCCCGAGATATTTCCCTCGTTATAACGAAACCTCGTTATATCCGTGCTCGTTGTATCGAGAGTAAGCTGTACCATGTTCTCACATAATATGTTTCCACTTATTACAAAACCCACACGTATTTCTCGCAGCAGTGCAACTTTAATAGATAACATATTCACCAATACCATTCAATTTAAAAAATATACTGGACTTATTTACTCTGACTTGTCTGATCACTTTCCAATATATTGTATATGTAGGAATATACCAACATATTATTGTAATAATCAATACCAGACCAAGGTTAAAACACGCTCGATAAATGATTTGAACATTAATTTATTCAAACAAAAGTTGTTGTCAATTGATTGGTCACAGGTATATGATTGCACTATTGTCAATGACTGTTATGATATATTCTTTGATAAACTGTATTCTTTGTATAATGAATGTTTTCCTGTTAAAACTTGTAAAAGTAAAAAGGGATGCAAATTTCGTAAGCCATGGATTGTGGATGGTATACTAAAGTCTGTAAAACGTAAACATAGACTCTATGAAATCAGCAAGAAAAAACCAACTGATCAGCATAAGAAAAAATATGTTGATTATAAAAACAAATTAACAAATATCATAAGAGCTGCAAAGAGAAAGTATTACAACGATTTATTTTTTGCTCTAAAAGGAGATTTTAAAAAAACGTGGAGACAAATTAATTCATTGTTGGGTAAAAAGAAAACCAGTAGTTTCCCACAAAATATGTTTTTAGGTAATTTGAAATTATCATCTAGACAGGCAATTGCTAATGAATTTAATTCATACTTCATCAATGTTGGTAAACGACTCTCTAATTCAATACCTGTATCAATACATTCATTTCAGGAATACCTCACGGTTAGTAACCCAAACTCATTTTTTGTTAAACCACTTTTACCCAGTGATATAGTTTAAATTTGTTCATCTTTGAACGCGTCAAAGTCAAACGGCCCCGATGATATTTCAATCAAAGTAGCCAAACAATGTACAGTAGAGCCTGAGATCAACGTCACAGCTGATTGCAATCAAATGCAATCAGCTCCATACATTGACTGCAGTCTGACTGCAAATTATTGCAATCAGCTGTGACGTTGATCTCAGGCCCAACTGTATACATTATTATGTAGATCCCCTTTGTGATATCTTTAACAAGTCATTACGCTTTGGAATAGTCCCCGACAAACTGAAAATAGCTCAAATAATTCCTCTGCACAAGAAAAATAACTTAGAAAATATTGAAAATTATCGGCCTATTGCACTGCTCTCTGTGTTTGCAAAGATGTTAGAAAAAATTATGCACAAACAACTTTACAATTTTTTCACTAAATATAAATGTATAATTCCTGAACAATTCGGATTTCGAAAAAATCATTCCACAGCTTTAAGTATTTCATATTTCTATGACTACATTTTACAGGAACTTGATAAAGGTAACTACTGTTGTGGGGTTTTCATGGACCTATCCAAGGCATTTGACACCATCGATCACCACATTCTTTTACAAAAGCTATTTCATTATGGTGTTCGTGGTGTACCACTTCAGTGGTTTGAGAATTATTTGTCAAACAGAAAACAGTACGTGGTGGTTGATGGTGTCGAATCAGCTTATATGGATGTTTGCGTAGGCGTACCACAAGGTTCTGTGCTTGGACCTCTTCTATTCATTTTGTATATTAATGATATCATTAACTCTTGTAAATTATTGAAGTTTTCATTATTTGCTGATGACACTGTTACTGCTTATTCTTGTCCTCGCATCCATGATCTTATCACTATTTTGAATGAGGAATTATTCAAGTTAAATGAGTGGTTTAAATGTAACAGATTACTGCTTAATTATGATAAAACAAAGTATGTCATATTTCATACCAGAAGAAGATACGTTCCAGATGTCATTGATCCTGTTAAAATTGAAAATGCTGTCATTGAAAGAAGAAACACCATTGATTTTCTGGGTGTTATCATTCACGAATCACTTGACTGGAAATATCACATTACTCATGTATGTTCTAAGCTTTCAAGAAGTATTGGTGTCTTATATATGTTGAAAAATTTCTTACCCTTAAAAATATTATTGTACATTTACAATTCTATAGTAGTGCCGCATCTCAGTTATTGTAATATAATATGGGGCAATACATATAATTCAAAATTAAATAAACTACACATTCTACAGAAGCGGGCAATACGTTGTATTACTAACAGCAGTTATTATAGTCCAAGTTCTCCTCTATTTGTGAAAGTAAGAGCCCTTCCTGTTCTTGATTTAGTAAAAGTAAATACTTTATTGTTCATGTATAAATTTAACAAGGGCATGCTGCCCTCTGCTTTCCTTCATATGTTCCAATCAAATTCTTCTTTGCACTCATATCCAACTCGTCAGATAAATAATCTCCGCCAACCGTTCTCTCGTTCCACTTTGGTTTCCCACTCAATCCGCTTTATTGGTGTGCAAGAATGGAATTCTCTTGATAATAATATAAAATCTAGTTCAACCATCACACGGTTTAAATTTCTTCTCGAACAATCTGTATTTAAAAACATGTCATCTATTGTTCAATAGTTCCCTTACAATGTACCTCTTTACCTCGTTGTTCTTCTTTCTTCCCCTGGTCTTTTCTCTCTTCTCCTCTTCCCCTCTCGTTTTGTCGCATGAATGAGTGTGTGTGTGTGCGTGTTGTGTGTGATTATGCAAATTAAATTCTTTTTGATTTCCTTTAAATGTTTATTGTTTATTAGTATGCATGTATTGTGTTATGTTAAGGGCCCCGCCCATAAGCAGATTTGCTTTCAAGGGGTCCATACCATTATTTTATGTTTGTAAATACTTTGTATTTTTGTTGTTTCGTTTTTATAATGGTTAAATAAATGAAATGAAATGAAATACATGTATTCTAGTGATAAGGATCGAACTATAAGCATTTTCACCTTTGCTTTCTTACTTGTAAAAAAAAAACATTTAATAAATACAACTATCAAAGAATGTTTGTGTAACATCACATTTAGAGCTGGTTGTAGTATTTATATATGATATGCATGATTTCACAAAAAAATGTAACATGCAATGTCAAAAATAACTCTCTGTAGAAATACATGTAGTCTGGTATTTCAAGTTCAAAACATTCTGATAATTCTGAAGATTTTGAAGATGTGTAGTCATTCCCATCAAATATATTATCAAAATATCATGAATCGTTTCAACAACATCACAGAACATACTTGAGTGTTATTTTACGTTGCAAAATAAAATATGACAAATTTATGCTCTAAAGGGGGAGAGAAGAAAGGACACGTGAAGTGTTATTTCCTTACCTGAACATGCAACTAGAAACAAATACGCAAACAATAACACAACAGAGGAAATATGCAGATGGTGACAAAAATGGGGAGAGAATGAAAGGAAAGAATAATTAAAGGAGAGGCAATGATGAGAAAGGGAAAGGGGGGAGAGGTAGAGAACCAGGAGACAATAAAAGGGAGAGAGCAGATACAAAGAGCGCAAGAGAGACGAGGGAAAGGAAAGGACAGGACGGAAACAGAGAAAGAGGGGAGGGTGGGAGAAGAGAGAAAAATGAAAAGGGGGAGGGGGGGATAGAAAGGGCGGGAGGGGGAGGTATGGAGGAGGGATGGAGGGAGGTGAGAGTGTGAGAGAATGAGAGAGAGAGAGAGAGAGAGAGAGAGAGAGAGAGATAAAGAGGAGGTACAAAGTGAGAGTGAGTGGTAAAATAAAATGTGAGAAAAGGAAAATCAGGATAGAGGAACATCGACACAATTAAAATGACATGACAACTATGCTATAACACAGGTAGGGCTTTACTTTCTAATGATAAGTTTGTGAATACATGTATGTGTTCCTGATTTAATTCATCATTAATCTTCCAAAGCCTTTCCCCGTTACTTATCTAATATTTCTCAACCTGCTTGATTCTTTGATTTTCTTCTTTTCAAAACATCTTTCTATGTGGATAAACTACTGCATCTCTTTAAGACTAGAGTAGCAAATAATATATTTCTTTATCTTTGAACATAAATATATCAGCAAAAGAGAGAAAATCATAAGCAGTGTAATAAATTTGAAGCAAGCAGAGTGGAAATATGTCCTATCTGTGCACTTAGGACTGAGATTTCCAAATCAGCCTCCCCTAAACTAACATTCTTCTTCCTATCTGGAAAAGATTGGTTTTAGTAGAAAATGTGAAAGTAAAATGATGATATTGACAGAGTAAGCACAACGAAGCTACATCCTATAATTATATTTAGGACTGAGGTTAGCCTCCCCTAACCTGATATTCTTTTTCATATCTGAAAAAGATAAGAAAAGAAAATATGAAATTTAAAAAAAATGTGATATTGACAGAGTAAGCAGAATGAAGCTAAGTCCTATATTTAGATTTAGGACTGCAGAATCCCCTACGTATGTCTCTTTGATCTCTAAGAAAGTTTAGCAGAAGATATAAAATGAGAATGAATGACAAACCATCAGGACAAAGAATAGAATAGAGCAATGTCTCATATTTGGATTAAAGACTTGGACTATCCAAATAAGTGTCCACTGGACTTAAGTACCGTTCACCTCTGAAACAAGACTAGCAGCAGAGATACCATCAGAATCTACATGTAGATTAGGACTTGGATTGCCGGTAGGATAAGGATAAGGATTAGGATTAAGAGAGTGTTTCTTCATACCTCTTAGCCCTCTTATTTGCCTCGTCCACAATCACTCCTAGATTGGCGGCGGGATTGCGCATGGCCTTCTGCAGTCCCTGAAGATGCTTTCCAGCGCTCTGACAAGAAAATACAAATCATCCTTATCATACAAATCATACAAATCACACTTATTTCTGTAATTTCAGATGTACCTTGATCTCTGTTCAATCAAATTGTATTGTATGATGTACATGGTAGATGTAAAATGTTAATCTAAGTCCCACCATGTAAAGCACATTGAGAATTCCATCTGTTTTGAAATGCGCTATGTAAGAAACATGTATTATCATTATTATTATTATCCTCAAAATTAATATGCAGTCACTGCCCCTCAGCTGAGACAGCTCAAGCAACCACAACCATCAACAATCACTTCCTGATTGGCGGTTGGATTGCGCATGGCCTTCGGTAGTGCCTGTAGATACTTTCCAGTGCTATGACAGGAATACAAACATCATATGAATAATATACAATGTATAATATACAGTCACTGCTGCTACACTGAGACAGACATCCCAAGAAGATCCTACTACATGTAACAATCCAAATTGGATTAGTATTTAATGTCACTATCATCATCATTAGGCTCATAGTGGCAAATTTCATTGACTATTTTTCCTTCATCTGACAAAAGGAAGCAAGTAACATATCACTCACATCTGGGTTATTGGTATTCTTAGATTGTACCCAGCATTCCCTACCTACAGCCAAAATCTGGACAAGATATATTCATCTCGCTGTGAGATATTCAATCTAACATGATGTGGTGTTGCACTGATGCCAATGCAGGTGACAGACACATTTTGCTCATTTAAAAGAAAAGTTTCTTTTGTTAGTTGCTTCCTTTTCTCAGAGTAGGGCAGCATTGTTTGACCTTTGAAGGCTTTCACCTCAAATCTCATCAGTCCGTTTCCATGTGGTAGATGACCCATCTTGTGTCTCAAGCAATCTACAATCATTAACTAGATTCTTTAGAGAAGTTCATTGACCTTTGAGCTCCGACAAATTTGACCCCTATTCTTAACAGTTTATATAGAAAGTTTTAAGTAAAGCTGTTGAGCACTTCTTAAGATATTGTGTAAGTGGGCGGACGGACAGCGGCTGAACAGCCAACATGAAAACACAATTCCTTCACGTTTCCAACCCTACAGAATATTTTATTTCACAGTACCTGCAATCCAGTCAGAGCAACAAAGAGCCTCAAGATATCATTGGTGCCCTCAAAAATTCTGAAGATTCTCAGATCGCGCATCACTCGCTCCAGTCCATAGTCCTAGCAGAGGCAAAGAGAGGTCAACAATGAATAGTTACAAGAATACAAGACTGGTCGTTTAGCATTGAACATGAAAAGGCTCTGATCTCTGTCCTTATGGTCAAGTTAAGACCAATCAACATGCAATGACCCAGTGTGCTGTGACAGGACCCGCTGTTGACTGACCCCCAATAGACCGGTTTACTATTGTAGTCAAATTTATGGATGTTTCTTCCCTCGGGGGCCTAGTAACGAGTTATTCCATTAACCTGTGCCTAACAATGGTATTTCAGTACTTGGAATCCACTTTGCATACATTAGTTGTTGCTATGTCGGGCAAAAACTCTGGCAAGCTCTCCGGTTGTCAGGGGCAACCTTTGTTAAACTGATATGCATACAATTTGAATATGTTGGTTAACCGGTCTATTGGTGACATATCTCACCAACTGCCAATGTTGACTGCTCTAGTTGACGTCAGAGATAATAACAATAATAAGAATACACACAATCTGATCTGGCAGTAAAAAAAACAGGCCAGAGTTTACTCTAAATAAACATGAAGAGAAACGGGGAGGATGCAAACCTACGTCAATAGCAATCAATTTGAATGTGACAATTCAGGCATTGTACCAAGAAAGTCATAAGTTTACCTGCGTCTAGGGATCCATCTTTCTACAATCTTTGGTTGGAATTTGATCATTGGATGTAGTTTTACTGTTCAAAATGTTGTGCAAAGTTCATTAACCTGTGACCTTAGTCAGATTTGACCCCAAGCTTACAGTCATTCGTTGAACAAATTACATACAGATACCAAGGTTAAAGCAAATCCGCTGAACTTTTGGACAGTGGGAAGAATGGACAACATCATCAAATAATATCTGATCTCTTTGTGGCGGAAGCATAAAAAAGACATTTGACAACTTTTTTCAGAGATACGTAAAAGCCGAGAGGAGTTGATAATCCTTAAAAAAATATGACTTGAACTATACAAGCAAGCAACAAAGTTTCTTTTGCTACACTAAAGTACTTACCTTCATGAAGCCCATTCCTCCACAAACCTGGATCGACTCGTCAGCAACAAACCAGGCAGCTTCCTGCACACACATACATACAGAAAGAAAGAGAGATAGAACAATTTAAAACCCTTAACATACACTCCTCCAAACGTCACTCTGGGATTTATACTCCTGGGTCGAGAGCTGCAATGTGAATAAAGTATCTTGCTGAATGCCAAAAGGGCCATGGGCAAGCTCACAACCACGATGACTCCTCCACACAAGAAGAATGGAGCTCCCCTTAAATCACTTCTTTATTGAGCCCTCATACTTGCAGGCTGGCTTTTCTCAACTCAGATACCGAGCAGTGCGACTCCTATGTAATCTGCTGCATGGACAATAGACAACAGGCCATGAATAAAGATCAAAATCTTTAGAGGGTGCAATAAAGCCACACATCTTTGGTTAATGCAGTTCCATGGCAAATTTTGACACCCTAACTGGACCAGGGCCCTGTTGCATAAAACTTACCATTAATAGTAATTCTGTCACCAATGGTAACTAAGGTGGTAACATGACTCAACCGCCAATCAAATTCAAGATTTCCATGGTAGTTACCATTGATGTCAGAGTTACCATCAATGGTAAGTTTTATGCAACAGGACCCATGGCTCACACAACTCGAAAATCTATAAGGTCACGGGTTAGCCATTGTGTTTCTTTTCCCATGCTACTCACGGAAGCAAAGATCTTGCTGATGGCCGCCTCCAGCTGAAACTCCTTGGAGCCTGCGTCCATGTTGGCACAGAGGAGGTAAGCCATGCTCTCGTTAACATATTGCATCATGGCCATGCGTGCCAGTTTCTCCTGGATAGCACCATACGTGTCAATGGTGCTGCCAAACTGCTTACGGCCGGCCGCGTGCTCCACCTGCACAATAGTAATATTAATGGATTCATTCAATGATAATTTTTAAACCAATGGAAAAAGAATTTCCTGTAAAGGATAAATAAATTAACTATAAACATTGATTAAATCAATCATCATCATTAGAGAGATGTTTATCAAAGTGACATTACACAAAAGAATAGCAAGGGATTTTACTCCATAGAGTAATTCATTTAACAAGCATGATATAAAAGAAAATAAGAAATTGAATTGTGAAAGAGAGAAGGTATCTAGAGAGAGTTGTGATGATCATTTTTGAGAGATATAAACAAGTGTACTTTTTAATTAAACACCAAGAATCATTGATCAAAAATTGTGTTTTCATGAGAGAAATCCTATTGCCATATGTTTCCATTTTTATCATCCTAACGTAAACAGAATCTCACTGGTTGGCAACATAAAAAAATCTAAATCATTTCATTTTTACTGGTTGTGCAACATAAAAATAAATAATTTCATCGCAGGGCGTGACCAATAGCAATCATCGATGAGACTTACAGCTTTCTTGATGAGGCCCTTCATGGTCCCTCCGAGGGCCGCGCCCATCCCAAACCGGCCGTTGTTCAGGATCATCATGGCTACCTTGAAGCCTTCACCAACATCTGTGGTGGACGGTGGTGAACAAGGATGGTGCAATAATGAAAGAAATTACATTTCATATCAAGGAGGCATTTTACCAAGCTGTGACCCGTTCTTGTGCCTTATGAGATACCACACTTTGTTCCTGTTTTAACATCCACTGTTAGTGGGAGTTTATTTCAAACAATCCTAATCAAATTGGAAAAAATCATAAACTTTGTACTCAGATGATTGTTAACAACAAAAATTTGATTCTGTGATGAAAATCAACGATTTTGTGACAGCATGAGATGATTTATTTTGTGCCCCATAAAGTTAGTCTACGTTTAGTACGCAGTCTACGTTGAACCACTGTTGTGACTATGGACAAATGGCTACATTGAGTTGCTCACCTCCGAGCAGGTTCTCGACCGGCACTTTGACGTCTTCAAAGTAGACCTCAGCCGTGTTGGAAGCCTTGATTCCCATCTTCTTCTCAGGAGGACCGCTGCAAATCAACAATGGAAGAAGATGGAGGAAGATATTAGTATCAGCATGTTGGATCAGCTTTTAAAGCAAGTCAGCCAATTCAGCCCTTTTGCAGGTCAAAAAAAAGTTGTCAATACCATGAAAATAGAAGAAAATAGTTCATAAGTACTTCAAGGCCAATAATAGAACTGGAAACTGATTTTAAGCAGAGTGTTAACAATCACTACATTTCAAGGAGGTTTCGGACAGGCCATTCATATCCTCCTAGTGATTGTAGCCAAAAGACTGGGAGACCACTGTCCAAACTACAGTGGATGCGTTCAATGCGAACAATATCTGCTCCTGATACATCTTGCACTGACAGGGGCAATACATTATGCTCATTATTATCTCCATACTCACTTGGAGACCCCTCCAAAACTCCTCTCTACAATGAAGGCTGTGATCTTGTCCTTGGTGAGCCCGTCTGCATCCGTGACTGGGGTCTGGGCAAAGACAGTGAAAATCTCTGCCAAGCCTCCGTTGCTGATCCTGTGGAGGAGATGAAATGCATTGTAAGCTCAATCGGGACGATGGATTTTTTAGAGAAAAACTTATCATTATTTAGAGAGAACAAGGCATTTTATTCTTTTACGGGGTTACATTTATGTTGACATGTTCCAGGCTATTGTTTTTCTATTAGGGTGTCTTTATTGCGAATATCCTATTATATTTTGGTTCTTAACCCTCACAGTACTACATATATGCCAAGACAAGCCTGTTGACTTATTGCACATCTCATGCACCCACAGAACTGAGAGCGTTAAAAGGGCCTGGGCCCTGTCGCATAAAATTTGAATTTTTTTTGTTTAAATCATAACATGCGTGCTGAAAATCATGAGAGGAAAAGAGTGAAATAAATTGCCAAAAAATTAACAATAAACATCTAATGAACATTAATGCATCGCTTACAAAAAATGATTAACAATATGACCTCTAAATAGTATACTAAACAAACAAACTAAATGTGCACAGCATCGTAGACTCTTTTCCAGAGAGCCAGCCACCTCCTTAGCGACGTGCTAGCTGCGTTCCACGCACAACTATGCCGGCGTGTACATAATCGGGTGTGATTAAACAAGCGCCTAAAATCAACCAGCAACAACAACATCTTTGCTACCAATGGCACATTCTATGGAAACATTGAACTTGGTTGGCTGTTGAGCAATGTTACTATGGTAATTACCATTGATGGCAGAGTTAGTGTTAAGTTTTATGCAATGGGGCAATGGTCATGGATAAGATCAAAGGTAAGTCTCACCAGATTTTACTGCCATTGAGGAGAAAATGCTTTCCGTCGTCGCTGAGCACGGCCCGGGTCCGAATGGAGCTTGCGTCCGAGCCACTGGCAGGCTCTGTCAGGCAGAACGCCGCCATGGTCTCACCCGAAGCCAGTTTCGGGAGGTATTTCGCTTTTTGCTCAGGGTTACCGTAAAGCAGAATGCCCTTAAAGCCGATAGACTGATGCGCCCCCAACGTGATCCCGACACCCAGGTCATGCTCCCCGACGATCTCCACAAGGCGGGCATACTGGAGAGAGAAACAACATCATGCGCATTTACAAACTCATTCAGGAAGAAAGCCTTAATAGAGCTGATCACTATGTTGTTTTTTAATTGGCACCACTTGTATATTTCAATGAAAAGTTTTTTTGGGAAAAAACGGAATGTAAATTTCATTATGAATTAACAAAATATAAAAATCATTCAAGTTAGAGCAATAATTTTTTTAATTTAAAGAGGAAAAATAGGACTTGGACCTTTTCAGCAAGTTACCTGTGTGTTTGTGAGTCCCAGGCCCCCATGTTCTGTGGGCGTCTGAAGCCCAAAGGCCCCCATCTCTCTCAGCCCCTGCATAGTGTGGTCCTCTACCTTCTCTAATGCATCATTCTTCATGGCATCATTGACATCCTGGGGGAGTAATCAGGCATGAAATAAGGGGTGTGATAACAATAGCAAGAACAACATAAAAAGGAGAATGGCAATTGGAACATCAACAACAGCATCATCAGAAAGTATAATAGATATAGTGGGATCAGTTGTTAAGTGGGGATTAGGGATTTGGTGGGATCAGGTATTAAGTGGGAATTGGAGGTCATGAGGGATTAGGGTTAAGCTTGTAGTTAGGAAGTAAGGTTGGGTACCAGGTATTTGTAATTGTTTTATGTCATTTACACGTATTTGTTTAACTGTAAAAGATATTCCTATCCTACTGTTTCACATTATCATTAGGGCCTATCTTTGTTCTGGACACCCCCCCTGGTGGGATCAGGTATTAAGTGGGAATTGGAGGTCATGAGGGATTAGGGTTAAGCTTGTAGTTAGGAAGTAAGGTTGGGTACCAGGTATTTGTAATTGTTTTATGTCATTTACACGTATTTGTTTAACTGTAAAAGATATTCCTATCCTACTGTTTCACATTATCATTAGGGCCTATCTTTGTTCTGGACACCCCCCCTGGTGGGATCAGGTATTAAGTGGGAATTGGAGGTCATGAGGGATTAGGGTTAAGCTTGTAGTTAGGAAGTAAGGTTGGGTACCAGGTATTTGTAATTGTTTTATGTCATTTACACGTATTTGTTTAACTGTAAAAGATATTCCTATCCTACTGTTTCACATTATCATTAGGGCCTATCTTTGTTCTGGACACCCCCCCTGGTGGGATCAGGTATTAAGTGGGAATTGGAGGTCATGAGGGATTAGGGTTAAGCTTGTAGTTAGGAAGTAAGGTTGGGTACCAGGTATTTGTAATTGTTTTATGTCATTTACACGTATTTGTTTAACTGTAAAAGATATTCCTATCCTACTGTTTCACATTATCATTAGGGCCTATCTTTGTTCTGGACACCCCCCCCCCCCCCCCCCCCCCAAAAGAACACCTGTGTCATGATGACACAGCTGAGTGGAGCTATCCAGCCTTATACTCACATTCTATTTAATTCACATATCAAATATATTTAATTTTATTTGACAGATTCAATTCAAGCAAATACATGTACATGTAGATAGCAAATAGGTTCTGTACATTCATGCACAAAAACTTTAAACGCATTAATAGAATCGTCACTGGTCTTCGTTACATGTCATGCTAACAATTCGAGCAAATATTATTTTACTTAAATCTAACAAGGATTGCCAAGTGTTTGTATAATCATACAAAAATATCACGTTATCTCTATTCTTTAGACATTGATTCTTTGCATGACACAGTAACACAGATCAACGCCTGGTACAGCATAACACAGGTCTTGAGTGTGCCATTAATTATCTAGAAAATATTACTCTGTACAATGCACACTGTCAACTTGAACATTTCTTTAATATACCCATCTACATTGTAGATTATGAAGAGGATCTAAACCAACTCATTTCTGAATGGATAAGACTGAGCAGGTGACTATCAGTTGTTAGTATTTACAAATGTACATGTGGTGTATTCGCAAATAATATCTTTACTTTATTGAAATAAAAATATGTTTCAAGGGGTTTATTCTTAAACTTTTTGCACTCAGGTAGAGGAGTCGAAATGATAAATAAAAAGATCAGTGTGAACAAGATTTGTAAAATTTGTAAAGTTTAACAACTACATGTACTTAGTACAGAATAAAAAAATTCAGGACGCATATCATGCAATATCACTGCCCCTCACAATATTAATGCATGTATCTGTATGGTATAATTTCATTTTGCAGAAAAGTGTCTGAAACAAAGTTACAAAATGTTGGATGCCGGTAGTTCAAATTAAAGTACATGTATACATGATGAAGCATGTGTTCTAAAATGTACTGCAAATCATCAATGAACTTATACAAGCAAAATTGCTCTCTGTAATACATTTTGTACAAATGAAATAGCAGACACATTTGTGTTTATTGAAGGTTGTTCTAGTACAAGATGTATCTGTAGAGAAAATGTACATAAAATGAATGTACATGTACCAGAACAATTTTCATCATGCTTCCAACATGGAGCTACATTGTTTAAAGTATTTACCACAGTACCCACTCATACCCTTTTACTGTAGATATACACTATAGCTCAAAGGAATTGGCATAGGTAAAGGGAAAGGGAAGAAAGGGAAGGTGCCGCAGTTTTAAACCGAGGTATATTTTGTCCAGTTCAGCATGAAACACAATGCTTTAGCCGAAAAAGCATCATGTTTCATGCTGAACTGGACAAAATATTATACACGGTTTACAACTGCAGCTCCTTCCCTTTCTTCCCTTTCCCTTTACCCGATGCCAATTCCTTTGAGTTGTAGTGTACACTGGTTTTATGCAAAACAGAGTTCAGGGTGTTTGTTTCATGAGAAAAAGTCACTGCAAGGTTTTTTTTCCTGATTGGCACAACCTAGACAGACAACTTGTGTGCGGCGATGACACGGCCTCAAACCGCTCTGCTGATTCACATCCTGTCACACATTAGCACATATATAAAGTGTGCTTAAAGACAAATGACAACTTTGGTGACCAAGCACACAATGTAGGTCACATTTACTGTAGTATGGACATCTCTCACACTCATTGCAAAAAAAAAAAATTATCCACTGTAATGCGCAGAATAGTAACAAGACACCCCCAGCGAGAAACTGTGATTTCTCATTCGGAAAATGTGAAATATAACTCAAGGTTGTTTGTTTCATGACATCAGACTTTAAAAATATCACCCTACCCCCCCCCCCCCCCCCCCACCCCCATCCAAAAAGATGTTTTGTTGTTCTTCTGCTACAAATAACTGTTCCGGCACCATACAATTTGAGGTCTACTAGACGACCACTGCACTACATGTACATGTTCCTTCAAAGCTGTATGGCTTAGAATCAGCAGTTTCAGTTGAGAAAATCAGGTATATATACTTTAATAATAAATGATCTGTCTTGAAACTATCAAAGTACACACCATGATCTCTGACCAACAGCTCTCTGCAAGAACGTGATTATATTCAAGGCTTGCGCTGAAACCTTATCTTTTCTCCTTTTTGCCATTTGGTGTCAATTATACATGTGTATTTCAACTTTTGTAGCATTTTAAGTTCTCATTGTCATCCATATTGTAGGCTACATTCAACGAGCAAACTTGTCTAGTTTATATCCACTATATGTAGCTATCAAGTCTGTACATGATCGCTGTCTGTACAAGTCTGTCGTGTAGAAAAATAAACTGAACTGAATTGAAATAATCTTTGAAACTATAGTCTTTATTTAAAGAGAGGTCTGCCCCCCTTTCCCCCCCCCCCCCCCCCCACACACACACCATACCCTAACAACTAGGAATTTAAACAGGGCCTTGCCTTACACTAAAACCCTAAAAAGGACGTCCAAACCCCATTTGAAGAAGGCAGCTTGGAGCTCTACTGTACAACATACATGTATATGATAGATTCGGCTGTAGACCCACACTCCCACATGTACTTCCGACAGTATAATAAAACTGTCTGATACATATCAATTAAAAGGGTACCAGCAAATGTGTGATAAAGTGCAATATGTATGTAAAAGGGTAAGAATGAAAGAGTAGCTAACCCACATTGCATAGTTTGCTTGACATTGTATGATTCCTTGATGAGCTTATTTTCTGCATTCAGCTCTCATCAACTCGATTTGTATCCAACCACTGGATCTGTGAATGGGGTGAAACTGTACAGAGATTTTTATACCAACCTCAAAGAACTTCTGGGTCGGATCCACAAGCATTTCAAGGGTTGCTTTCTGCTCCTCATTCATGACTGCAGAACAAGTTGGAAGGAACAAAGAAGATTATATCAAGATTTCAAAAGAATATTTGCTTTAATATAATACTAGGGTGGTCTTCCAGAACGATCTGAAGTGCTCACTTAGGAGATTTCTTATCCTAAGTCTAAGATTCTCCTAAGTGATATTCCAGAACACTCTCAAACACTTCCCTTCATTGTCTAATAATTGCGCACTGGGCATGGTCTAACCATCCCTAATTTGAAGAGTCCTAAGAGGACATTCTGGAATACCAATTTCTTGCTCTCTTAGGCACCTCTTAAATTGGGGACTTAAGAGCAAACTTAAGATCATTCTGGAATACCATCCTAGTGAACTAGTGGTATTGATGCAGGATGTGTAATTACGGCAGAAATGTTCTTTTATCATAACAGGTCCCAGCTTTTGGTTGATTTTGATGACTTCTTCCCATGATCATGAAATCAAAGCAGAGCGACCTGTGGTCAGGGTTAAATGCTTCTGCCACGATTATGAGCCCTGTTGCGTAAAAACTTACCACTGATGGTAGCTTTGCCATAAATGACAACTTCCATAGAAACCTTGAAATTGATTGGCTGTTGAACGATATTACAATCATTGTTACAATTGATGACAGAGTTACCATTAATGGAATGTTTTATGCAACGGGGACCAGTAAGCTTCATCACTCAATGCTTCTATGCTCTTAGCTCCAAACTTGACATTATGTGTTACTTTATCAAGACAGTCAAATATTCCTTTTACAATTGTATGTCCATGTAGCTGCATATGCACTGGACAGTCAAAACTTCAAGTAGATAACTATAAAATCTATACATGTACTGTACTCGAGCAATACAGATTCTAAAATAAAACCAGCAATAATCAGAAGTATGAAAACACTACATCTATCATTTAAAAAAAAATGTAGTTTCACACTGGAATGTATAGCTCTGCCACAAAACATGCATATTATTCTTAAACAAACATTGCCATGCATAGTTCAGGTTGTATGCCAGCTTTGCACCTTTCACATGTCAAAAGTCAAAGAAATATATTATAAATTTTACCATCTGGATATGGAAACACTTCTGAAGGGTTGATTTGTCCTCGGAATAGACCCATCACAAAAGATTTTGTTTCCTGTAGGGCAACAAATAGAAAAGAATGATTATCAATAAAACAAATTAATCGAATTTGACGCATCATTTGCTATTAATATGCTGCTATTTAATCCTTATGAAATATCTGTTCTTGCTCGTGAGAAAAACACAAGGCATTAGCAATATTGTGTCTCGCCCACTTGCGAAAATAACCAGAAATATCGCGATCTCCGTTGCTACGCAAAAGAATTGTATCCCTGACCTCAAATGACCTTTGACCTTATCCTGTGACCTCCAACGGTACCATAACATGAAGGTACCCCCAGTGCATCTATGACCCAAGTTAGGTTGTAATCCAAGCAACCTATGTGAAGTTATTTGTCAAAAGAGAGTCTTGCAGGTAAACTTTAACGTATGACCTCAAATGACCTTTGACCTTATCCTGTGACCTCCAACGGCACCATAACATGAAGGTACCCCCAGTGCATCTATGACCCAAGTTAGGTTGTAATCCAAGCAACCCATGTGAAGTTATTTGTCAAAAGAGAGTCTTGCAGGTAAACTTTAACGTATGACCTCAAATGACCTTTGACCTTATCCTGTGACCTCCAACGGTACCATAACATGAAGGTACCCCCAGTGCATCTGTGACCCAAGTTAGGTTGTAATCCAAGCAACCCATGTGAAGTTATTTGTCAAAAGAGAGTCTTGCAGGTAAACTTTAACATTTGTGACGGATGACGGACGACGGACGACGGACGGACGACGGACGGACGCCATTTGGATCCCTTAGTCTCGCCTTCACCTCCGGTGGGCGAGACAAAAAAATGAAATATTGAGACCATTTCTTATCAATATTTAAGGTTAAGATTTCTGTGTTAACCATTGAGAAGTTGCAACTAAACAGTTTACCTACAGGTACAAAAACATTTTCATGAATTCCAAGTTCTTGGAGATCAATGTTGCTTTTTTTGTGTGTAAATGTTCGAAGTTATTAACGGCAGAAAGAAAACATCATACAGAGCCAAAGTGTGATTTCATCTCCGCAATGCATAACGCCTGTGTGAAAAAAAAAATATTTTCTTCATGGGGTAAGATGCACCTTTAGAATGTTTATTCTATCATATCAGAGTCCTGTCTTATAATTATTCAAAGTCATTAACGATCTGAATCTATTGCAAGTCCAATCCCTTTCTCTCATGTACAGGGTGACAATTGATATCATGTCTAGTTGTGAGTTGCAGCGAGCAACACTCACAATTTTGAGAGACATTTTTTTGCAGAGCACTAACCTCTGGTTTGGCGGCAGCAGGAACCTGTGTGGTCTCCTGTGGCTCTGCTGCAGAGGCTTTGTGGCGCTGCATCTGGCTCCATGCTACTGCTCCAGGTCTGTGTGGTGGATCAAACACAATGTCAAACTCAATGTCAAACACAATGTCAAACACAATGACAAATGAAAAAAACAATGTCAAATGCAATTTCAAACACAAAGGAACAATTCATTAACATGGTGATATTAGTTCCTTTCTTTGTAAAATATATTATGCTTAAATCAGTGACCACATTCTCAGCTCAGGGCCATTTACTCCAGTTGAAATGCATCAAAGAGCCACGTAAATATAAAGATCCCTGAGAAACCTTGACATTTGTTTTTCTCTGAATAATGGGTAGCATGATCATGGCCCTTACTGGCATCATGCTCGAAAACAGCAAAATCAGTCAATGGTTAAATGTCATTGGATCTGCCGTCATCATATCATTATCAGGCTCCTAATTATGGTGCAACACCGCAGAAAATCGATTGTTGCTTTTCCTTTTTTGGGGGGGTTTACCGGTAAATGTAACTTAATTATGTTAAGCAACACAAAGTGCACCAGCAATCAACCAACATGATATATACACCAAAATCAAAAGGAAAAGTATGAGTTTGATTAATTCCAGCAAGAAATATCGTCAAAAAAGTGGAGGATTTATTTCAATCTGATGATGCGGACGCGGAAGAACGCAGTCCTTCGTTGTCGGGATTTTGGGGAGATATACAATCAGAATTTGACCGAAAAAGTCAATTCATTCCTTTCTATTCTTTTAGGAAATATAGCTATATATATGTGAGAGGATGAGTTTATCCTCTCATGTTTTTCTAATTTTACAACGCATGCACAGATTACGCATGCTGTTACCATGGCTGTGCGCACGATTTGCGTGCGCTGCCCTAAGCTTTTTGTTTTTACTACAATATGTACACAAGACAAGACAAGAGACAAAATGTCTATTTTGTTCGAGACCTGCATGTAAGTTAAAATGTAATTGTTTTTATGCTTAATTGATTGTTTATATTCAGGATTTTATGTTAATAGTTCCATATGTTGTAGTATAAAATAGTTGTATGATATGATATGTTCATTGTGTAATATATATTATGTGTGTGTATGTGTGAAGTTTAATTTAAACATTTGATTACAATGTAAATTGATTTGTACATGTACGTGACGAATGAAATGATGATAATATCAATGTGTATGATTGTGAATGAAAATGATCCACGTAATTAATAAGACCTATTCAATCAAGAGAGAGGTTTATGATATTCATTGATTTATGTATTTATGTATTTATATATTCACAATGATTTTGTATTGATAGCTATTTACAGCTGATAGTCCATTTATTCTTATCGTGTCTGTTACAGCAGCTCCGGAGCGTAACTCGGCACGAGTCGGCACGACGGTTGCTGTGTTGGTTTTCTTTGTTGGGTTTCTTTGTAGTTTTTCTTACGTTTTCTCTGGTTTTTGGCTATTGTATCATTTCGCCGATTGTTTATCTATTTGTTTTAATAAAGGCCTTGTGTCATTTAAAATCTATAAAATAGTCTTCCTTTTCACCTTTTCTTTGTGTGTTTGTTCTAGGGAAATTAAGTTGAACTATTTGTAGGCAAATTATGGGGAGAGTTTCGTCAATTTAATTAATGTACACGTAGCTATGTACATGTACCAGTTTTATCTGTAACATACATATATATACATTTGCTGAATCATGAAGAAATGGAAGACTAAAGCAAAAAATCATGGAGAAACTGAATGTGTGCAGCATGACCAAAAAGTGGGTCAACTCGTAAAATTGGAACGGGACCACCGTGAACATGTGATGGGTATGATCAGAATTAGACCTTTTTTCTCTCGTTTGTAAGAGTTTTCCTACTTCTTTCGTATACATGACAAGAAAAATACATTTTTCAAACCCTTTATGAAAAAATATAAGGTATAAAGTTGAACAATTATGAGAATTCATGTGAAAAAAAGTGGAGCGCCTTGACCAAAAAGTGAGACGACTTGTCCAAAAAGTGGGGCGACTTGACCAAAAAGGGGGGGGAGTTGGTCGTGGTGGGAGTTGACATGGATTCCATGCTGGCATGCACACAGGAGAATTTATACTTCAACAGACAGCCATTAATTTCCATATGAGATGGTTATTCCTTGCTTTGGAAGCAGCCAATATGCACCATTCACTCAAAGAACTCATGAAAACAATATTTACTATACTTTTATTACTTTAATTATTAATTTTTATCATCAAGAAGCTGTTACGATAATCGGAATAATGCGGAAAGGTAGATTATGAACAGGGCATGTGGACATGTCCTAGCACGTAATAACCCCAGGGGGTGCAGTTTCACCAAGCTGTTTGTAAGTAACGAACGACTTTATGAATGACTGGTGATCCCTTCTTGTGCTAAATCAGATTCTCAATGAACAAAGTGTGGTATCGCATTTAGCACTAAACCAAAAAATCAGTCTCTATAGGACGTTGGATCCGCTGAGATTGCATCTGGCTCCTCTGAACGCCCTATTTAGGGGGGTATGTCCAAAAATGTCATTTTGATTAAAGAATGCCCCCGAATGAGATGGTTATTCCTGTCTAATTTAGCACAAGAAGGGATTACCAGTCATTCGTAAAGTCGTTCGTAACTTCTGAACAGCCTTGGCTTGGTGAAACACCCAGCTGGTTTAATAAAAGTATACTATGGTAAATGTTTAGAAACACGAATCACTATGGCATGCAATGCTTAACATATTGTTGAAAATGCTGTCATCTGTCATGTTGGATCACTGACTACATGTATCCGAATTGTATAGTCTACTGTACATTGCCATGGCATGGGGCAGTCTCATAGGGCCCTTCCCGGCCCGGCCAGGGCCGGGCGGCCTATGTGCTAGGACCTGTCCACATACGCTGTTAATAATCTACCTTACCGCATTATTCCGATTATCGTAACAACTTCTTGATGATAGAAATTAAAGTACCATTCTTACCGTAACACTGCAGAATTCTGAACCAGAGTGTTCTGTAGCCGACATGCAAGTCTTGCTGAGTGCATCATCTTGTCAAGTTTCAATGGCAAATATAACTACAAAATGTCACTTTTAGGCGTTGTTTCACCTTTCTCAGCGCAGTTGATTGGAGACTGTTTATGTAATATGACCGATTACGTGTGTGTTGGTAGCATGCTATGCTCGCTACGTATACGCGATACGCATTTTCCCTACGTAACAATACACACGCCGGGTATGACGGCTTCGAGGTCGAGGAAGTTGAATGAATGACGTATTGCTATGAAAGTCAACTCAAAGTCGCCGGACTAGACTTGCTTACAAAGTTGACACTCACCCGACTGTCAGTCAGGACCATAGAGTTAAATACGTAACGGACTGGTCAGTCCAGTAGGGTAGGTCTAACCAGAGAGGTGCCATCTCTCTGGTCTAACTTTAGTCAATGGGACTGCCGCCCCCCCCCCCCCCCACACACACACACACACAAACACGGGAATATGACAGAACTATTCCCGAAGAAGGAAAGATAATAATTAAAGAGCTTGAAAAATTATGTACCGCGGACGCGAAAGGTTTTACCACACTTTTTTCATTGTATTTAGCCGACAATTTAATGCAATGTAAGAAAACATGCCTCATACTATGAATCAAAATGGTTTGAAATGTTTAGATAGTTCACCCGTTGGTTTTAATAAAAAAAACAGAAACATGAAAGAAACATGAGTTTTATGAGATCCGTCAAAAGATAAGAAAGTTATCTTTTACAATTTTTATTTTGTGACGTCACGTACGAGGTGCTCGAGTGCGCTGCACATATTGCTCTTCTTCTGTTTTTGATGTAGGCCGAGCTAAGGGATAGTTGTTTTTTTTTCGTTGAGGTACATATAGGCCTATGTAAAAACGATCTTCTAATCAAATGCACTGTATACAATTATGCATGTATAATAAGTTATGAGAAAAAAAACAGTCAATCAAAAAGAAAGGAGTACACAACATAGAATTAATATTATGGGGAAGCATATTGCATCTGATGTCACAAAATCAAAACTTTAAACAATCGTAGCTTTCTTATATTCTTTAACAGATTTGCACCAAATTAAACCTTTGGCTTCAATATGTTTTTTTCATGATTTGTTTTATTTTATCAAATTCACTTAATTTGGGAATAAACTATCCATTTCAGAAATGTTTAAGTGAGGTGAAGTAACGGGTCAGGCCTATATCACTTAAAAGGTTTAGTAGGCATGTATATCACAAACAGCATTTATAATCGTGTCAGCGTATACTTCGGGTTCACCGTTAAAAAATAATTAAATGGTTTGTTCTGTGCCTATCGTTTAGCAGGAATTCCACTTACATCGGATATGAACTCATATTTTGTTAACATAATATTCATGTGTACATGATTTACGTTGTGAAATTTGTGACATTTCTTTAACTCCATGTGTTCCGGACAAATTTGTCATGTTTTATGAAAGTTTCCATGGTGAGAGTGTACTAATAAATACTATTAAGATAATAATAAAAATCTCGGTAATACACCACTTCGGATACCCACAAATGAGGAAGAAAGGAAAGGAAAGTCAAAAGAGAAGAGGTGATTGTTTATATTTGATAACACTTACACAATACCGGTTTTGTTTTGTTTTGTTATTTGCTTTAGTTTTCGGTGCTTTAAACTTGTGTATAAAATTGTTTTTGCAAAAATTCATTACAGCGCATATTGGAAGTAGCTCATTTTGGATAGCTAGGTTCGCCCCCGCCCCTCCCGGCCTCTTTCTCTATACGTACGTACATGCATCTCTCTGAGCCTCTGTGAAGATTCCTCCCCCCCCCCCCCCTGCATTCTTCTTCTTCTTCTTCTTCTTCTTCTTCTTCTTCTTCTTCTTCTTCTTCTTCTTCTTCTTCTTCTTCTTCTTCTTCTTCTCCTTCTTCTTCTTCTTCTTCTTCTTCTTCTTCTTCTTCTTCTTCTTCTTCTTCTTCTTCTCAGTCTTCTTCTTCTTCTTCTTCTTCTTCTTCTTCTTCTTCTTCTTATCTCTCTCCTCTCTCCCTCTCTCTCTCTCTCTTTCTCTCTCTCTCTCTCTCTCTCTCTCTCTCTCTCTCTCTCTCTCTCTCTCAGCTCTCTCTCTTGCCCCCCTCTCTCTCTTTCTCTCTCTCTCCTCTCTCTCTCTCTCTCTCTCTCTCCCTTTCTCTCTCTCTCTCTCTCTCTCTCTCTCTCTCTCTCTCTCTCTCTCTGCATGGTGAAGTCTCCGCTCTGGCCTTTCCTGCCCCAATCAAAATTCAGGTACATGTATTGCATGGTTTCTAATATGGTAATCATTTTTATTTCTATTGGTTATAATAAGAGCCACTTTTATAATATGGATGTTATACATGTGTTGACTGTTGTTATCATCGATCCATATGAGATCCATTTTGATAGGC